>QANY01009693.1:451082-467571 GCA_003255025.1 Datisca glomerata
ATATATATATATATTGTATATTCTACATCTATATATATAGTATAAATTATATAAACTTCTAGACATTACACTCAAATGTTCTGGATGCGGAGGCTTCATTTTTTGTGCTAATTTTTTTAAAAATTAGAGGTGACTATTTTCTTGTTTTATATTTGACTATTTTAATTGTTTTTCTAAAAATAACATATCGTTGATATTCTCCCTATTTGTTTCTATATGTGCCACATCAACAATTAGTCATTAAAATTTGAGCGAATACTTAACTGGCATAGAATTGATCAGGATAAATTTGTAACTTATTTATTAAAAAATCAGTCATAATAAATTTGTAACTTATCTATTAAAAAATCATTCATAAAGTTATTTCACCACACTTTCAAAGAAATATAGTAGATGAAAAGTGTACAGAAGAGCTAAATTAAAAGCTAAAACTGAATCAACTATTACCTTAAGCGCTCGTTTGGCATCCCACATTGGACAGCTAAAGTCTAGACAGTATTATTCTAATACTGTTCAGTGTTTGGCGTGAAATACTCACCATATTAAATAGTACGGGGGACTATTTAGTCTCACCCTCACCGTATTATTTAGTCCCCTCCTAATATGAGGGACTAGATGGGACTAACCAAAAAAAGATCCTAACATTTTCCGGCAACTCACCTCTCGCATGAAGGCCATCCACACACCCAGAGTCAAATTGCTAGAAACCTTTCGACTTCGTCGCCGCCGGTGAGCTCTTCCCTTTCTTATTTGGTTCTCTTCTTCTCTGGTTCTGTTTTTCTTCGATTTTTGTTCTTCTTTTTGTTCTTTGATTTTGTTCTTCTTCTTCCATTCCATTCTTCTTCTTCTTCAATTCAGTTATTCTTCTTCGATTAGAGAGGTCACTCCTCACCATCTCTCTCTTTCTCTGTCTCACACAGCATCTGACACCCTATTTCTCCATCTCAGCCTCATCTTGGACTCGTCTCGACATCTTACACAGCCTTGTCTCCACCTCCATCTCAGCCTTATCTCAACTGCATCTTTCCTTCTCCATCTATCTCTCTTATGAGCTTCCATTGAATGTAAGATTATAAGTCGTGATTTTAATTTATTTTCCAGCATGTATGATTTTTAGGGTTTTGAGTGGTTTAGGGATTCTAGTGAAATTTTTAACCTACTGCAATTTCTAAGTACTAAAGATAAAAAATTTGAGATTGAACTTCATTAGTCAAGTGCAATTTCTTTGAGATTCTTTTTCAACTGGGATTCTTTAAAATCATGAAATGATGGGGTTGTCTCTCCCATGGTGGTGTTGGATTTGGTTAAGCTGACAGACATGTTTGAGTGAAGAAGTTGATGAGAGCAAAAGATTAGAAAGAGAGTTGCAGATATATTTTCTCAAGGAAGAGAGAAGAACATTTGGGAGAATGTCGATGGTTCAATTAAAAAAAACTCCACTTAATTCTTATCAAATAAAGATGGGAAATTTTTTAAATTTATGATTCTTATTTTATATATTAATTAAAAACAGTGAAAGAATGTGAGTGGCTTTCAAACAAGAATATCTTTATTTTTGCAGTTAATTTGGTCATCAAAGATTTATTTTTGTCTATGGTAAATTTATATGTGCAAGGATTTGATTTGCCTCCAACGAACATATGTGTTATATGTGATGATTTGTTAGAATGAATGTTTATTTTGTAGTTAAAAATGTTAAATGACGTGTTAATGAGTTCTAAAAAGATTTATATAAATTAAATTATGACCAACAGATTTACAATAATCTCATACTATAATGTACTAAATATTGTATAAGTAATATATTTTTTTAATTAATACATAATCAAACACTAGATCATATTATTTAATCCAGTACAGTACAGTCTGACAGATTTAATACAGTAATATCCAGTACTATCCAGACTGTCAAACGAGCCCTAAAGTACTTAATGCGAGAGTAGAAATTTTTAACAGCAAATGATTGTAAAATTCTCTATTTTCCATTGTTTACGCGTGCATGAATAGGAGAGGTCGGCACCAACAACAGTAGTAATACTAAAACCCAGGGTTAGTAATTAACAATTTTTTTATAAAATAAAGTATTAATTTCTGGATCACCTGATTCTTGACTTTTATAGTTAAAATATTGTATCATAAAAAACATCAATAAAAATAGAAAATGATTATTGTATTGGAGAAAAAATTTCATCAAACTGGATGAATAAAATTATTGCTTTTAAGATTTTCTTTTCGTTTGGCATTTATTATTCTTAGCCAAATGAATAAAGTTAATTACTAATAGTTAGTTTATGACAGTAAATAAGAACCAATTAAGTTAAAAAAGTTGGGGTCCTCCCATGTACCGTAGCCTAGGCCCGGGTCTGACTACTGTGACAATATTTGTATCTTAAAAAATTTAAACTATTGGATCATCACTTATGTGATGACCCAAAAATAAAAAATACGACGACATACTCTACTACTTGGTATAATGATCAATGGAGGCTTGTTGTTCACTATATAGGTCAACTTGTCTATGTTGTTATTACAATGACAGTATATAAGTTTCAAAAGAAAAGGCAACGATTTGTAGTCAGCTAAAATTTAAGCAAAGAAAATGGGAGTCGTTGCTCGGATCATTTCAACAATTCATGTGTATATATAGTTTATCTTATTCTACTGCTAATATTAGTTTGAGATAGCAACACTGAAAAACTCTATGAGCATGGGAAGATAAAGTTAACACTTAATATATTAAAATACTATTACAAGTCATATATGTAATAAAAGCATACAAAGCCAACATGTTAAAACTAAGTTTTTTCTTTTCCCCAAGAATTTCATTGACATATTTTTTCCTTGAACCCCAACATTTTTCTTTTTAAGTCATATTCGATGTAATTATCTCTTTGTTGTTGGCTGCCCAAAATAATCGTTGGCCCCCTAAGGGTATCATTACTATCATTCGTGACCATTGACAAACAAAGCATTGAGCTTTCTCGAACAACAAGATAATTCCACCACTGCAATTTCATGGTTGCACCACCATTGAATCGGAATGCTAATTTTGGTAAATCTTCTACTTTTTTATCGGAAACATTGAAGCATGGCCCTTTGTTACCCTCGTTACCTATATTAGTGCCTTTTCCTAACGTTTTTTCAAACTCCCGTTGCACGGCTTCAAAAATCGACCTCTCTAAGAACGTAAAAGTCGAACCAGAGTCCATTACAGTTCCTCCATAGCCATTAGATCCTGGCACCAAAAACTTCTGCGGAATTTTTACCATCTCATTCTCGACAACAATGTCTTCTAGAACAACATAATGGTAGTCACTGTGTGGTAAAATTGAAGGATGCCTGTAAAATGGTGTATACCTAAGGCCTTTAACACGCGAATCATCGTTTAAAATAAGGTAACTTTTTTGAGGCTTGTCAATATTGAATGGCCTACTTGAGAGGCAATAAGAGAATTTTTGTATTTCCATCTGAGACGGCAACGATTCTAACCCACGACCAAATCCAGCGATGCCGTGAATTTTATGGCTAGACAATGTAGAACAACCTACGATAAAATCAGGTTGAGTTTGTTTTGGAATGTTTAAGGTCTCTAACAAGAAAACACCACTAGTACTGGACCCCGTCATATACTTGACCTCATAAGTTGGGCAGCCATGAGAGCAAGTGTGAGAATTTGTTTTACAATTATTTGAACATAGAGATAGATTTTGAAGCCACGAACATTTGGACTTATTGCAATTCATGACTTTTGAAGAGGATGATTTATTTGGATCAAAAGTCTGTTTGATGTGTGAGACAGAGCAATCGTGACACAGATAGTTGGAACCACACGGAAACCAAGTTAAACTATTACCGGTATCGAAAACAAAATGTAGGGTTTGTTGAGGAGTACCAAAACTGAGTGGAATTAAATAAGCACCATATGCTAGACGAAAGATAGGAATCTTGGAGGTCAAAGAACTAGACTTCCTATTTTTTAGGAGCTTAGGTTTGATAAGAGAATCGGAAACATTGAAATTGAGAGTTTGTGATAATTGAGAAGACGAGAGTTTGGTTAAGGATGTTGAAGGATGAATAAGAATGGTGGTGTTTAGTTTCATTGCTGTGGAAGGAAAATATAGTGTGAACAATAAAAAGGAAGATAGTAACCACCAATACACTGCCATTCTCAATTGTATGCTTGATACACAAACAATTGAAGTTATTGTCATATAATAAAATTGAATAGCCATAACTGTGTATATATATACAAAAGAAGTTTGAGTGAAGAAATACAATTGCATAAGTTGTAAAGTATTGCATAATAATAATCGATCTATTCTAGCCTCCCTCATATTCAAGGTTTCTTTTTAGAAGAACTGTAAAAATGATCAATTTTTTAAAAATGTCTGAAATAATATAAATAACTTATTTAAATCTATGTAATTTTTGTAAATAAATTATTTAGTTTAATCATTTAAGGTCATTATTACAAAAAAAAAAAGCTTTTCTAGCACTTTTGCGTTTTGAGCTTGAAATTTGATCTTTTTTGTCATTTTCTGTTTTTTTTTTTTCATTTTAGATATGATTTAAAGTTGTTTACCCATAAACATAGGGTAGAACCTCAATTATTCTTGAGGTTTGTTTCTTTCTAGGCCCTAGTTTTAAATACTCTTGGTTTAATTAATTCCTCGAGACAATACTCCTTAGTGTTTAAGCCATTGAGTTAGTAGTAGGTTTGGTTTGGTTTGAGTGATGAGAGAAAATCTTCATGTAAAATACTACATCAGCTTAATAAAATAAGATTCATTTTATTATTTATTGATTGTGTAAGATATTATTTATTAAACAAGTTATCTAATGAAATAAGATTTCTTTTAATAAGATGAGTTTTTTTTCATGTATTAATTTTGTTAACTTTAAAAATAAATAAAGAAACCGTCAACCCAACTCAAATCAAACAAATAATTAATGACTTGGTTTATATATTTGACGGGTTTAGTTTTTATTTACTTATTTATCAAATCGATTATATTGATTTGGTTATAAAACTGAGTCAAAATCAAACCAAATCGTCCAATGAACACTCCTATCTTATACTAACCAATAATGGTTAGTCATTATTTGGTTCCGTTTTTGTCTTTTAATACTGCTATATAAAATTTAGAATGTCAACTTTTTTAATACTGCTATATATGAAGTAATGCTATCAAGCATAGGGACGAGCCCACTCTAAGCATAAGGGGAAACCCCTTGCTTTGAAATATTTTTAATTTACCACTAATAAAATATTTAAGTTCAATATTATTTATTTGCCTCCTTAAGATTTTGGAATTATCAAATTATTCTCATTCCCCCTCTTGTCTTCATTGTTATGACTAATTTTGTTGATTTACTATTTTATTTCATTATAAATTATGAAATAGGTGTATATGAAATATTATAAATTATTTTTTTTAACCACGAGATGTAGCGTAAATGACACCATGAGCTTGAGGGTTTGCTCTCCCTAGGTCTCTAGTTTGAACCAAGAGTCATGCTACTTCGTACCCATCGGCCTGGAGTTTTATTTTTTATTTAACTGTGGTGCACTTGCGAAAAACTCTTAACCAAGGACATGCACACCCTCGAAATTAGTTGGAGAATTACGCTTCAGTGCTAATCTAAAAAAATTAATTTTTTATATTTAGTACATACAAAATTATGTATTTAATATTTATAAATGTTATAATCTCGAATCCAAAATCTGATGATGATGAAGGTATATCATATCACAAAGGTANGAAGTACGGTATATTAGGCTTCTATTTATCCTTTATTCCTAAATTTTCTTAGGATCTTTCTATTAAAATAATCAAATTTTTTATTATTATTATTATGGTTACCATTGTTGACATATTTTGCTCCAATTAAAAAAGATTATCCAGGCCCAAATCAAACATGTTTTCGGATATTAATTTTTTTTTTCTAAAAATACGAAACAATATCTCATTTCACTATTTTCTGAAAACACATTTGGAAACATAAACTAGAGAGAATCTAATTAATTTTTCATTCTATCAAAAGTCCATTAACACCCAACTAAGAGTTTCTTTCACAAGTTTTGTTTAGGAATGCCCATAGATCGGATACAAGAATTATATGTTAAATCCACAATTATCATCCCAATTAGTAATCAAACAGCTACTATTTTAACTAGAACTTATGGAGCAAAATATTCTAATTCGCAGTTAATCACCCAACTGTCTAATAAATACAACACAAATGGCATAATTAAGTTATGTCCTTGACAAAATGTGGTCCAATGATTCTTCACATTTCCAGATATTACAACGTTCGAGGGGACACTATAAACTCAACTAATCGTCATGCTCCTCTTGAAAAAGAAGTTCAAAATTGTTCTTACTACGCAGAGCCTTAACATTGTTATTATTGGTCCGAAAACTTGATTTGCCATAATTATATACTCTTTGAAATTTAGGAAGATCGCCAATCAATGCAAAGGTATAAGGTCCAATTGGGCACAAAGAATAGAAGAAGAAAAATCTCCATTTAACGAATGTAAAATCATTTAACCTTCCGGGTAAGTGTTTATGATTGGTTGAAAAGAGGCTTAAATACGTTGGCTATTTACTTAATACATTGGCATTTATTTTTATTTTTACGGTTTTAATATATTTTGAATCTTTAAAGTTTATTTATATTCTTAAGAGGAATATTTTTCATTCTAACTTGTGTTAGGGCAATCTTTTTATATAGAATTTTTGGGGGTTAAATTATGAAGTTTTTCCGAACATAGCCAAATCCTCTATAATAGGGAGCAACAAATAGTGAAGCAATTGATTAACCGCGGTTGACAGAGCGTGTTAATCATCAATAAGATATAAGTTGAGGGATTAAATTAACAAAACTAAATCTTTAAGAACCAAATTGATAGCGAGTACAAACTTTAAGATCTGAAATGTATATTACTTTTTTTATGGGGCATATAGCCCAATTGATCATAAAATGAGGATATCATGTCATGGTCTAGGATTCAAACGCCAGTTATATTTCTTGTCGAAAAAATAAGGGTCTTCTTTTAGTATAGTAATAAATAGACAACCTTCAAAAATCATAAAAAATACCACAAATATAAAAGTATAAGAAATAACCACCGACACACTTTTCAAGAAAATAAAAATAAAAAATCACATGTAAATTTTTTTTGAGCTTACACACGTCACTTGCTCCAAATTTTAGTAGTTTATATAATATATACAATATATATTATATACACTTTGTATGCAAAAAACCGAAAATTTGTTAGCGCATGTGGGAATCCGTTTTTTGCGTCGAAATATTGTTTGTTTACAATTAGGGTGGCTATTTTTATTTTTGTTTTTATCTTTGTTTATTTTTTATTTTTTTCTTAAAAGTGACATATTCTTAATGCTCTCCATTTTTAGTACTCGGCCGGTACTATGTCAAGGTTGGATTACTATTGCATGGGCCTCACTTGGGCTGCGCCAATGCAAGATCAATTTCAAGTACCAATACCAGTCGGTACCATAAAAAATAGATTTTTGACATATATGACCCAATTATAAAATTTAAAGACAAAAATGACCCATCAATTTAATAGCATGCAAAATAGATTTTTTTAACTTAGGAAGTTTTACGTTAGTGGTGAAATTACCATTTTACCCTTTCACAATATAACCACCAAATGTAACTTTTTATCATTTTTATTTTTTTCTTATATTTGTTTATGATATTTTTTCACTTCTCTTAAAAAAATTCCTTTAAAACACATCATACCCCAAAAATCCTATTTTCATTTTCTCTATGCGTCGTCTTCTCTCTCTCTCTATCTCTCTATCTCTATCTCTATCTCTATCTATATCTCTCTCTAGCGAGATCTTAATCTTTGCTTCATTTTTTTGTGAAAAAAATAAAAATAGAATTGGAGGTCACGACATTCGGTGCTCGTTCAATTGCATATATCTCATCAAATGGTAAACATATATTTTATTGGTCGTTAGTAAGTTCTTTACTTATTGTTATCCTACATCCCAATGTATCATATTTTTCATCATTCTACTATCTTTGTTGGACGTTGACTAAAAGATATACATCATCTTCAGTTTTACAGTCAATCATATTTGTAGATGAGCATCAAATAGTAAATCGGAACAAGCCCCTGCTAAGTGAATAATTTATTAACAATAAGTAAAAAATATTTTACCAATTTTAATGCGAAAAATAACTTGTAAACTAAATCAAGAACAAAAAGTATTTTTCAATGATTTCTGAAGATTTATTGTAGATTGGACAAATATTTTTTAAGCAAGATAAACAAGCTTGAGTAAAATTTGGAAAATACCATAAACAAACAAAGGAAGAAAAAAATAAAAGTCATGGAAGTTATTCTTAATGGTTATAAAATATTTGAAATGGTAAATAATAAGTTCATAACTAACTTCAACTTCCTACACGAAAAAATGGTCATTTTTACATATATACTTATGAAGGAATGGTTATTCTTACATATGAATTAATAAAAATGTCATCTACTACAATTTTTGTAGAAAACTTTTGATAATAAAATGCGAGATTCCTTCAATTTGGATGGTGAATTTTGTATAACAAAATTTTACTAACAAAATGAAAATATTACTAACAAATGTCACCAAATAGATACACCATTATGGCCATTGGAGTTTTTAATGAGAAAATTTTACAAAATAGACAACTTTAGAGATGACGTTTTAAGAAATGCCAATTTTTTTAAAAGTTTTAAGTAAATAGCATATTTCTATAACTCTCAATAATTGTAGATCAAAATGACCATTATCTAATTATGATGTGTTTGACAGATTTTTAGGTAAACCAGTGGTATAAAGTTGATATTCCAATATCAAAAATGCTTAAATTGAGGAAGTGATTAATCCCCATAATAATATTTAAAATTTTATTAATTGTAGGAAGTCAATTAATGCTGAAAATCAAAAAAAATTTTGAATTTTAAAAATCATTAGAAACTGCTAAAAAATCTCAAATTTTTCGGGTCAAACAATGATATAATTATCATTGGTTGACTGATTGATCCATTCGTCCCAATCTATTATAGGAGTGTTTGAAATATTTTGGGTCCATCAATGAGATAAGTCGAAGATGTTTCAAACGCCTCTATAGTAGACTGGGGCAAATGAATCGATCATCTCATTGATTGACTGATCAATTCATTCATCCCAATCTATTATAAGATCAATGGATTGATCATCTCATTAATTGATTTGAAATTTTTGGGTTGATCAGTGATATATCAGTGATTGACTGATTAATTCATTCGTCACAATCTATTATTGGAACGTTTGAAATATTTTCGAGTCAATCAATGAGTTGAGTCTTAGATATTTCAAACGTCTCTATAATAAACTGAGATCAATGGATCGATCGTCTCATTGATTGACCATAAATTTTTTGGTCAATTAATGATATATCATTGATTGACTGATCAATACATTCGTCTCAATCTAGTATTGGGATGAATGGATTGATCATGACATTGTGTAACCCAAATTTTTGGGTGAATGGGTGATATATCATTGATTGACTGGTCAATCAGTTCGTCTCAATCTATTTTAGAGTCAATGAATCGATCATCACATTGATTAACCTGAAATTTTTAGGTCAATCAATGATATATAATTAGTTGACCCAAAAATGTTTGATTTTGATATAATCAATAACTAATTAATTGAATTATCTAATTCATTTAATATATTCTATAATCGAGATTAGCTATAAACAATCAAATAATTACATCCTTAATTAAATGTTGATATAATTATAAAAAAATGAAATAAAATCTTGAAAACTTGTAAATTCCGGTATTAACTATAAACAAGAAAATAGTTGACGTGCTTAGTTAAATATTGATATAATTAATAAAAATAAAAAAAATCATTTTTGAAAACTGCAAAATTAGGAACAATATCGTCTCTTCAAATCTCAATTAATCAATAATTGATGAAGTGGCAAAAAATTATCTATTTTTTTAAGTTGAAAAAAACTACTATTTTTTAAATTGAGTTTCAAAACATGTCTATTTAGTGCAATTACTTTTTAAACTAACCCTTAACTCTAAGTACATGGAATTAGTCGGATATGAACGCCTTATACTTAAGTTATTAAAACAAAAAGGGAAAGTTTGCTTAATAAACTACTTTAGGAGTGGTGTTTTAAGAAATGTCAGTATTTCAAAAGTTTTAAGTAAATAACATAATTTCATAATTGTCAATAATTGTATACCAAAATGACCATAATCTAATTATGGTGTGGACAGATTTTCGGTTAAATCAGTGGTATATAGTTGATATACCAAAATAGAAAATATTTAAATTTTGATTAATTATAGGAAGCCAATTAATGTTGGACGTCAATAAAAGATTTGAATTTTAAAAATCATTAGAAACTGTAAAAAAAAGTCTTGAAATTTTCGGGTCAATCAATGATATATGTATAATTGGTTGGCTAATTAATTGATTCGTATCAATCTATTATAGGGGTGTGTGAAATATTTTCAGGTCAATCAATTAGATATTTCATACACCTCTAGAATAGGCTGTGGCAAATGGATTTATCATCTCATTGATTGACTAATCAATTCATTTGTCTCAATCTATTATAGGGTCAATGGATCGATCATCCCAACGATTGACCTGAAATTTTCGGGTCAACCAGTGATATACCCTTGATTGACTGGTTAATCAATTCGTTTCAATCTATTATATGGATGTTTGGGACATTTTCTCAATCAATGTGATGAGTGCAAGATTTTTTAAACGCTTCTATAATAGAATGGGGTTAATGGATCGATCATTTTATTGATTGACTAAAATTTTTTAGGTCAATCAGTGATATATCATTATTTGACTGATTAATTCATTCATAAAAATCTATTATAAAGGTGTTTGAAACGTTTTCAGGTCAATCAATGAGATGAGTCGAATATGTTTCAAATGTCTCTATAATAAAATGAGTTTAATGGATCCATCATCTCATTGATTGATCAATCCATTCATAAAAATCTATTATAAGGTCATTGGATTGATCATTCTATTGATTAACTTGAAATTTTCAGGTCAAATAGTAATATATCATTGATTAACTGATTAATTCATTTGTCCTAATCTATTATTGGGAGGAATGAATAAATCATCACATTGATTAACCTAAAATTTTCAGGTCAATGTGTGATATATGATTGATTGACTGATCTATCTATTCATCTCAATTTATTATAAGGTCAATGGATCAATCATCACATTGATTAACCCCAAAATTTCAGATCAATCAATTATAAATCTGATTGATTAACCCAAAATTTTTAGGTCAATCAATTCTATATCATTCATTGATCCGAAATTGTTTGATTCTGATATAGTTAATAATTAATTAATTGAACTATCCATAAAAAAGAATTAACATCCAAAATTAAATGTTAATATAATTAATAAATAAATAAAAATAAAATCAGATTTAAAAATCTGTAAATTTTGACAGTAGCTATAAAGAAAGAATTAATATCTTTAATTAAATATTTATATAATTAATAAAAAATGAAATAGAATTATATTTGAAAAAATGTAAAATCAGGGATAACATCGTCTCTTCAAATCTCAATTAATTAAGGGTCAATGACATGACAAAAGCTTTTCTATTTTTCTAAAGTTGAAAAAAAATTATTATGTTTTTAAAGTGAGTTTAAAAACTTATCTATTTGTAACGATTACTTAAAAAACAAAACAAAACCCAATTGGAAAAGTGTTCTTCTCACAAATATGAAAAAACTTCAATAACATAATTCATTATAAACACCGCCAACAAACTTGAAACATTTTAAGTCCCACACTTCCAAAGCTAAACTACCAAATCAATTTCTCAAGACGAAAATACCCATATATGGTTTACTTAATTATTTTACAGTAGACACTAAATCAAGGTCTTAGAATCTTTAGCCACCCAGTGTACTGCCAGGCTACACAGAGTGATCGACCAGAGACAAAAACCTTAATGAAGAAGATGAGCCAAGAATGACTTGCCTTGATAACAGCCAACTTTGCCTTGTCCGGCGTATCAAATGCGAAAGTTGAAGCAGTTATCTGCTGCTCCAACCCACTTAGAAGGCATAACGACTCCATGGCCGTTATCCACCATCATGTCGGAAAGAGAGAGCAGAGACGGCCCGAGATGATTGATCTGAAAACGACTTAGATCTCCCCTCGGGTACGTACTACATACCTCTGACCCGGAAAGATTTGATGAACCATTTGTTTCCTTTGATGAGTCTGTTTGCATTACTTCAGAACTTTGAGAGCCTGATCGAGACAGTTTTTCGGCTAATTTACTAGCTTCAGTTCCGTTTTTGTTGTTGTTGTTTGAAATTTGTGTGTTCAAGAAACGGCCACCGCATCCCCTTGGTCGGCGCATTGCATGAAGGTGGCGTGATTCATGCATATAAGGCTATAAACAGACATGAAAGACAGAAATCAGTTCAACAAGAAAAAAGACTAGCATTCTCAAAGTTTGGATAAGGAAGGACATTTTTGGCATCAAAGAATGTTGAATCCAGTTAATTATAACTATAAAACTAGCACAAAAGAGAAACCAATATATGCACACGACTTAATGACTAAATTGCAATAACACATGCACTATGACTGTCTTGCAATCACACCTGTAGCACAATTTTTTGGATTATTTAGTCCCTCTATGTTAAAGGTTAAGCAATTAAGCCTCCTATTGCACAAAATCCTTGGGTTATAGTATCTGTACCACACCTTTTACACTATTTCCCTATTCAAATCGTTTCTTAGCTTTCAGTGAGTTCCTCATTACTAAAGTTAACGTAACATGTAACACAAACTAAGTTTTGGTTCTACCTTGTACATCTGATACTAATAGTCTCTCAATTTTCAATAGTGACATCACTAATTCAATGTTTTCGAAGGATTTTGTACTAAATGGTTTTTCGACAAGAACTAATCTTTTTTCAGATTGAGACTTTAAAACTAGCAGATCTTATATAACAAGGAGCTTGATTGCCAGAATCTTAATGTGCACAGACTAAATTAGACAGAAAAAATTGTGGGTGATTGCAAACAATGAAGTGTAGGGTGTCTTATTGCAATTTAGCCTTTAAAAAGCCATCATACTTATACCAAGTCAAAGGCGAAACTGCGATAAAAGGATTAAGAGAAGAACAATGCATGCCCACAAACTACAATTGATTCATTACTAGGATCTAGTGTTCTGCTCTGCCCACAGAATACGATAGACTATTTGAGTGAGCATGGGAGTTCTTTGCTTGAAAGCACTTTAATGCATTGAAAAAATACTATTTTAGACTACACTTATTTGTCAACTGTTGTTGCTTGATACATGTTTTGGTACTTAGAAACAGTTCTAAAAAAGCATCAATCCAAGAGTTCCTAAAATGCTTCTAAATAAAACAAATATACGTTTCACAATACATCCAAGTGTATCATACAGTTATGGATATGAAATAATTTTTAACAAACATATTGGTATTTTAACATATAAAAGTATTTCTTAGTCACAAGTATTCCCAGACACGCTAGAAAACTAGTACCAATAAAACTTGAGGATACAATAGTAGGTTTTTTCCAAAGACAGACAAAAAACCTCAGTAAATGCTTTCAAGACTAGAACAAGGAACCAAACCTTACGAACTCTTGTCAGTCGATTCTGCATCACTGCCTTTGCACGGGACTTGCGTCTCCGAATGATTCCATTGTATTGCTTAGCATTCACATATATTGGTCCATCATCAGTTGCTAT
Source organism: Datisca glomerata (assembly GCA_003255025.1). Taxonomy (NCBI): domain Eukaryota; kingdom Viridiplantae; phylum Streptophyta; class Magnoliopsida; order Cucurbitales; family Datiscaceae; genus Datisca; species Datisca glomerata. The sequence continues at coordinate 464,910 of QANY01009693.1, forward strand.
GCTTAAGGGCAACATAATTCGGCCCTGATAGTTAAAATTGGAAATGTATAACTGGTAAATGATTTGTTGTGGATGCCAACCAGCAGAAAAATAACTTGCAAAGTATTGTTTGAAGAATAAAGCAAAACTCTACTACAGGAAAATTTTTACAGAAGAATACGGCATAACCTTTAATACTATCGGACGTACACTTACTATAATAAGTCAATAATAGTTCAACAAATGAAGTACCATATCACGCCATTCCTATTTCCGTCTTTTGCATGAGTTTCTTACTTTTTGACACTGTATTTTTGACAAGCAATTTGCCATGCATTGAAAAAGAACTTACTGCCTTCCATGTTTCCTAATTAGTATCCAGATTCATAGCTGTGGGATCTTCAGAGTTTATATTGTTCTCTGTCATTAACAAAATTGTCAGAGATAACAACACAGGCAAAGCTATCCCTGTGTTTCACAGAAACTAAACTAAGAACCACTCTCGAACTGTCCATTTCTAACGTCTTATCAGGTAGACTAGCATGCGCCTAACCATATGGTTCACAAGGATAAATATAGTTATACTACATCTATTGGTCGGTAAGGAAAAGGATAAAGGAGACAAACCGAAACCTGAGGTCCATAAGCTGAGAAGATTCCGCAACATTGATTCCCATAAGGATACTTCGCAAGATGGGCAAAAGCAACAATATCAGATACAACTCAAACTATATGATCTTAAAAAGGAAAAGGCTTTCTTAAAAATAGGGAAACGGAAACTTCATTAAAAGATTGTTCCTACCATAGCCTGACTGAAACCGAGCTCAAAGCGAGTGCCATACTCTGGCAAAGATGGTTGCACAGAAATTGCTGCTGCCTTTTTTTGTCCATCCCGTGAATTTTTACTCTCACCTGTATAAGATATAGAAATATAGGTTAAAATCTCAAGTTGAAATGCAGTTCCCAAAATATACTCAAACATAAGACAATATATATATGAAAACTTTGCAACATTTCTACCAAAATAGCTTGAACCAGTCACCAATAAAAATATGATAAGCCTCCATTACTGAGGCCACTCTGATGTAGTTTGAGAAACTATATTAGTTGTATTTCTTTGTTGTTACAACAAAATGATTCTTCATTTTACCAACTCTATGGTTCTTTCGATATGCTTTACACAAAGAAAGTAGAGGCTTCAGAACCATAGCTTTTGTAATCTAGAGAGCTACAATTTTAATTACGAACTGAGATATAGTAACGAAAATACCAAGAGGAACAACAGATATTATATAGATGGTAATTGCAAAGCATTTGGAAATTGGCTGTCATTTACCTCTTTTCTTTCGGGAGATTTAAAACGGCATCCATATGCGTGTATTAGCAAGGAAATAATTGTGTCTATATAGGATGATCATGGATATGGATATAAAGGATGATCCATGATATGATGAAAAGATAGCAAAGAACTACCATGGAGAATATAATAAAGCAATGAACATAATAATATGACAGAGACAAGGAAAGCTTAATCGAAAATAATCAACCGAACAATTTGAAGGCCACCAAGAATATAATGGGAAAACTGAAAACATATACCTTCTTCAGCAGTCCTCCCTGCTTGCTTGGTGACAGTTAGCTGCTCCCCTTTACTGGGTTGCTCAAAAGAAAAAGTCTTCAATTGGCCATAAGAATCCCCCTCAACTGATTGAGATACGAAAGAACCCCACCAGCCCGAAGATGCGGTCGATAGTTGCCCAATGGAATTATGCACAACTCCTTCATGTTCTTTGAAATACACAGTTTGCAGTGCCATTTGTAATCTCAAAAAGTAATCCGAGAAGACGATTTACAGTGAACCTTAATCAGGGTTTCCAAACTCTACCTGCAGTTTAATCTTACCAATAAGGATGAAAGTGATATCTATGTTCTATGAGCAAAACAAATTTCAAGGAAAAGTAAACAAATATTCAAATTCCAAAGAGGATAGAGAAATTTTCTGTAGAAAATCTGGTAGTCTCCCCCGAATTTCCGCATAAATTTTCCAAATTATAGAAATCTAGGTTTAATCAAAAGCATAGTGAAGGGTCAAGGAACAGAAATTTTTTTTAAAAAAAATGGAAATGAAGAAATTAACCGTAAACGAAGAACAAAATGTTCCCAGAAGCAAGATGGTGCACATAAAAGAGAAAGATCATCATGTCTAACTCGCCCAAAAATCCAAAACGAAGTAATCTTGAGCATCTCCATAATCTCTACGTAGGCAGAAACCAGAGTACGGGAAAAAAGACCCCCCACAAATTCTTAACTTATATGAGTTAAAAGGTAAAACAAAAACGAAAGAGAAACTAGCTCTAATGGATACAACATACTATTTATCTCTATCGCTAACAGCAGATTAAACCCAGAAAACAGAACACAAGAATCAGGTCAGCAAAAAGAAGAAAAGTACAGTGCACAAATAAAGGAAGAAAGTGAAGCTGAAGCAAAAAGGATAATAAGCCTGAGAAGAAATTAGTACAGCTCAGTAAAAAGAAGAAGAGGAAGGAGGAGGAGGAACTGCTACACACAAGCACATTAACCCCATTTGGAAGGAAGCCATGTTGGTACAATTTCAAGCACAGTAGAGAGAGAGAGAGAGAGAGAGAGAGAGAGAGAGAGAGAGAGAGAGAGAGAGAGAGAG
>QANY01009693.1:468903-512217 GCA_003255025.1 Datisca glomerata
GGGGGGGGGGGGTTGTTTGATGGATGAAGATAGTTTAAGGACCAATGATGAAGAAGTTTTAATTTAGGGGAGTAAACTGATTTGAGGTCAAAGTATAAAATAACTTGAATATGTCGTGCATCACCTGAAGATGATATATTTATAATTAAACTATCACATATAAAAGAAATTTGAATAAGTCGTACATTATCAGGAGATGATAATTATAACAAATGTATATAATAATTTTTAAATTAAAGAATGTTTAATTATAACAAATATTTATCATAAAACGAGAAAAAATTACTTGAGAAGTAAAAATTAAACCTTACAAACTCCTTTAGTATGGACAATGACTATTGAAAATTATTATATTTATAATAAAACTAAGAAACTTAAACAAATGCTAAAGTGTATTGATCATATAACAACGTACAAAAAAATCTTGTAGATACACTATTAACTCATTCTTATTACTAAAAGAATGTTCATGATACAAATATCTTTAAAATCATATACTCTCGTTCATTTTTATAATAACATAATAATACATATAAAATACTAAACTTTATAAAATATTATTAATAAATTAATTAGTAAATAAAAGTATAAATAAATTAAGTAATTGAGTAGGATAAAAAATTTAATCTAGACTATATTTAATAGAGCTTAAAGGTAAAAAGAAAAATAAAAAAAAAACTCTTTATGCCCATTTTAATATAATAGAGGTTAAAAATAACCCATAGTTATGCATGTTTGGTGGCAATCTCAAAATTTTTCTTTTTTTTTCTGCCTTTGAAATAAGAGAATGACTAAATAAAACAAGTATATCAAATATGTATTTCAATATAAACTAATTAAGAAAACCGTCCTTAAAATGTTTATATAAAATTTATACTCAAGCATTTCTTGAGTACCACTATCAATCACATTTTCGGTGATTTTTTTTTTGGAAAAACATCAATCAAATCCTAATTCTTAGTTCAATTCCCACCGAATTTCTTGTGTTGTAGGATATTAATTGTTTATTTAATTACTATATGATTTTCAGTCTTCCTTTTTTCATTCTTTTTTCTTGTGGATGTGTGAATCGGGTGTTAGATTATATGGTAATTAATTCTACATATCAATTAAACCAAGTTCTAATTTACAACGTGATATGTAATTATGAGTAAAATCATCAATCTATAAATAATTAAATCATCACTTGATCAATTAAAATTTAATATATAATTTAATCGGTCTATAACTATTTTAAGATAAGAACAAGAATGACAAGAGAGTTACTATAGGTTGTTAAGACCCGCGCCTTTCATTCTTCTAAAGAGTATATTGTTCGAGTGAGCAAAACTCTCGTCATTTCTTGGTACCGTAGCATGACTATAGAAAAAAAGATTGGAAGAGAACTTGAAAATTCTAGGGATATGTTATGCGTTAACATCCATCATAAACGATTTTTTACCATTATATATTGTGTAATACAAGTGGTTGCACTTTCACATTGGTTCAACAATATATTTAAGAAATAGTTAGTGGTCCTAAGTTGGTATTTAAAATTGCTAATTCAATGGTTGTCTATGACCTACTTTTGTCCTATCGACTTCATGGAAGGGTGTTATGCTTATTGTATTAGATTATTTTCATATTTTTCAATTTCTAGGAGATTTTTACAACTTTAATGAATGATTATATGATAATTCTAGCTACATAAAAAAGTTGACCCCTTTTATTACTAGAAATGGCTCTTGGGCTTTGCCATAACTGGGTGTATTGGAAGTAATGATATGACATGAGTTTGTTTTTCAAATGTTACTGTGATTGGAACACTAATGGCAAAACTCTATTTTATTGACTTTTGGAGATTACATTATTCAGAAATTTCATAACTGTTGAAAAAGAGAAAAATTATATGTAACATCATGCGTAATATTAAGTATGTAAATAGGAAAAAGATATATTTTTAAGTATAACGTAAAAAAGTTCATTTTACATGAATTATGATGTCATAATAATGTGCTTAACATCATTTGGTCGCATAATAGAACTAGTTATTTAATAAAATTAAATGTGTTTTACTAAGTTAAATTTCTGTTAACCAAACCACGCCAACTGAACAGACCTAGAGAAGGCTTGGAAAATTAGGAAAAAGAATAAAATAAAAATGATAAATAGTAATATATTTCGTTCATATCTCTTTGTTTGATATATTTTTACTAATATAGTAAATATTGTAGGTCATTCCTAGTGACTGTCATCGTATCACGTGTCTGCATTCTCTTGCCGACCCAACCATAACCATGATAATCAGACCTCATCATACTTGGATCGACGTCAAATATCTCCTTCGGGGTAGAACGACTCCACCAGCTTGGAACCATTTCTGTTCGGATAGTTGTTCCTAGAGAGAATATGACACTAATCACCATGCACTTTGTCAATGATATATTGCATTTAATGTAAACATCAACCCCTCGATTTCATTAAATGTTATTTGATACAAGTCATCTCAATTTTCTTATCAATGTCAGTCTCTCCTCGATAAATATAACTTTACAATCCATTTGAAGATAAACTCAATTCAACCTAAGAGAAATTGTGCCTGCATTCAGCTCACTGACTTTAAGTATCTAGGACTCTTCGACAAGAACAATCATCTAATGAAATTTGTCATAGAGTTATTTGACTGTTTCTAAGTGCGGGAGATCAACTTATCAGAGAAGAACATGTGTGCTCGTCGAATTGAGCAGCAACACTAAATTAGTACTAACGAACGAAAATAAAAAATTAATTTTCACACACAACATTTGATGTTCACATGTAACCCAAAACTCACAGTTATTCTTCAACCAAGAGCAAGAAAAAAAAGAAAGAAGATAGAGAAAATAGGTCAAAAGAAACACAGTAAAAACTTAGAAGTTACACCCTTTCCCTTTCACTGTGAAACACACAATCTTACCAATAATGAAACCTAATTAAGTTAAACCAATTACCTAATTTAACATGATATTCAAAGATTTATTTCAACTGCAGGCCTTGAAAATAATCATTAATAATAAGATATCGATCATTGTCACTTGAGAATCCTAGGATTATGCACAGTCAATATATTAATTATAATCGATAATTAAGGCTTAATTGTTTAATTAAAGATCTAAACACTGTACGACTTCACACCTCAAGATGGGGCTTTGATAGAAAGCCGGCCCCTTGGAATGAGAGATTAATTAGATAAGATAAGAAGATAGTAGTTAGAGTGAGGTGGCTTCTTAGCCATTGGAGGTGTCCCTAATAAAACATCGCATGCCTCCATTCCTTTTCTATGTGTTGCACTAGATTAATTCATTATTATATTTATATTTTCATCTTTCGATGATTTTGTCAAATTACAAGTCATTTAAAAGATTAAATCATCTTTTTAGTAAATTAAATGGCTAAACTATCTTTGAATATTTTTTCATTAATAGTAATTCAATGATAACATGGTATCAGAACGAGCAGTCTTATATTCAATAAACCTGCCTTCCAATATAAAATCCATACTTGATATCACTTCGCCTACCCTTCTTTATGAAACATTGAATTAAATGTTATGAAAAAATAGAAAGAGGAGTTAATTAATTAAAGAGAAAGAAGGACCACATACACATATAAATAGATCTGAAACGAAGATGAATGTTGATCGTTTAGCTTAAGAGATTAGGAGAAGGGTATAATGAGCATAAAATTGCACACATTCGCAGCACATGCGATGTTTAACGTTGAAAGATTTCTCATTCAATCTAACAACACAACTAGGTAAGTTGAATCCATTCAGATGATAGCTAGATATGAATCATTTTACATAACATGCATGTAGATATATATAGCTACAAGCCATATATTATCTTCGCCAACAGATAACATGGCAGTACTTAAAAATTGGAGATCGAGATAGCACGACTCTCACACACTGGATAAAATTTAAAGTCGTGCTGGACATGCAACATTAGTTTTGACCATAGGGATTGACACAAATAACTAAGCTTCATAGTTGTTGCAATATTATTTCACATCGCCTAGTTTTGCCCCGCCGTGCTGGTTAAAATGACTTGTTTTCCTCTGTTTAACACAAATTCTAAGGAGTGATGAAATTGAGCTTTTTAAATTTGGTATCAGACGTCCATTGAGCTTTTATTTGTGCCACTTTAATTTAAACTATTCGGTATTATGCGTAATTGAGTTGTCGTGTTAAATGATCTAGGAGAGTATGTTAGAATGTCGTTTGACATCCCATGGTTCTAACCTTTCTATGTTGGTTAAAGTACTTAGCTCACATGTCCTTAACACCAAGGTTTTAAGGAGTAATCGAGTTTAAACTTTTCAGCTTTGATATCAAAGCTAGGTTGGTCTTTTGTTTGTGCGGCTTTAGTGCGACTGTTCCACTAGTAGCAATAGGCAACATAGGGGAAGAAGCACTATGCCTAGGAACAACAACACGGAAACTTTGTTATAAATTATCCATTTTCCTTATTTATCGGGATCGAGACTAAGAAGAATGGTTGGGACAACAAAAATCCATCTTGTTAGTATTTTGTTCTCCTTAGTTCATACATTTAGTATGCTACTTTCTTAGGCTATCATGTTGTGATTTTGAAGGGTCTGTTGAAATGTTATCATAAATCACCTAGATATGCCCATTCATGCTAGTTACAATGCCTGAGTACCCATCTCCTTAATAGATAGTCTTAATGAGCATCAGACTTGACTTATCAACATCGTATCAAATCTTATTTGGGCTTTTATTTGTATTGCTTTAGTTCAATATATTTGACATATTGCTTAGTTCAAATGCCTGTTGTGGTCATGGTTTAGGAGTGTGTGTTAGAATGATATCACACATCGCCTAGATATGCTCCATATATGCTAGTTGTAAGGCCTCAGCTCCTCTCTCCTTAACACTTATAATTTTAATGACTGGTCGAGCTAGTCTTTTCAATTTCATAACATGGCTTAGTTAAAGCCTTTATTTGTGCCGTTTTAGTTTGAACTGTTTGGTATCCTACTTAGTTCGACCTCCATGTTGTGGTCTAAGAGATTGTGTTAGAATGTTGTCTCATATCGCCTAAGTATACTCATTTTATGCTAGTTATAAAGTAATTGGTCACCTCTTCTTAACACATATTTTAATGAGTGATAGCATTGAGCTAATTGTGCCGCTTTAGTTCGACTATTTATACCCCTTATTTTAGACTGTTTCGTATGCTCCTTAGTTTGACAGTCTAAGAGGTTGTGTTGAAATATTGTCTCACATTATCTTGATGTTACCCCGTTATGCTGGTTAAAAACACATGGTTTCTCTTTCCTTAACACCTAGGCCTAAATGAGTGACCGAACTGAGCTTTTAATTATAACTAAACAGGTAAAAAATACCCACTGTCACGTGGAGAAGGAGGGCCAATCAAAGGGCTTGCGGAAAGTGGCAAAAAAGCAGAAATGTGAGAGAAAATTGATGTCGTGAGGCATCCGTAAACTAACGAAGAACGATGGGATGCATACCAAGAACGAGAAAGAGCACCAGAATGGGAAAAATGACTGGCCAACGGGAAAAGATGACGAAGGACCCACTCCTCTAGAATGGGAAAATGAACCTAAGACTCAGAGAACTATCCTGAACGGGAAAGACACTCGCTAAACTGTGCAAGAATAGGAAGATAATGATTAGAAGAAGAAGGGAACAGATAAATGGATCTGGAATGACAGTTAAGTGGCAATGAATGATTAGGTAGCTGAATGACTTGGACGAGATAGAATGGCAGGCCATGCTACGACTGATTGGCTCAAACCACAAGAAATCACCAAGTGACTGTGACTAATTGACGGTTGAATGAGGCAGATGAAAATGATAAGTAAGGAAGGGAAATAGGGTCAAGGCATAAAGATCCCCACGAATGGGTGTGATCTCTATGTATAATGAGTGCTTTCAAAACCATAAGGGGAGGATAATCATTCCTCTCCATTTTATTATTATTCTAATCAATTCATGTAAATTAGAAAGCATATATAAGGCTAGTGTGTTAAATGAAACGCATGTATTCAATACAACTCAAACAAATACAACTCAAAGCAATTACTCCTTACACACACACACTCTCTCCCTCTCATTAATACTCATATAAACCAACATTTATCATTACTTTTCCTTTTGATCCCTGATTAGCAGAAAAAATCCTTTACATCTCCAAAATATGTTACTTAGATATAGAAAGATAGAGTTAGAACATTACAAGTTCACATCTAAAGCTAAGCTTGCATTAACGTCAACACCTGGATTTCATGGTGGAACAAGTTTATATAATCTTTTAGCATTCTGTTGTACATGTGAACAGATAAAAAATACTCGCTGCCGCATAAATAGGTAAAGCACTCGCTAAATTGTGTAAGCATGGGAAGAGGAGGATCAGAAGAAGAATGGGAACGGGCGAAAGGGATCTGGAACGACAATCAAGTGTCATGATTGATTAGGTAGCTGAATGACTCCGACAAGACAGGATGGCAGGCCACCAAAGAGGAGTTGAGAAGATCTTGGCAGCGGATTTCGTCAGAGAAGTAAACTACCCTGAATGGCTAGCTAACGTACTGATAGTACGAAAGAAGAATGGGAAGTGGAGGATCTACGTCGACTTCACTAACTTAAACAAGGCATCCCCCAAAGATGAATACCCGCTCTATCATTACTAAGTACGACGTCTATTGCAACAAGTCATGTTCTTTGGTCTAAAGAACGCATGTGCGACCTATCAAAGGCTAGTGAACAAGGTCTTCCACGAGCAGATCAGAAAGCATATGGAAGTTTATGTTGATGACATGCTGGTCAAAAGTAAGAAGCGGGAAAACCATATTCAGGAACTTAAAGAAGCCTTATTTGTTCTAAGGTGAAATTCCATGAAGCTGAACCCGGAGAAGTGCAATTTCAGATTGGCGACGGGAAAGTTCATCGGACACCTAATTACGCAATAGGGAATCGAAGTAAACCAGGACTAGGTGAAGGCAATCACAGAAATGAGGTCCCAACGGCACCTTAAAGAAGTCCAAGGGTTAACGGGAAGATCAACCGCCCTAAACAGGTTCCAGATCGACAGACAGATGCAAGCCTTTCTTCGAGAGGTTGCGAAAAAACTTCACGAGCGACTGGAGTGGAGACTGCAAAGAAGCCTTTGCCAAAGTTAAATAGTACCTAATGACTCCCTCATTACTCTCCAAACCTACTCCTAGCGAGCAGCTTCTGTTATACGTAGTTATCTCCACAGGGACAGTCAATGTAGTACTCATAAAAGAAGAGGAAATGAAACATAAACCTATATACTTCGTGAGCAGAAGTCTTATAGTGACGGAGATAAGATATAAATTTTAGAACATGTCCATGAAGTAGCCTGTAATAACTATTTATTTGTATTTAGTTATTTCTCAGACATTAGTATTATTGAATTTTTATGAATAGATTGAAATTTTTACTTTAAATTAAAATGTGTTTGTAAATTACTCAAGTCCTAGAAATTTCATCAATGAACGAAGAGTGAAAACAGAGGCGTCTCCAGGCGAACTCTTCTGAGAAAGTTCATAATGATATTCACAGTCTTAGGATCGACTGTGCAATCAAATCCGACTACGACTGTTAGGTTGAACCAATGTATGTCAGTCATGGAACATGGGAGTGGAGACTAAACAGTTAACCTAGACATGTTATGAACAAGTTGAATAGACCGGTAACAAATTAGTTTAGAGCCTCAAACCGTTTACCTAGCTCTAAATCTAATTCTTACACCATAAGGATATTTTTGTAATTACTTTAATCCTGAGGCAAATATGTAGCTTGACTTAGTTAGTTGTAGTCTTTGATATGTCAAATAGTGAGTTGGAATTGGTGAGAAATACCTCGGCTGTTGGGATTATAGTTCGATTAAGTTGGAGTTACGTGATTCACATATATGAAAATTCGTGGTTGGATTGCGAAAATAACAATATAACTTTATACTTTATTGATGAGTGTGTGAATAAATAAACATGGCCATGTATTCAATGAATTGAGTCGTTGATTAAGATTTGTGAATTGTACGAGATAATTCACTAGTGTATCTTTCTTATTCACAGTCAACAAAAGAGTTAACGAAATAATAACAAGAGGGGTAAAATGGTAATTTTACATTCCGCTCTGGTTGCTGATATTCACGATGAGTATTATGTTAAAATATTTTATGGACCGTGAAAGTAAAAAGGATTTATTACACCAGCAGAAAAGTAACGCGCATGAATTGAGAGTTGATTCGGCATCGAACCTATAGTGGAGTCCTACGATGTCAGGATTAAATAGTCGGGAATTTATCGAGATAGATTTATCAGGTATTTGAATCTTTAGTTTTGTTCATGTGGGTCCATCCGGTCTCAGAAACAGCTCATGAGAACAAGAATAGAAAAGCGAAGTAAATTGGATAAAAAATTGTTTTGGTGCCAAGACATATTTCGTACACCTATATGTGATGGGTGATGTCACTTAATTAGTCAAGTGTAATTATTTGTATTGAAATTAATTAGTTTATTATTTTTTAATTATTAGATAATTAGTAAATAAAATTTAATTAATTAATTAATTAATTAATTAATAATGATCAATTAAATCTATCAATTGGATTGATAAATTTTGATACAACTTTAACATTGTGGAGATATACTGATTTTTGGCAATTTGAATATATAGGGGTGAATTTTTGGAAATTAAAAATATATGGGTATATTTATAAATATCGAAAATTTGATTTTATAAATATCTTATAGCAATTTGATTATAGAGAGATAGAGATATAAATCTCATATCAGATACACAGAAAAATAGTTTTCTCCCATCTATAGTGATTGTCGCCGATTTAGAGAGCATTGAAGGAAACTATTTGATTTTTTTTCTTCAATCGTTTTGAGAGCCTACACCCAAATTCCTACACAAAATTCTCGTGAGATACATTTCTAAAATTAACGGGTGGTTGTTGGTGGATGAATTTTGCAAATCGTTCTTGGAGTTCACGTGCGTGATTTGGATCCCGAAGCTTGAAGAACACGAAGAATGCTCGAAGAAATTCTGACAGTTCAAAAAATCTCTGATACAAAGTATAGGTAAAAAAATGTTTCTAACCTTATGTTCTCGTTTAACATCATATATGCCTAATCACGTGTTGTTTGATTTTAAATTGTTTAATTCGATTAAATAAGTTAATTGATTTTTTTATATTCCGTCCACGAACCGTTCGTGGTTCAAACTTATTTTTAGTTAATTTTAAAACCTACCAGCCCTAGCAATTGGTATCAGAGCCATAAGTTCTTGATTATGCATATAGATATTTAAAATGAACGTATCGTGAATTTTGAGGATATTGGCATATGATTTTGTATGGTAGATTCAAAACTATTATCACGAAACATCACAAGATTTCCTAAACCATAATTGTTATCGCCTAGGGTTTCACAAACCCTAGTCACCATGGAGGGCACTACAGCGGACAACGGCAGTGACGGTGCCAGAACAGTATCACCGGATACCGGAAAAATAACTCCGGCATGAACAATGTTTCTGGTGTGAAGGGTAATTCCGGAGTGAACAGTAATTCTTGCATGAACAGTATTCCGCGTCAGTAATATTTCAGTGTGAACAGTACTCCAACGACAGTTTCGAGGCGACGGCGATCTTACATCAATTTATAAAAATACAAACAAAATAAGTTACATAAAATCCTAAGCCTTAAATTCGGCGTACATCGATTCTAAGATAATTATCTATTTTATCTTTTTATCTTTTAAATTTTGAATTTGAAAGATAATTATTAATGTTATCTTTTTATTTTATTAAAAAGAAAAGGAAAATGGGATAATGAATGAGATTATTTAATTAAGAAAATATTTTTCCTTAATTAATGGGTTTTAATCAAAATTTAAATTTCAAATTTTTGAAAATTTAAATTTGAATTTTAAATTTTAAAATTTGAATTTTGAATTTTAAGTTTTAAATTTAAATTTTAAAATGAGAATGAACTTTTGTAAAGAGTTACTGGTTAAGCTATATGTGTAGACATTAAAGCATTAACCAAACGAGAAGAATCTCGGTGTGATTGGAGATAGTTTGGACTTCATCCCTCGATGAGACAAGCTATCATTTTTTATCGTAACATCATTGAAAAAATATTTTTAAATATTTAAGTAGTTGTATCACGCATCATACTTTTTAAAATGATTGAACATTTATTTACACCGATTTATTTATTCTTTTCAGTAATCATGTCGTTATCTCATCTCTCAACTATTCGTAACGTGAATAAATTTACTGGTGAAAATTATGTGGATTGAAAATGAAATCTTGATATCATTTTGACGGTAGAAAAGCACAAATTCATACTCACTACCCATCGTCCCCTTGAGCCTATTGTTGAATCGACTCAAGAGGAAAATGATGGTTATGCTTCTCAGCTATGTTCTGATGAGATCGCCAGATGTTACATCTTAATTACTATGAGCAATGTGTTTCAACAACATCAGAACTTTGAAACCGATGATATGATGTTAAACATAACCGAAATGTTTGGCGATCAGGGCTGTCAAGCGAGACAAGCAACTGTACGCAACTTCATGAACTGCATGATGAAACCTGAAACCCCTGTTAGAGAATATGTTATTATTATCATAAGTTATCCGAATTAGATGGAGATCATGGGTGCTGAGGTTGATGGTAAGACTAAGGTGAATATGATCCTAGAGACTTTGCCTAGTACCTTTGAGAACTTCAAGCTTAATTATTAGATGAAAAAGCTGAAATACTCACTTCCTGAGCTCATAAAGGAGTTGCAAGCTGCTGAGACTCTTTTTCTGAAGGGAAAGAGGTAGTCTGGATAGGCTAACTTTACTGAAAGAAAGCCTTTTACCTCTTGCTCTAGGAAGAAATAGAGAAAAGGTCCAAGGAAAGTGAAGAAGCAGAAGCCGAAAGCTGCCAAAAACAAGATCACCGTGAAAGTAGGCAAGTCAAAAGACAAGTGTCATCACTGTGGAGCTGTTGGTCATTGGAAATGCAACTGCCTAGAGTATCTCTAAGAATTGAGATCTAAAGTATAATAATGGTTACTGAGGCATGTTATGTAGCTGACTCTACTTTATCTTGGATTGTAGACTCTGCAACTACTAACCATATATGTTGCTCCCTGTAGGGATTCAGGGAAGTCAGAAGAGTTGACGGGGCGAGTACAGCTTCCGCGGGGGTAATGGAGCACTAGTATCGGTCATATTTGTGGGAACTATTAAATTATGTTTTGAGAAAGATTTTATTATTTTACGTGATATTTATTATATCCCAGTTTTTGGGAAGAATCTTATTTCTATTGGTGCATTAATTGAGCAAGTATTTGATCTTAAATTCATTGATAAATATATTGATATTTTTAGAAATGAATGCCTAATTAGTGTTGCACACATATTTAATAAATTTTTTTACATAAAACTAATAGTTCCAATGATATGTGCAACTGAAGTGAATAATGATTCACAAAAGGATAGTAAAAGGTTGAAGTATGACTCAACTTATCTAACCTATTTGTGACACTTATATCTTGGACATATTATCCTAGACAGGATTAAAAGACTTGTCAGATCCGTGGTGAGTTACTAATCCCTCTTAGATTCGATTTGGGAACATGCCTTGGAAACAACGCTATATATTCTAAATCAAGTTTCATCGAAAAAGGTGCTTGGTACACCATATGAAAGATGGTATAGACGAAAGTCGTCTATTAACCATTTTAAAATATAGGGGTGCCCAGCACATGTTCTAAAACTGAAGACAGGAAAGTTGGCCAGTCGTCCAGAATTATACATGTTTGTAGGATATCCTGAAAGAACAAAGGGGTACATCTTCTACACTATGATTGACCACATTTGTTAGCACGAATGCTCATTTTCTTGAAGAATATTACATTAAAAATGTACAACTGAGAAACACAGTTGTGCTAGAGAAATTATTGAATGGGAGGACACTGATTTCCCAATCAGAAATTGTTTCTGATTCAATAATGAAATAATCACGACATGAGCCAGAGCCTCGACGTAGTGGGAGGGTTGCGAGACAATGTGAGAGGTATATGTCCTATGGAGAAGCTTTGACAATTGTCTCAGATAATGACCTTGATGAACTTGTCTCCTACTTAGAGGTCATGGCTGATCCTGAAGTAAACTTATGGTAAGAAGTCATGAACGTTAAGATACATTCGATGTACTCGAACGGAGTCTGGAAGTTTATAAATCCTCTTGAAGGGGAAAAACCCGTAGGATGCAAATGGATCTATGAGAAGAAAAAATGTCCAGATGGGAATGTAGAGACATTCAAAGCTAGGATAGTAGCCAAGGGCTACGCCTAAAAGGAAGGAAAACTATGGAGATACATTCTCACTGGTGACCATGCTTAAATTCATCCGGATTGTTTTGTCCATTGCTGCTACCCTTGACTATGAGATGCGACAAACGCACGTCAATACTGCTTTTCTTAATGATAAAAATGATGAGCATATTTATATGGCTCAACCAAACATGTTCATAGAGAAAGGCCAAGAGGGTAATGTTTGTGACCTGCAAAAGATCATTTATGGACTTAAGCAAGCGTCACGGTCGTGGAATATTAGATTCGACAAAACTGTTAAGAACTATAGTTTTAAACAGTTAGTGGATGAACCCTGTATATATAAGCTGATACATGAAGGGAATGTGATTTTTCTAGTCTCGTACGTAGATGATACCCTACTCATTGAGAATGATGTAGGAAAATTATCTGATGTCAAGATTTGACTTGCAAAATAATTTGATATGAAGGATCTTAGAGAAGCTGAATTTGTCTTAGGCATTCAGATTTTTTGAGATAGGAAGAATAGATAATAGGCACTGTTACAAGCATATTATATTGATAAGGTGTTAGATCACTTCAGTATGCAAAACTCCAAGAAATGATTTATTCCTTTTAGACATGGACTTAGCCTCTCCAAGGAGCAGTCTCCCAAGACTCCTTAAGAAGAGAAGAACGTGAGAAAGATTCCTTATACTTCTATCGTAGGAAGTCTCATGTATGCTATACTTTGCACTAGGCCGAACATTTTCTATGACGTGGGCTTGGTGAGTCGTTTCCAATCTAATCCTTGAATTGAGCATTGGAATGTCATGAAACATATCCTTAAGTATCGTAGTAGAGCAAGGAATTACATGCTTGTGTATTCAGGTAGTGACTTGAATATACGGGGTATACTGATTCTGATTTCCAAGCTGATAAGGATTTTACGAGGTCCACTTCAGGATTGGTGTTCATCCTGAATAGTGGAGCAGTTGTATGGAGAAGTATCAAGTAATCGTGCATTGTTGATTCTACCATGGAAGCTTAATATATGGCAGCTTGTGAAGCTACAAAGAAGGCTGCATGGCTTAGGAAGTTCTTGAAGACTCTAGAAGTTGTTCCAAACGCTAACAAGCCCATGACACTTTATTATGATAATAGTGGAGATATAGCGAATTCTAAGGAACCTAGAAGTCATAAGAGATCCAAACACATAGAGCGTAAATATCACTTGATTATAGAAGTTATTCAATGTGGAGACGTTGTGGTTACGCACATTTCGACGATCAACAACCTAACAGATCCATTCAGAAGGACTTTAAGCAGTAATATTTTTTATGGTCGTCTGGAGGGCTTGGCGATAAGAGATTGCACACGCCTATTTTAATCCAAGTGGAAGATTGTTGGAATATGTCCATTAAGTAACATGTAATAACTATTTATTTGTATTTAATTATTTCTCAGACATTAATATTATTGAATTTTTATGAATAAATTGAAAATTTTATGTTAAATTAAAGTGTGTTTGTAAATTACTCAAGTCTTAGAACTTTCATCAACGAACGAAGAGTGAAGATAGAGACGTCTCCAAACGAACACTTCTGAGAAAATTTAGAATGATATTCGCAGTCTTAGAATTGACTGGACAATCGAATCCAATTACAACTATTAGGTTGAACCAATGGATGCCAGTCATGGGGCATGAGAGTGGAGACTCAAACGGTTAACCTAGACATGTTATGAACATGTTGAATAGACCGGCAACAAATTAGTTTAGAGCCCAAAACCGTTTACCTAGCTCTAAATCTAATTGCTACACCTTAAGTTTATTTTAATAATTACCTTAATCCTGAGGTGAATACGTAGCTTGACTTAGCTAGTTGTAATGTTTGATATGTCAAATGAGTGAGTTCGAATTGGCGGGCAATACCTCGGCTGTTGAGATTGTAATTCACTTAAGTTGGAGTTATGTGATTCACAGATATGAAAATTCGTGGTTAGATTGCCAAAACAATAATATCATCTTATGCTTTATTGATGAGTGTGTAAATAAATTAACCTAGTCAGGTATTCGATGAATCGAGTAATTGATTAAGACTTGTGAATTGTATGAGATAATTCACTATGATGTCTTTCTTATTTACAGTTATTAAATGACTTAAGAAAATAATAACAATATGAGTAAAATGGTAATTTTACATTCGCCTCTTGTTACTGATATTCACGATGCGTATTATATTAAAAGATTTTGTGAGCAGTGAAAATAAAAAAGATTTATTTACACCAACAGAAAAGTAGCGTGCATGAATCTAGAGTTTATTCGGCATCGAACCTATAGTAGAGTCGTACGATGTCAAGATTGAATAGGTCGAGAATTTATGAAGATAATTTATGGAGATAACATAGCTTTATTCATGTGGGTCCATCCAGTCTCAGAAATTACTCATGAGAATAAGAATAGAGAAACGAAGTAAATTGGATCAAAATTTATTTTGGTACCAAGGCATATTTTCTAAACCTATACGCGATGGATGATGTCATAATTAGTTAAGCGCGATTATTTGTATTGAAATTTATTAGTTTATTACTTTCTAAGTATTAGATAATTAGTAAATAAAAATTAATTAATTAATTAATTATTTGATAATGTTCAATTAAATCTATCAATTGGATTGATAAATTTGGATATAACTCTAACACTGTGGAGATATACTGATTTTCAGAAATTTGAACATATGGGGGTAAATTTTTAGAAATTTAAAATAGATGGGTATATTTGTAAATATCAAAAAATAGATTTTATAAATATCTAATAGCAATTTGATTGTAGAGAGAGTTAGAGATATAGATCTAATATTAGATACAAAGAAAAAGAGTTTTCTCCCCTCCCTAGTGATTGCAACCGATTTAGAGAGCATTGAAGGAAAAATATTCGATTTTTTCCTTCAATCTTTTTAAGAGCACACACTCAAATTCCTACACAAAATTCTCGTGAGATATATTTCTGAGATTAATGGGTGGTTGTTGGTGGAAGAATGTCACAAATT
Organism: Datisca glomerata; assembly: GCA_003255025.1. Lineage (NCBI taxonomy): Eukaryota > Viridiplantae > Streptophyta > Magnoliopsida > Cucurbitales > Datiscaceae > Datisca > Datisca glomerata. Next base: position 484,309 of record QANY01009693.1, read on the forward strand.
GTTCTTGGAGTTCAAGTCCGTGACTCGGTCATTTCAAAAATTCTCCGATACAAAGTATAGGTGAATTTTTTTAACCATATCTTCTTGTTTAATATCGAATATGCATAATCATACGTTGTTTGGCTTTAAATTATTTAATTTGATTAAATAAGTTAATTAATTTTTTTTTTATATTCCACCATAAACCGTTCGTGGTTCAAACATATTTTTAGTTAATTTTAAAATCTACTGGTCCCAGCAATAAATGAATGGAGAAACGAGTACTGGCCACTGTAATTGCGGTATGAAAACTAAGACCTTATTTCCAGGCCCACAACATTAAGGTATTAATCGATTCTCCCATTAAAATCCTTCTACACTCGACGGAGGCAAGCAGGAGAATAGCAAAATGGTCAATTGAGCTAAGCCAATACAACATCAGTTACCAGCCCCGAACTTTAATAAAACAGTAGGAGTTAGCGGATTTCATAGCAGACTTCACTAAAGGGGAAGTCGAATGGGAAACCCGTCAAACGGGAGAAGATGGAACTTGGAAACTCTTTGTTGACGATTCTTCAAATAATAGAGGAGTAGGAGAAGGGGTAGTAGTACAAACTTCCTTAGGAGAAATATTGGAACACTCAATCTCCTTCAAAATTAATGCGTCAAATAATGAACTAGAGTATGAAGTACTGATCGCGGGAGTATCCGTGCTCAGGAATATGAGGTGACTAATGTTAAAATTTTCTGTGATTCCATGTTGATTGTGAAACAGGTCACAAGGGAATACGTAACCAAAGATTAACGGATGGAGAATTATTTACAATGGGTAAAGGATATTCTCAGCACGATAAAAGAATATGATATCCAACAAATTCCAAGAACTGAGAACGGGCACGTTGATTCCCTGACAAATTTGGGATCTTCATTACACTTCCCGTACAAAAGGAACGTCCCCGTAAAAATTTTAAAGAACCGAATCATCTCACTCTCGTGGAGTAACGTGGCTGATGTAGAAGTTCAACGGGAACCCAGTTTGCAGGACGGCGTAATCCTCCTACTTGAAGAAAAAATGCTTCCTAAAGATAAATTACTTGCCAAAAAGGTGTAACAAAGGGGTGTCGGGTATACGATGATTAACGTGGTATTATATAAGAAAATGTTTACAGGACTGTACCTGAAGTGTTTACGAGAAAAAGAGGCTCAATATGTGTTAACCAAAATGCACGAGGGCATATGCGAAAACCATACTAGGGGCAGATCACTAGCCCATATAGTCATGAATGAAGGATATTACTGGCCTGAATGCATCAGGATGCCAAAAAATACACGAAAATGTATGACAAGTGTCAGCGTTTCGCACCCGTAGCAAAGAAGGTCCCCAAAGAGCTCAAAACTATGGATGGTCCTTGGCTGTTCATGTTGTGGGCCCTGGACATTATGGGGCCACTCCCCATGACAGCTGCCCATAAGCATTTTTTATTGGTAGCAACGAATCATTTACTAAGTGGATTAAGGTTGTAGCCTTTGCCAGAATCAGTGAGGAATAAATAAAAGGGTTGCCATGGGAAAACTTGATGTACAGGTACGGGATCCCCCCGATCTTGGTATTTGACAACGGATTCAGTTCACAGAAACTTAGTAAAAACATTTTATGAAGATCACAAATCGCTTCCCATGCCTTACTACCTATAGGGGAACGGGCAAGCATAAAGATCAAACCGGGTCATACTTGACAACCTAAAGAAATGGCTAGAATCCGCCAAAGGAAAATGGGTTGAAGAGCTACCCATAGTCTTATGGGCATACAGAATGACCCCGAGAGAGACAACGGGAGAAACCTCATTCGCATTAACATACAGAGTAGAAGCGGTTATTCCCGTGGAAATTAGAAGCCATACCATTAGATATGAGCAAAATGAACAACAAAATGGAGAACTCCTAAGAAACGGTCTTGATGAACTAGAGATAAGAAGGGAAGCGACCCTGATCGGAATGATCCGTTATAATCAGAAAAAGATATATTATTTCCAGAAGAATGTGAGAAAATGGGAATTCCAAACAAGAGATCTGGTCCTCAGAAAAATCTTCTAAATGGAAGGTAAGCTCGGGCCAACCTCGGAGGGACTGTACATCATCAGCAAAATAGGAGGAAGTGGTTATTACCACTTGGAAACGGAAGAGGGAACGAAATTACAGAATCCATGGAACGTGAAGCATTTGAAGAAATATTTTGTGTAAAGAATGTAAGAAATCTGTTATAATGAATCATATTTCCCGTGATTTTTTTCCCGCATGGGTTTTCCACGTAAAATCAGTTATGCCAATCTTCTCTGCTCGGCTGAATCACTACTAAAAGGAACTAAGGACATAAAAAGTTCTTGGGAGGGGCAGTTCATAAGTCTTACTTCCAGAAGGAACTAAGGGCATAAAAAGTCATTGAAAATGACAGTTCGTAAGTCGTATTCACCGAAAAATCTAGCGGTATGAAAATCCCTTAAGCCCTACTCTCAAAAGTTAAAATAATTGAAAAAGGAAAAACCATGGAAGTAGGCGACTCCAATGGGCCCACTTGTAATAAACGGGAAGGGAATTCCATCCTCAATAGATGAAAAGTGAAAACGACCAAAACGGGTAAACACACTCTTTCCTAGACATTCCTTGAAAAAAATTATAAGTGTTTAAAAGACTAAGTAGTTGATAATTTTACTTAACTGTATGAAAAGTCAATAATGAAACTATTAAAAAGGAAAAGTATCTTTTATTGTTTATGAAAATTCACTAAGTAGTCAAGAAAGCTAGAAAAAATTGATTGATGAACTTATACTAAGTATTAAGAACAAAAGGAAATGACAAATTATATTGAAGAAATGAGTGATTTCATTGAAAAGTGAAAAAGTACAAAATGATTTTAAAGAAAAACAAGAGAAAAGAAAGCATTGCCGAAGTGGGGGGGGGGGCAAATGAACAGGTAATAAATAGGAGAAATAGCAGGAATAGACTTGTTTTCGGGGTGGAGTTGCAATAATGAAGGAAAATATTTTTATTTGTAAAAAAGGCAAAAATATGACTGTGGTAAACAAATTATTTACTAAAATCATACAGTAGTAAATATATTATTTACCATATATTCAGCCATTCTATAAAAAACTTTCAGGACATTTTTGCAATAAAAAACTTTCAGGACATTTTTGCAACTTGAGCTAGAAAAGGGGTCATTTTTACAGTTCTCCCTAATAAATACTCGCTGCTGCGTGGACAATGGGGAACCTACCTAAGGCTTGCGGAAAGAGGTAAAAAAGCAAAAACGGGTTATAAGACTAAAGTCTCGAGGCACCCATACATTGTTGGGGGTTATGCTCTCAAAGTATGTGTATTGACATGTTGATATGAAATTTAATGAGGATTACATTTCTTTTATTATTTTTCTTTTAAATTATTACTGAATAATTTATATAAATATCTAAAATTTTCATATTCATTAATGAGACTATGATCTTATATTAGTACGAGAGGATTAAGATCATAGATAATGAATAAAATTATCAGTAACATATTAAAGTATGGAATCTTTAATGAATAATTGCTAGTACAGTTCACTAAGCATTATAAATGCATGTGATCTAGATCCAGATCATTGATGTGGATAGACATCTTAGTGAAAGTACTTCATATAATGAGATTATATATGACTGAACCGATGTGAATTAACATCTTTATCGACGTGTTGTTTATCATAAAGATTTAATACATATCAACTCAGTGATCATATGTAGATCAATCTGAATCATGAGTAGTCATGAACTCCTATACATGTCAACTGGATCTTTTGATTCACTCATTAAAGTTTGTTTGTAAAACATGCTAGAGACTTTTATTTTAGATATTTAGTGATATGCATGGTTGGGAACATGATCTTACAAGATTTAGAATCCAAGATTTTCTAATGGATCGTATATTGGTTTCCTTAAGTGTTACTTTGAAAACGGAATGGTTATTGAGCTTAAATTTATTATAAGATTATAAATTAGCCATTCACTAGTAGATCAAGATGTACTTAGAAGGGTTAAATGATAATTTTGACAATTTTTAATTTACGAACCAATAATTGGAGGACAAAACAACGTGAATTGATTATATGAGTGGACTACACGAGAATACTTTGTAAATACATTTTATAATCACTAAGAGTTCAATTTCATATATATATATATAGTGGAGTGATAATGGAATTAATAAATAATATCATTTAATTAAAGAGTTTAATTAATAATCTGATTTATTGAAGCTTAGGATTATATGTCCATGATCCACAAGTCACCTCTATACTACACACTCTAGGGTATGAATATTTCAGGACATGAGAAAATGACTAACTTGCAATATAATTTTTATTCTAGGATAAGTATATAATTATGAGATAATTATGTGTAATTATTTAATTAAAAATTAATTAAGTGAATTATTTATATATAAATGCAATTTTCAGAATTAATAATTATCGATTAATTTTGAATTATCGATAAGTGAGACAGAATATCTAATTTATGAAATTAGATAATTAAATTATTTTTAGATAGCATCTATATGATGTAACGAGAAAGGTTTGTACGAAAGTGCAAGATCAGAAAGTGGTGCAAGTTGCTTAAATCCATTTATGGATTAAAGCAAATATCTAGATCTTGGAATCTTACTTTTGATGAGGCTATAGAGTGTTATGGCTTCGAGCGAAATGTTGACGAAGCTTGTGTTTATAAATATATCAAACATAAGATAATGATTTTCTTAATTTTTTATGTTGGTGATATTTTACTAATTGGGAATGATGTAAAAACTTTATCAAATGTAAAACAGTGGTTAGCTGAGATATTTCAAATAAAAGATTTGGGAGCGGCGAGCTATGTTATATGCATTCAAATCTTAAGGGATAGAAAGAATAAACTCTTGACACATTCTCAGACATCTTATATACATAAGGTGCTGGAGAGATTCTCTATGAAGAGTTCTAAGAAAGGTCAACTACCGACCAGACATGAAATTGTCCTCTCAAAGTAACAATGTCCTAAGACACCTCAAGACGAAGAGGATATGAGAAATGTTCCATATGCTTTAGTAGTTGGAAGTCTCATGTATGCCACGTTGTCTACGAGACCGGGCATATGTTATGCAGTGGAAATTGTCAGTCGTTATCAATTGAATCCAGGTTTAAAACTGGATTGTAGTAAAGCACATTCTCAAGTATTTTAGGAGAACGACAAACTATATGCTCATTTATTCAGGAGGAGCCTGAATCGCACTGGATATACTTATTAGGAATCAGATAAGGATAGTCAAAAGTCGACGTCTGGGTCATAGACCAAGGTGATCTAACTGTTATGAAGACAACATTGGATTAGAATCTGGCTCTGACTGTTATGGAGATAACATTGGATCAAAACTGGCTGAATCATTTAAGAAGACACTTTCTACAAAGCTGCTTGAGGGTCATGTACGAAACATGAGATTGAGAGAGATGTCACATTTGCTTTAGGGAAAGTGGGAGATTGTAGTGGGATTATGCCCTCAAAACATGTGTATTGACATTTGATATGAAATTTAACGAGGATTACATTTTTCTTATAATTATTCTTTTAAATTATTGTTGAATAATTTATATAAATATCTGAAAATTTCATATTCATTAATGAGACTATGATCTTGTATTAGTACGAGAGGATTAAGATCATAGATAATGAATTGTCAGTAACATATTAATGTATGAAATCTCTAATGAAAGGTTGCTAGTGCGGCTCACTAAGTATTATGAATTCATGTGATATAAATCCAGATAATTGATATGGATAGACATCTTAGTGAATGTACTTTATATAATGAGATTATATATGACTGGACTGATATAAATTATTATAATTAACAACGTGCCGTTTATCATAAAGATTTAATATACATCAATTCGATGATCATATGTAGATCAATCTGAATCACGAGTAGTCAAGAACTCATATACATGTCTACTGGATCTTTTGATTTACTTGTTAAGATTTATTTGTAAAACAAGCTAGTGAGTTTTGTTTTAGAGATTCAGTGATATGCATGGCTAGGAACATGATCTCACAAGATTTAGAATTCAAACTTTTCTAACGTATCGTATAATTGTTCCTTTAAGTGTTAAGTTCTGGAATTGAATGATTATTGAGCTCAAATTTATAATAAAATTATAAATTAGTCACTCACTAGTGGATTAATGGTACTTAAGGATCAAGGGTAAAATGAAAATTTTGATCAGTTCTAATTTATGAATCAATAATTGGAGGACAGAACTACATAAATTGATTACATCATTGGACTACACGAGAATAATCGTAAATAAATTCTATAATCTCTAAGAGTTCAATTTCATATTTAGTGGAGTAATAATTGAATTAATAAATAAGATTCTTTAATTAAAAAATTTAATTAATAATCTAGTTTATTAGAGCTTAGGATTATAGATCCCTGATCCTCAAGTCACCTCTATACTACGCAGTCTAGAGTGTGAATCAGAACATGAGAAAATGACTAACTTACAAAAGAAATTTTATTTTAGGGCAAGTACATAATTATGTGTGATTAATTAATTAATTTAATTATTTGTGTATATAAATATAATTTATATATATATATAATTATCAATTATTTTTAGTTATTGATAAATGAGACAGAATATCTAATTTATGAAATTAGATAATTAAATTATTATTAGATCAACTAAATCTGTTATTTGTGAAATAACAGATAACTTAGTTGATATGAGTAATCAAATATGTTAATTTCGAATTAACTGATGTCTAGATATTTATCTGATTAAAAAATATTTAATTTATAGTAATTACCATGTGTCAATCACTGATTGTGTATCATAGATTGACGTGGACTACTATAGTGTCACGTGTCACTACAGTAGTGGGGTGTAACATTGTAGTGTAACATGCACTAGAGTGATGTCACGAGGCACTGTACTACCTCACGACACACTGCAGTGCCTTGTGGGACTGCAGTTGTATACCTTTATACAGTGGGTCTCACCGCATTGAACAATTTGAAATTAAATATTATTTTTATTTTTTATTTATCCATAAATATCTGATACGTCATTATCTAGAATAAGATATAGATTTTATTCGAATGGCATAAGTTGATGAATGAGTTGATTAGATCATTAGTTGATCAATCAGAGAATTGAGTTGCGAACACAATTGCTCGGTCTGATTTTTCTCTAGGATTAATAGTTAATCAAATCTTTCAAACAATAATCATAGTGTTCTTTTAGAGAATTGTCTCACAAAACTCCTTCTTAGAAAATCTCTAGATCTCATGTGTGGAGAACATCTGAAACAGAAAAAGTGTCTTGTAATATTCTACGTGCCCACACACATCCTAGTTCATTAAGGATTGACTTGGAAGATCTTCGTGTGGATCTCGGAGTCTATTGATTGTTGGAATGGTTTCGTGGGATGAAGGATCGATCGATTTTGTAAGGACGTTTGATTAAGACAACAAAATGTATATGATTTCTAACCTTGTATGTTGTAGATTTAATATATAAATATATAATGAATCCTGACTGATTGAAAAAAATTTTCAATAAAAAGATTTTTTTGTTATTGTGGCGTTGCCAATTTTTATTTTATTAAAAGATTTAATTTTTATTAATAGTTTAACTTTTAAAATGACCTCGCGCCACATGCTTCCGCAGAACACGCGCAACAACGTTCAACATAAACAGATGATCAACACCTCAAGAACGAGACCAGCAACTCAAGAACGAGAAAGAGTATCAGAACGGTAGAAAGTGATTAGTTAACGGGAACCAACAGATGAGAGACCCATGCCTTCAAGAACGGGAAAAGACTAAGAGGACTCACTCCTCCAAAAAAAGGATGTCGAGACCCGAAAAGCTTCCCTGAACAGATAAAACACTCGCTAGACTATGTAAGAGTGGGAAGAGGAGGATCAGAAGAAGAACGAGAACAGATGAAATTGATCTGAATGACAGTCAAGTGGCATGATTGATTAGGTAGGTGATTGACTCAGATGAGACCAGATGGTAGGCCACTAAGTGGCTACGACTGACTGGCTCGAATCATAAGAAATCACCAAATGACTATGACTGATTGATGGTTGAGTTAGACGGATGGAAATGACAAGTAAGGAAGGGAAGGATGACATACTTAGCAGGAACATCTCCCCCCTTTTCTATTATTACTCTAATTAATTTATGTAAATTAGGAAGCCTATATAAGGCCAGTGTACTAAGTGAAACTCGAACATTCAATACAACGTAATCATATATAACTCAGAGCATTTACTCCCTACACTCTTCGCTGGTTCTTCGATCAAGTTTTGAATGACTTTCTAGTCAGATCGTTTCTGCGTTTCAGATATGAAGTCTCATTTGAAGCTTTAGACAAAGGTGCTATTGAGATATTGGGACCCTATAGCATCTCGTACACATTTCGACGATTGGCCGAGCGAATAAGTCAACTTCAAAGTGGATTTGTTATGCGAAGAGTGCGTTATGACTAGTGGCCACTTGCCTGGTAGGGGGGGCTCCTCCGTTGTGGGTAAACGGGAAACCCGACTTTACGAACCCGAGGAAAGGCTGCACAACAGTAGTATGGGCGTTAAGATCAAAGCTTTTTGTAGTCCTAACAGTAATGCAAGTGAATGAATCCCATCCCTTAGAAAGTCAAGTGCTTACGTCCCTTTAAAGAGAGAGAGAGACGAGAAAAAGATATCGTTCTTAAATTTTTAGATCTTTAGATTCGTAAGATCATGAGAGAGCCCCCTTTCTTTACTGGAGATTCTATTATTAAAGCGCTAGCTGCCCTACAACTAGTATAGTATAGCAGAGCAACCAGCTTCAAAGTTGACCTTCTTATTAGAGAAAGGGGCCCGCTAGCGCTTTAATAATATACAAGGTTAGGGGGATGAAAAGCTGTTGTTTGTTGTCTACTTCACGAGCCTTCACTGCCCCGTTCTGTAACTTCCCTTCTTTCATCCATCCACGAGGTTATAAAAAGAGAGAAAGGGGCGGCTATCTAGTGGAAGTCATTTCGGTTGTATGCCATGAGGTCCCTAGGGACAAGGGGACAAGTGAATCATCGCTTTTGGGCGCAAGCAGCCCTCTACCATCCATCCCATTGCATTCCATCGTCTCGTATTGTATTGTATCAGACCAGATACATCTATTGAGTGAGAGAAATGGAGAAAACTCTAATTATGTATTCTTCATTTTTTGTCCAAAATTGCTATATCGAGCATGCGAAGCGCATAGTTGTTCAAGAGTGGGTTGTCTCCTCTTCAACATTTCTACTACTACTTCCTTGCCTTCCCTTTTCAGAGATCTCCTTGTTCTCTTCCCAAATTTTCCTCCATACCTTTCGCCGCCTTCTTCATCATCTTGTTCCATCCTTTAGGGATGTTCGAGGTGTCCGGGGCTCGACCAAAAGATGTTCCTTATCTGATAACAAAGCTGATTGGTCGAGCCCTTTAAGTAATAAATTTTTGACCTTCCATGATGCAGATCAAAAGAAGAAGAAGCTTTTCGTCTCCTTGATAGCTGGAAGTTCTAATATTTTCTGACCCGAAAGAACAATCTCTATCGCTGTTGATCTGCTCACCTACAACGCTTTGGGCCCAATCTTCTCTATGCAATGTATTTTTAAACTCTCTCATTAATACTCATATAAGTCTATTCTTGCAAATACTTTTCCCTTTTTGAAAAAATCCTTTACAACATGAATCATTGGATTCTGTTAACATGTTAAATTGCCAAAGAATCTGCTGAAAGCTTAAGCTGTTAAGTTAGTAAGTTAAGTAGAATAATCATTTAAATTAATTTTAACAATCTGAAGCAACTTTTCTTAAGGTTTTATACGCAAACAAGAAAAACATCATTTTTCTGATGCAGTGTTCTTAGTCTTAGTCATAAATGTTATTGTCGGAAAATTACAGAACATTTGAAACCGAATATGGTATCTTCAAGACAAATTCACATGTGTACTAGTAAGTTTTGATCTGTGATAGACAAACATTCTAGGTTAATCACCATATTTAACTGATGATTTCCGAACCATTCTCAAGTCTCACATAGACGAAGCACGTGTGGGATCCATGGGTGGGGCTATGTCAGGGCAGTGGGGTCGTGACCTCACTGGAATTATGTATTTTGTTTTTACTTTTTCATATGCAATTTTGTTAACCTTTTTTATATTTATGACACAACTAACTTTTTTACTGTGTGACATCACTAAATTTTTTTAGTTATATTCTTTTTCTTAATTTGTTTCAGTTTCAGTTTCATTTTTTTTTCTAACCCTCTAATTTAAAATCTCTAACATCTCCTCCGGATCCTAATCTCTATTTGCGGTTGAGAAATCTGATTATTTTTTAGGATAGTATGTCTCATTTGATTTGATTTTCTATGTAAATTCGTGAACCAATTATATTCTAAAATAAAAAATAATTGAAAAGAAAACCAACGGTATCGAGAAATTCACAACTTGAGTAATCTTATTATTTTAATATAGTATATATGGGTCATTTAAATTAGTTATTTGTAATTTTTTTGAAATAATTATATATTAAAATGGATAAATATTTGGAAAAAAACAAAGATTTCCATTTGTAAATGAAGCACTGAAAATTATACAGTAAAAATTGATTTTGTGAAAAAGAGATGGGGAAAAGCACCTTAATAATATACTATAAAAATATATAATAAAAAAGAGAAAGAGTAAGACCCACTATTTCCATTTAGTATTATAATGATTGTTAGAATGATTTATGCTTGCATTCATTAATTTTTGAGTTTAATTGAAATATATAGTAATCACTCTATATCATACTTTAGTTAGTTATCTTCATCCGAATTATTGACCTAGATGTGTAATTATTTAGTCCACAGTACAAGATTAGATTAATTTTTTTTTTTCACGATAAAATGAAGTTTGGGTGCTCTATGTAAATCTCGTTAGACTATATATTTAAACAAGTTATATATTAAAAACTCAGAAACATTGTGCATCGTGTAGCACGTGACATGACAAGTAAGGATGTTCCTACTTTGTATTATTTGATCACTTCTGTTTTGGAAACCTAATATTTGAATTTCTTTTTCTTTTAAATAAGGATCAAGTATTTAAAATTTAGAAATAAAAATCTTTTCACCCAAATGAAAGTTGATATTTATCTTAGCGCATAGATAATTAAATTCATTATTTTCTACTCTCTCATACCTCACACGGCTACACCTCACCTCACTCTCAAAATTTAGTTCCCTTCCATAACTTAGTCTATCAATGTTTGAATGGAAAGATTCTGTGTTATTATTTAATAAAGGAGAAAAAAATTAAGAGATTTATCATTTTTCCTTTTCTTCTCCTCCTGACCGGCCACCTCTCTCTCTCCCTATCTTTTAATATTATATTTTTCCGTACATAAGGAGGAGAAGCCCACATTAAATGAAAGAGTTGAAAAGACGAGAAGGAATTTTATTCCTGCTCTTGATATTTTCAGCCCTCTCCTTTTCTCTCCCTCTTGTCCCATTGTAATCTCTTGTCATCAAAGAAAGAACATTTCTCTTCTTCCTTGTTTTGTCTTGATGGTGGCAAAGGGTTAGACAAACCTAATCTATCTAGGGTAAACTTCAACCATAGCTCTTTAGGGATATTAATCTTTATTCATATATTTTTTTATTATTTTAATAGATTGTCATGACATTGTATAAGAAATCACAGAATCTAAGGTTATGAATAAACGACTTTTTTACATGTTTTACTTAATTTAGTTTTTCTAACTCATAATATTAATGTTCATATGATATTTTGAAGATGATGAGGGGTGGCTTTTACTTAAAAATAGGAAGTTTAGGTTTTACTCACAAATCTAAAATTTCTGATTTTTCACTGTACACTGTAGAATCAAAATGACTTTTCAAAACCTAAACACCGTTATTTTAATATAGAATTTTATAGGGTATTCTCAACACGTTTATGTGATTACTGTAAAATTTAGAAAAAGAAAGTGATCTCTGAAAATTTTAAAAATGGTTGAAAGTCGTTGGTTAAGTATAGTAAAAAAAAAAGATTGATGGTGTTTAAGTTTTTAGGTTATTTTTGCATCAAGATTGGAACGTTTGAAACCTAATACTTTTACTGTAGTATGTTGAGTATATTTCGGATGATCTTGTAAATATTTCAAGATTTTAGATACATTTTAAACACCCAAAGTGCGCTAAAAAAATCTACTATCTTGACTGACAAACAATTTAGTTTCCACTTTAGACAATCTGAACGACATCAGAGATTCAATCAGCATAATTATGGAGCATTATAGTTGGGTAAATATTTAACATTTTTATGAATACATACAATATTTTGTTATGGTTTTACCCAATGTTACGTTGTAACGTTAGTTTTCAGAATATAATCGCATGTCGACAGTTGTTCTAAGGGAGCATAGTATTATTTTGTTTCAGAAGATTTTGTTCTGTAAACTTTTCCTATCAAGCAATCATGTAACTGAAACTTCACATATATGATTTGTGTGTATGCAAGTATGAAAATTTAAGAAAGAAGCTATGTTCGTTTCTCAGTGATGAATATTATTTCTGATGCCTCTTTCAGTATTGTGATAGTTTATCTTATGATGATGTTGTGATGTTTGATCCTTGGTTTTTGAATGGATTACATGTTATAAAAAAAGCAACCGCATGAAAATGTAAAGAAAATAATTTGTGCCATTAAAGTTATGTACCCACTATTATGCTATGTTTATCTTATATACACTTTGGGAAACACCTCTGTTTACCTTATCCTTCGGGACATGCTCTTTGAATATATTCTGGTTAGACTTGTGAGGGAATTTTTTATTTATAGTTCCACCTTTTCGGAGGTGTGGTACTCATGAGAAAAGTCTTTTGTACATATTTTACAAGCAAACAATTAAAGTTGGCCAGTGAACTTTGTAAGTTCATCTAGGTGATCTCAAGCTTTCAACTTTGTTATATGCCTAACATTCTATGTTCAAATATCTCACTTATCTTGTGAAATATTTGTGATATGCGATCCTCTTGAGTGATCTATGTGCGAATACTTCTATTAGCAATATATCATTTGATAGATCTGAGTGAGAATTGGAAGATATATATCGCTAGATGACTAGTAATAATCGTTGTATATCTTTCTTTGTTCATGAGAAGTATGTCAATACACCTTATTTGTAGGAGCTCTATTTTGATAAGAACATGGTGTGTTTAAAGGAGGGGAGCACATTGTGTTTCACCACATAGGACTAAAGATATTATTATCAATAAAAATAGTTTTTCCACTTGACAGTGGGGGACTCCCATTACCAATGTTATTGAAATGAAGATGATAAGCTAATGCGTACACTTTTGACTATTCTCGAGGAACAGATATACCATGTGTTATTGTCGTGTTTCATCTGGGCTGCAGCATCAATGTTCTTGACAGAGAAAATATACCTAAAACTGAATAAATTAACGATGTCGACCCTAAGGAAGATCTAAGAGAAGACCTTTTTTTAGGATAATGCATGTCTAGTGTAAAAGTGATTGATGTTATAAGATTAAGTCTTATTTTATCACTATTGCTAATAACTAATTTGATTTTACTCTTTTTACTTTTTATGAGTGATATTTTTCCCTGTTACTAGTTGTATGAATGAGTTAGCTTCTAATTATGACAATATGTTATCCTAGGAGTACTAGTTGTATGAATGAGTTAGCTTCTAATTATGACAATATGTTATCCTAGGAGTAGGAAGCAATGTAAAAAGCGTCCTTATAGGTTAGCGTACAAGTTTAACATTCATTGTCTCATATATTTCTTTAGTATGAGCTAAATACTTATTGGATAAGAGATTTTAATGGTCTTCCCTAAGGATTTACCATGTATACCACCTAGCAGGGAGTGGAATTCAATATTGAGCTAGTTCCTGAAATGGCTATGCATGGACTGTAGAGAGTTGAATAAGGTTACATTAAGAGTAGGTATCTTGTACGCCATATATAGGATTTACTTGATCAACTAGTGGGAGCTTATGTCTTCTCTAAAATTTATATTCCATCAAGGTATCACTGGTTAAGATTGAAGAAGGAAGACATTCTGAAGACTGTGTTTCATACGTAATGCAGTCACTATGAGTTTTTAGTCATGTCTTTTAGATTGAGCAATGCCTCTATTGCATTATGAATTTGATGGATGGGATTTTCAAGACATTTTGGATTGCTTTATCATTGTTTTCATCAATGGTATCCTAATTTACTCCAAGTCCAAAAAAGAACATGTAGAACAGAGTGTAAGTACTAGCTTTGGTTGTCTAAGATTGCTTTTTGGGGTACTCTATTTCAAATGATGGCATTTAGTTGATCATCCAATCAATGTCAAAGAGATTATAATTTTTTTAGGGTTTGTAGGCTACGATCAAAGATTCGTTGAAGGTTTCTCTAATATGACAAGGAAAAAAATGCATGGTACTTAGAGTCGGAAGAATGCGAAAGAAGTTTTCATGTATTTAATAAGGATTGTTGTTAGCCTTAGCCCTTACCGTAACCTCTTTGTTATCTAAAATGATGTTTTGTGTGTTTTCTTGGGCGATATATTGATCTAATACTGGAAAGTTATAGCATGTTCTTCCAAACAATCATAAAATTATGAGCAAAAACTACCTAACCCATGATTTGAAACTTGTAGCTGTAGTCTTTTTTGTCTAAAGATTGGTGTCATTCTCTCTATGGATCAATGGTAGAATTCTACATGGATAACAAGAGTTTGAAGTTTGTATTCACTTAGAAGAAGTTTAGCATGAGGAAAAATTGGTGGTTGGAACTTGTTAAGGATTATGTCTGTGTCATTAATTACATTTTTGGTAATGCTAATGTGGTAATAGATGTACTTAGTAAGAAATCAGGTTCATCAGCAACCCTCCTTTCTACTTAGTAATCCATTCAAAATAATCTAGAGAAATTGAAATCAGAGATCTTGATCCATGATGATTTAGCTATGCTTGCTCAATTGATGAGGCAACCTATGCTTTAAGATAAAATTTATGATACGTGGAACGGTGGTGCCACATTACTAAAGGTCTTGTCAGAATTGGGGTGTGAAAAATGGAAAAAACATTTTAATTTCGCGAGATAGTGTGCTTAAGTTCAACAATAAAGTTATTGTACCTATTATTGAGGATTTTAAAGGGAAATTCTTGAAGAGGCTCACACTACTACTTACATAGTCCATTGAGGCAGTACAAAGATGTATTAGGATTTGGGTTAATGCTTTTGATGGAGCAGTATGAAGCGTGATATGGTAAAATTTGCTAAACAATGCCTTACTTACAAATAAGTGAAGGCTGAACGCCAACAGCCTTTCGTTCTCTTACAGCCTTTATCAATCTCAGAATGGAAGTGGGAGCATATTTCAATGGACTTTGTTGTGAGTTTACGCAAGACTACGAGAGAATTTGACATTATTTAGGTTAAAATCGATCGACCAATTTTGCTTATTTTCTACTCGATAATGTGACATTTTTAGTAAAGGATTAGGCAAACTTAGATTCTAAGTATATTGTTGGACTTCATGGAGTACCAATATCTATAGTGTCAGACCGTGATCTAAGATTTACTTATAGATTCTGGTGTATTCTTCAAGAAGCTTTGGGTGCGCAGTTAAGTTTTTGCATGACTTTTCACCCACATACTGATAGACAGACTGAACGGACATTCAAACTCTTGAAATAATGCTTCAGGCGTGTGTATTGGACTTTCAAGAAAGATGGAGTGATAAATTTCTTCTTATTAAATTTTCTTACAATAATAGTTATCAAGCAACAAATGAAATGACACCATTTGAAGCTTTATGTGGACGGAAATGTCGATCTCCTATTCATTGGGGGGAGGTTCGTGATAAGAAGTTGTTAGGATCGTAATTTGTCCAGCAAGCCAAATCTGATATTGACAAAAATTTAAAAATGAATATGAATTGGTCATAGCAATCAGAAGGGTTATGTAAAGAAATGCCTGAAATTTGTAATTGGAGACCTGATGTTTACTAAGATTACCCCTATGAAAGGATTTATGAGATTCAGAAAAAATGGAAAGTTTAGCCCTCGTTTTATCGGTCATTTTGAGGTTTTAGAACGTATTGGGGTTGTCGCCTATCATGTAGTGCTACCTTCAGCTTTGGCAGGAGTACACGATATGTTTCACATATCAATGTTAAGAAAGTATAGTCCTAAACTATCACACATTCTGAGTTATGCGTCTCTCCATTTACGTGAAGATCTAACTTTTGATGAGATTCCAATCTAAATTCTGGAAAGAAAGACGCAAGTGTTACGTACTAAGGAGACTCCTTAGATCAAGGTACCATGGAAAAACCATTGAATAGAAAAGGCCACTTTGGAGTTGGATGATTAGATCCGAGCTCTATATTAGGATCTCTTCAAAGTTATATCTAACAACTTTCGAGAATGAAAGTTCTCATATGGTGGGGAGGATGTAAGATCCACTATTATCTATTAATATTCTAATGATTATTAGAATGATTTACGTTTTATTGTAATTACATCTATATTTTCTATGTTTAATTGAAATATAGTATATGAACCTTCTTTTTATAATATGACAAACCATACTTTAGTAAGTCACCTTCATCTGAATTATTGACCTAGATGAGTAATTATTTAGTCTTGGAATAAAATTAGATTAATTATTTTCTCCACGATGAAATGAAGTTTGAATGGTGTGTAAATTTTGCTAAAACTTCTACTGTCTGGGTACCTTCTCCTATCATAGCGAGAACTTATACTTCACATTGGAACTAATTATATATTACAACTTAATAAACTTGTGCATTATGTAGCACGTGAAAAGTAGGATGTTCCAACATAGTAGTATTTGGCCATTTGAGCTTGGAAAATCCAATCTTTGATTTTCTTTTCCTTTTAAATAAGGACAAAATCTCTTATAAGGGAAGGAATAAAGGGGGCCAAGTTTTTGGAAATAAAATTATATTTCTGAAAAGGAAAGTTGATAATTATCTTAGGAAATAAATAATTAAATGCATTATTTCCTACCCTCTCATACCCCACACAGCTAGACCTCACCACACTCTCAAAACTTAATTAGTTTTCCTCCATTACTTTTGCTATCAATGTTTGAATGGAAAGATTTTGTGTTACTATGAAATAAAGAAGAAACAAATTAAGATATTATTTTTCCTTTTCTTCTCTCTTGACCGGCCACCTCTCGCTCCCTATCTCTTCATATTATATTTTTCCATACTTAAGAAGAAACCCACATTAAAGGAAAGAATTCAAAAGAGGAGAAGGAATGTTATTCTCCTGGATATTTCCGGCCCTCTCCTTTTCTCTCCCTCTTTTCCATTGTAATCTCTTGTCATCAAAGAAAGAACCTTTCTCTTCTTCCTTGTTTTGTCTTGATTATGGCAAAGGCTTATTAGACAAACCTATATTAACCTATAATTATTTAGAGATATTAATTTTCATTCATATTTTTGGTTTTTTTAGAGATTGTCATGACCTTGTAGAAGAAATCATGAAACTTTAGGTTATGAATAAAAATGGCTTTGTTATCATGTGTTACTTAATTTAGTCTTTTCTTGTAAACTCATATATCAATGTTCATATATATTTCAAATATTTTAGGGGAGCTACTTCTTAAAAATAGAAAGTTTAAGTTTTACTCACAAAAATGAAATTTCATATTTTTCACTATACATTATAGAATCAAAATGACTTTCCAAAACTTAAACATCATTATTTTAATATTAAAATTTTATAGTGTATTCTCAATATGTTTATGTGGTGGCTGTAAAAATTTAGAAAAGAAAGAGATCTCTGTAAATTTTAAAATTTGTTGAAATTCGATGGTTAAGTACGTTAAAACAGATCGATAATGTTCACCTTTTAGATTATTTTTGTATCGAGATTGAGTATAACCTTAACACGTTGCTGTAGCATAATGAGTATGTCCCGGATAATCCTGTAAGTGCTTAGAATTTTTGGATAAGTTTTAGATACCCAAACAACCTTTCAAAATCTATTGTCTTGACTGAAAAATAGTTTTATATGTCTGTCTAGTATTCACTTTTGGACAACCTAAACAACATAAGAGTGTTACGAAACTAATAATTTTAACTATGGAGTATTATAGTATTGTTGGGTAAAATTTTAATATTTTTATGAACCCATAGAATATTTTATGACAGTATTACCAAACGTTACGTCGTAACATTAGTTTTAAAATTATAATCACATGCTGATAATCGTCCTAAGGGTGCATAGTATTATTTTGTTTTAGGAGATTCGTTTTTCAAACTATTCCATCTAGGCGATCATGTAAGTAAAACTTTACATATATGACTTTATGTATGCATGTCTGAACATTTAAGAATGAAACTATGTTCATTTTTTATGTGATGAATTTTATTTCTGATGCCTCTTTCAGTGTTGTGATAATTTTCTTATGATGATGTTGTTATGTGTGAACCTTGATTTTTGATGGAATAAATGTCATGAAATAAGAAAGTATGTCGCATTAATATGTAAATAAAACACTATGTACCAATAGAGTCATCTACCACTTTTCTATTTTGTTTGCCTTATCTTTTGAGAAATGTCTCTGTTTCTTTATCTTTCAAGATAGAGTCTATGTATATGTTCTTGTTAGACATATGAGAGATTTTATGATTTCTCGTTCCACCTTTTCAAAAGTGTACTCATGAGAAAAGTCACTTGTATATACATCATAAGTTAACAATTATCGACTAATAATTTATGCTATGTTCTAGATGTGGTGATGAGCTCTAACAAAGGTTGACTAGTGGTCTCTATAAAAAAAATTTGAAAGTTCAGAATGAATGATGTGTACTGTATGTGGTTGGATCATTGTGATGTTAGGTATGTATATTTTTACTTACTAGGTATAATTATTATACTCATTCAGTTTCATTCTAAATTTTCACATCATGATGATGCGTTCATTATGGATGAGATTTAGAGTATATCTGGCACAAGATGAGAGTCAACAAGTTTTCTATGAAAACATTTAGAGTTTATTTTCTCTTTAAATTGTGTCATTTTTACTTTAACGGTTTGTTGGTTAATCAACGTTTTAATTTGTCTCGTTGTTGATCAATACTTTTAAATAATTTGAGTTAAATAAAATTATGTTTAAATTTTATTTGTACTCTGAGTTAAAAAAACTTGACATAGTTTCTGTGAGTTGTTGTATAAAATATTAAAGAAATCTTAATTTAATTTTGGGGAGATTACATAAAGAGAGAGGGTACGTATTGGGAAATTCTACTCTACATGATTTGTATGATAGAGAGAGAAAAAAAGAGAGTGGATAAGAGGAAAAAAAAAAGAGAGAAGAAATCTCTCATTCCCTCCATCACTATAGGGACAAATATTGATGGTTGTTGAAATGGAAAGTATGGAAAAATATCCTCCAAATGGAAATGTTAAGCTAACTGATTTTCAAATTAATTGATTAAATAGAAAGAAGTCATTTGTCTTACTTGGCAACTATCAGAAGTTTATTTAAAAAAAACAATTAGTAGCATGATTCTTAATCTGAGATGAATTAAGCAATAATTGGAATTTCACTTTGATGGCGTGTGTTACTTAGTTATAATTGAAAGATCAAAGATACCAAAATCAATATTAAGAGCATACACGGATAATTTCTTGTCAAGATTACATATCATTACATCATTAAATTAAACCGTCATTTTGAGATTTTATTTCTTATAAGATATAGAAGTATGAAATATATTAAAAGAGTATATGACTTAAACTCATAACTATTTTATAATTATGAGAATAAAAAAGCCATATGTGCTAAAGCCAACCCAACCAAAAATGCGAATGTAAAAGGGTATGAAATTACACCACATGATTTACTATTTATAGCTTTGGGTTCACCGTAGCAAATTCTTATAGTAAACAAGGGGAAAACCCCCACACGAAAAAAAAATCTATGCTTTTCTCATTAACCAAAGTATCTTATATAATTCACTCAAAAGTGATAATACAACTATATACAAGAGAGATGAAATAGGATTACCACTAAGGAAGTGGGTTAACAACTAGCATCACTACAAGAAAAATGGTATTTTACGGCGGTTTAACAGTGGCGATTGTAGAAACTGTTATCGTCGTAAAAAAATGAGGTAAAAGTTTTAGCGGTAATTTTTAAAAATCGTCGCTAAATACTATACTTTAGGTGGTGGTTTTGACAACGCCGCTATATCAAGGAACAATAAATAAAAAATAGAAAATAGAAGGAATAACAGTTTACGGTGATTTTTATTTACTTTTAGCGGCGGTTTTGATTTTAAAATGGCCGCTAAAAGTCTTTTAAATCCTCATTTCCTTCCCACCCCATAATTTACATCTCTCTTCACCAAAACTGCCGCTAAAAGTATTTTAAATCCTCATTTCCTTTCCAACCCGCAATTTATATCTCTCTTCTCTCTCAAAACCCTAAGGATGATTTGCAGCGATTTTGAGCTCCTCCAACCGCCTTCGTCGATCAGCTGTAGTCGAGCTCCTCCGAAGGATCCCTCTCTATCTCACTCTCTCTCTCTCTAAGCCCTAGCTTGGTTCACCTAAAAGGTCAAGCTCGCTACCGGAACTTCCATGGATAGGTTATGCTGCTTCAATGTTTGAGCCTTAACTCTCTTTCAGGACCACAAAGACCAGGTTCATCTACTTTTAATCATTTTGGATATGTTCTATTTGAATAAAGTATAAGATTTGTTTTCTGCTCTTATTAGCCAAGAAACTCAAAAATTAAAATCAAAAGTTTAATTTTTATAAACATGGTTGTCATTTGATAACTTCAGCGTTTGATGTAAATTAGCATACAACTCTAAAAGTTTTGCTACTTATGTTATCAATTTTTTCTTTTGGATCTTGAAAGGAATCAGTGAAGTTAAGGAACATTGAGAGCTTGGTGAATTTAGTGTCCTGTATATTATCTGTTGCTTACTTAGTGATCTTTTATATGCTACAGTAGCTACTGAATAAAGAACCAGGAAAGATCTATTCCATAGTCAATTGTTTGCTGGTGAATTTTAATTTGCTAGAAATTACCTTTGTTAGAACCGGTATGTTATGGACATATTTGTTTTGCTTCAAACAAGAATATCTTTATAGTTTTAAGTTTTTAGTTGAAGCATCTGAATTGAGATGTGTTGAGAGAAATTTTCTTTTTTTGCTTTACTGTATACATGTTTTCAAAACTTTTTTAGGATATATGAATAATAGATGCATATTTGATATTATATCGTAGCAAACTTTTATGTGCTGAGTCAACTTATTACTTGATTGTTAATTTATATTTCTATAATATGATGCCTAAGTACAATAGGAATTTATTTAGTTTCCAATAATTTTGACTACTTAAGGTTTTGCCATAATCTGATTGGTAACTGACCAGTATTTGTTGTAATCATTTTTCAGATTCAATACTATCTGAGGAGATTATTCAGAAGATTTTGGCTGATATTCTATTCTTGTCATTTAACTCAGTATGATAAATCACATTTCTGCATTTAGAATTGCTTGCTTATATTTTTATTCTTATCATATTTAAATAGTTCTCTCTCCCTCTCTGTCTCTTTTCACTCTCAATTTATGTTCCAGTGCTCTCTCAAACCATGCATAACAGCTTGGATTTTGCAGAAGGGATATATTGCTGTTTGGTCTTTCTTCTTCAGTTCCTTTAATATTCCCTTCTTCAGGTACCCTTAATTTGAGTGTTTATAATATAGAGAGTGTTAACTCTTTTGAGTATATTTATATAACTTGAAGTTTATGAAATGATAAATATATGTTATTTTTATACAAATATACAGTACTTGAAATAAGTGTTGTAAGTGCTTCCCAATCTTGCTAAACAACCTTTTAAAAAAATGTGTGAATATTAGCGGCGGTTTAAAACCACCACTATATTTTTTTTATATGTTTTCATCTTTGCCGGCGGTTTATAACCGCCGGTATGGTCAGAAAAAACCGTTGTTATTTGTCAGGATTGAGCGGCGGTCTTCTGGTGATTAAGAAAACCTTCGCGAAAATTTTTGTGGCGGCAGTTTCTGTGATGGTTGTTGAATCGCCACATAAGTTTTTAGCGATGGTTAAAACCGTCGCCATATCCTTTTAAAACCGCCGCAATAGGTGGTTTTCCTGTAGTGCATCTTGCTCTTTCTCCATGTACAAAATAGCCCCCTCACATTTGAAAATTATACTAATGTCTCTAAATTTGTTATTTCACGGAAACCCTCTAACGTTATTTCCGTCAAAACATTAGATGAAATTGAGACCGTGTAACATTCATGTCCTCTTATATGAGGATAAAGGGTAAGTTAATACTCAGCCCTCAATTAATCTCAGTTACTGTGAAACTGCGTAAACACTTCAATCGCTCTCATATTCAATTCGCATCTACCTTCACAATCAAACTATTTAAAATCTAATATCATTAACATCATTCACGAAACCATCTAAAACAAAATGTATAAAATCCACTAAAGCCTTCTTCATTCCCCTTTTCTTGTTCGTCATTTTCATTCTCCTTTTTTTATATTCGGGTTTTTGTTTATCATGTTTTGTTCTCCATTGCACTCCATTTGTTTTCTTTGTGTTTAAAGCCTTTTTTTTTCTATCTACCTTAGTGAAGATAGATATGAAGATCCAGCAAGAAAATTTCTCTAAGATTCATCGCCTTCAAGTGTGTGTTTTAGGTTTTGGCTCTCATCATCAAGATGAATTCATTACCAGTTTATTAGAATTTATTCTCATTTAGGTAAAGGATTTTTAGTATCACAATAATAACTTCTACGTTGGGATTAATATAATCTTCTCCAAACTTCTCCAAATATAATAATTAGAGATTCTTCCTCAGATGGTGAAAATTTTCTGGTACTCCTGAAGTACCGAATATTCAGTACTTCTCCATATCACTCGATAACACGTGTACCCGTTTTACAAATTTTGAGAATTTATTTATTCTCTCTCTTTAAAATTTAAATAAATATAATTTTTTTGGACACATGATAATTGATGATATGAATGAGTACTGAATATTCAGTACTTCAAGTGTATCTGAATAGGTAAAAAATACTTTGCCACATGGAACAAAAGGGACTCACCCAGGACTCATGAGAAGCGTCGAGAAAGCAGAAACGGATGACTGAGTGAAATTGTGAAACATCTCGAGAACGGGAGATCATCACCTTCAGAACGGGAACCGGCATCTCAATAACGGGAGATCATCGCCTCTAGAATGGGAACTGACATCTCGAGAATGGAAGATCATCGTGTCCAGAATGGGAACTGATATCTCAAGAATGGAAGATCATCATTTTCAGAACGGGAATCGAAATCTCGAGAATGGGAGATCATCGCCTCCAAAACTGGAAGTGACATCTCGAGAACGGAAGATCATCACTTCCAAAATAGGAATCGACATCTCGAGAACGGGAAATCATTGCCTACAGAACAAGAACCGACATCCCGAAAATGGGAGATCATCGCTTTCAGAATAGGAACTGACATCTCGAGAATGAGGAATCATTACCTCCTAGACAGGACAAAATATTAGAATGGAAATGAGGGTTCAGATTGACAGTCAAGTGGTTATGATTGATTGGTCTGAACCCCGAGGAATCACCAAGTGGCTATGACTGGTTGAGTTGCTGAGGACAAAACAATTGAAATGAATGAGAAAAGTAAAGGAGCTCACGCCTGAAAGCAATCCCATCAGCCAAAAGCATAGGGATGTGATCATCCCAGTTTTATTAGTTTTATTGTTGTAAGGCCTATATGCTCATGTAAAAAGAAAAAGAGAGCAAGAGAGGAGAGATCTAAGAAAACCTTAACTAAAGGCATTGTCCTTCCTCTCTTCTCTCATCAACAACTATGTAAAATCCATCACATAAGTGAATATCAACGATCTCCCTGTGATTTTTCTCCCTTTAAGGATTTTCCCTTTAATTATTCTCTCATTATATCTTTAAATTATGATATTCATTATTTGTTATTAGAGAAATTTCCATACCAAAAGAAACTCTTTACATTTGGTGTTTTAGTTGAGAGTGGGAGAAAAACTCGAGAAATCCCTCCCAAAATGCCAAAAACCAAATCAAACGCCCCCTCAACAGCAAAAGCTAGAACAGAAATGGGAATGAGTAGGAAGTAGAGATGGGGAGGAGAGACCTAAGCAACACTCAAGTAAATACACTGCCTTCATCTCTTCTCTCATCAACAGCTACATAAAATATTTTACATAAGTGAATATCAACGATCTTCCCGTGGTTTTTCTTTCCTTTAAGGGTTTCCACGTAAATGATGGTCTTTATTCTCTCATACTCTCTTTAAATTATGATCTTCATTATTTGTTCGTAGAGGATTTTTCATACAAATAAAAACATTTACATTTGGTACTTTCATTGAAAGTGATAGATAAAACTCGAGAAATCCCTCCCAAAATGTCAAAAACCAAATAAAACGCCTTATCAACAACGAAAGCTAGAATAGAAACAACAATGGGTTAAAAGTAGCAAAACTGAAAACGAAACAGAAAACGATAAACTCATTCCTTGCATATTCAATATACTTATTTCTTTTACATCTTTAGCAACTTCTAAAAAATGAGAGGAAGGAGATCAAAAAAGACACCATTCAAAGGAAGGATGAGTTAAAAAAATCAGAGCTCAAAAAGTTCATAAGAGCTTAGAAAGTTTAGAAGAGTTCAGAAAGTTCAGAAAAGCTCGTAAAGCTGAGATAGAAAAGCTCATAAAGCTTAGATCAGAAGAGCTTAGAAAGCTCAGATCAGAAAGCTCGTAAAATAAAAAAGGCTTCATAAAATTTGAAGTCAGATCTTCAGAAAAATTCGAAGTTAGAGCTTCAGAACAGAAAAGTTGAAGTTCAGATCAGAGAAGCTTCAGCCATTCAGAAAAGAAAAAGTTAGAGTGTTAGAATTTCAGAACAAAAATCTAAAAGTATTTTAGAAAATAAATTTGTTAGAAAAGAAAAAAGTGTTAGAAAAGAATTTCAGAGTAAAAACTCCAAAGTAAAAAGCTAACCAAAGAAGACCACATTCAATCCTCTTAGGAAGGGAAAGTCAAGAAAGTTGTCACTTAAACGTTTCAGAATGGGAAAACCAAGGAGACTACATTCAAATGTTTTAGAACGGGAAGATCGTAAAAGGGAAAGCTACGAATTAAGAAAATTTTGTCATTCAAAAGGAATTTATGAGTGCATGAAAATAAAAGATGAACAAACAACAAGAACGGAGACAGACTACGGGAACGAAAATGGAAACTAAAATGAAAAACGTTGGAAGCAAAATTACATGGAGGGTCGCATAATCATAAGGATATGAGAGTATGCTTCATGGAGAATCTTACAAAATTCGAGTTGAGCTCTATATCAAAAGTATGGTAGTCTTTGTACAGGCTATCAACTCTCTCTCTCTCTTCTTCGACAATGGAACTAAGGGCATAAGTCCTTGAGAGGGGAATTCATAAGTCCTACTCTCATAAGGAACTAAGAATGTAAGTCATTGGGAGGGGCAATTCATAAGTCACATTCTTAGAGGAAACTAAGGGCGTAAGTCCCAGGGAGGGGCAATTCATAAGTCTCACTCTCAGAGGGAACTAAGGGCGTAAGTCCTTGGGATGGGCAATTCATAAGTCATACTCTCAGAAGGAACTAAGGGCGTAAGTACTTGGGAGAGGTAGTTCATAAGTGCTACTCTTAGAAGTAACTAATGGTGTAAGTCTTTGGGAGTGGCAGCTCATAAGTCTTATCTCTCAGAAGGAACTAATGGTGTAAGTCCTTGGGAATGGCAATTCATCAGTCCTACTCTCAGAAGGAATGGAGAGCGTAAGTCCTTAGGAGGAGCAGTTCATAAGTCCTATTATCAGAAGGAACTAAGGACGTAAGTCCTTGGGAGGGGCAGTTCATAAGTCGTACTCTCAGAAGGAAATTAAAATGGGGCCATGGTTACACGGAATGAGCCTAAGTCCTCGGGAGAGTATGCATACTCCGTTCTTAGAAGGAAATTAAAACGGGGCCATAGTTCCACGGAAGGAGCCTAAGTCATAGGGAGCGTCTGCGTACGCCGTTCTCAGAATGAAATTAAAACGGGGCCATGGTTCCACGGAAGGAGCCTAAGTCCTTTGGAGCGTCTACGTACGCCATTCTCAGAAGAAAATCAAAACGGGGCCATGGTTCCACGGAAGGAGCCTAAGTCCTTTGGAGCGTCTACGTACGCCATTCTCAGAAGGAAATAAAAATGGGGCCATGCTTCTACGAAAGGAGCCTATGTTCATGAGAATGTCTACGAACATTATTCTTAAAAGAAAATGTCAGTTCGTAAATTCCTTCTTTCAAAATGAAGACGAGGTCATAGTTCTTTACTTGAACCTAATTTTTTGAATAAGCATGTATATCATAAATAAATTAAAGTCTTATCCTCGGGAATAAATTTCACAAAAGAAAATAGCTATTTCCAAGAGAACTGGGAGGAAAAAATTTCTGAAGTAATTGAGCACAGATTTTCATTGATAGCTTGAAATTGGTATAGGAACAGATCTGGAGCTCTAAACTTTGAGGAAAGAATGAATTACAACAAAAAAAGAGTTCGATAAAAGAAAAATTGTGCAAACAAAGTGATTCTCATTGATCGAAGCAGGAATACAAAGGAAAAAGAAATGTCTTCAGAATAGAGAAAGAAATGTCTTTAGAACGGGAAAGTCTCTGATGGAAAATTAAATGTTTTCAGAACGGGAAAGTCTGGAGAATGGAAAAGGAAAGTTTGGAGAACAAAAAAAGAAATGTCTTCATAACGGAAAAGGAAGTGTCTTCAGATCGAGAAAGTCTGAAGAATGGAAAGGGAAACATCTTCATAACAGGAAAGTATGGAGAACGGAAGATGAATGTTTTAAGAATAGGAAAATCTTAAAACATAAAAGAAAAGAAGTTGAGAAAAGAACTTCACAACAAAAAATAAAAGAAGTTTAGGAAAGACCTTCAGCTCAGTAAAGAAACGCTGAGAAAAGAAGAGCTGAGTAAAGATTGTCAGAATAAAAGGGCAGAAAAGAAGAGCTAAAGAATAGAGATGAGCGAAATACGGTCATGAGTAAAAGAAAAAGAAGCGAGAAAAGGAAGGAAAAAATTTAAAGAAGAAAAAGAAAATAAGGAAATGGGAGAAACTCTATCAATAAGTCCGTAGCAAGGAAAACTGGAGAAATTCTACCAAATAGAAGTGGGGCATCAAACTCAAGCCCCTGAAATGAAATTATGAAATGATACACTCGCTCCTTACTCATTTCAATTATTATATTGATCTTGTACAATATTCATGTCATAGATCTTATCGTAGGAGAGAAGGAAAATGAAAAATGAAGTAATGGGGGAAACTCTATCGATGAGCCCGTAGGAAATCCAAACGGGGCCATGACTCCATGAAAGGAGCCTAAGTCCTTGGGAGTGTCCACTGACATCGTTCTCAGAAGAAAATCAGAAACTTCAAAATAGAGATATCCTTGTTAAAACGGATCAGACGATGCTAAAAAATTCATAGTGGAAACAACTGAAGAAAGTAAAAAAGAAATATTTCTTGAAACTCAGCGAATGATCCTGAAACTCAAGGCCAAAACGGGATCGTGGTTCCTTATTTGAACTAAAGTCTTCCTAACATGACACATGACAGGATCTAGACTGAAGACTCTATAAAAAAAGAAAATCAAACCTACCAAAATCAGACATGTGTTGGAAGCATTCATTGCACTTCGAGAACTTCGTCGAAGCACAATGGGGGGGGGGGGGGGG
>QANY01009693.1:513101-901299 GCA_003255025.1 Datisca glomerata
GGGGGGGGATGAATAGGTAAAAAATACTTCACTACCATCTGGAATAAAAAGGACTCATGAGAAGCGTCGAGAAAGCAGAAATGGTTGACTAGCTGAAGTCACGAACCATCTCAAGAACGGGAGATCATCGTCTCTATAACGAGAACCGACATCTAAAGAACAGGAGATCATCGCCTGCAGAATGGAAGCCGACATTTCAAGAACGAGAGATCATCGCCTCCAGAATGGGAATCAACATCTCGTGAACGGAAGATCATCGCTTACAGAACATGAATCGACATCTTGAGAACGGGAGATCATTACTTTCAGAATGGGAACTGACATCTCAAGAATGGGGAATCATACCTCTTGGACAGGACAGAACATCAAAATGAAAATGAGGGTTCAGACTGACAGTTAAATGATTGTGATTGATTGACCTGAACCACGAGGAACCACCAAGTGGCTATGACTGAATGCGTTGCTGAGGACAAAATAACTGAAAGGAATGAGCAAAGTAAATGAGCCTACGCGTAAAAGCAATCTCATCAGCCGAAAATATAAGCTCATTTACTATTATTATTATTATTGTAAGTCCTAAAAGTACATGCTCATGTAAAAAGCAAAAGAGAGAGGAGAGGAGAGACCTAAGTAAACCTCAACTAAATGCACTGTTGAAAGTTTTTTATTTTTGTATTAAAGTAAGCTAATTCCCTTGTGAAAAGTAAGAAAAAAATAATTAAAAACAATACCTGGTAGCCAATTAATGCATATCGTCTGGTCAGAACACACGATTATAATTAATAGCTCGTATTAGTAGGTACAATTAACACTCTAATAATAAGCTAATGACCTTATTATTATCATAATCATGTTCAAATACTCATTTAGGAGGCAAATTTTAAAGTCTAATGACGATGCGGCGTACTGGGTTGTCCTTCAAAGAATAAATTTGATTTTAAAGAAATTGAAGTTTCTTTCTTAGAAAAATAAATTAAAAGAAATTGAAACTTGACAGGCTGTTGGTCAACCTAGGACTGATAAGGAGATATGAGTATGACAGTGATTGACTTTTATGATTAGTTTGGTTTTTCTGATGGCATGATTTAATTATTAAGTTTAATTTTAAGATATTAGCTTGTCCATTATTGCTGGGAAAATTACATAATATAGCACCACAGATTGTTTGGATGAAGTTTTAATTTAATTTCATCAGTTTTATTTTTTTAATTATATAATCAAAATTTATAAAATATTTCAATCTCATTATCATCTACATTCCATTACAAAATTTAACGGTTTACTGATGTGTCCTCCACATCAACAAAACTATGACAGAATATAATTTTATTTTATTCAACTTCCTTCCCTAGAAGTTTTTAATATTTTCAACCCCACAAATACACATAAAATCATCCTTCCAATTTATCTTCTCTTCTCCTCATTCTTCAAATTTTTCCACTTCTCTTTCTTCTACTTAATCATCTTATAGAAGTTAAAACTGTGAAATTATTCTTTCTCTTTTACTTTCTTCTTCTTAATTTAAGTTAAGGTGAAATTATTCTCTCTCATCCTTTTCTTTTCGTTGATCTTTTTCTTAATTTGGGGTTTTGACATTATATTGAATTTTTAAAATTTTTTAGATTTCTCGTTATGGATCACACTATTTGTGATTTTTTTTTTCAAATTTCTCATTATGGATCTCAGAATTGGTGAAATTTTTCAGATTTCTCATTAGGAGTTCTCATTATTTTTCTGAAATTTTGTGAAAGTTTATTGGATGAATTCAGAAAGTAAATCAAAATGCCGTCTAGAATTCAGTCAAGTTCGAGTGTTTCCAGCCAACCCATTATATCATTGTGTTATTGTGGACTTCCTCTCAGATGAAACTTTATTTAGTATTATGTACGACCATTATGTATGATTTTATGTGTTAACAACAAACAATGTTCGTCTTGACTATTAAGAGTTGATTCTTCTACAACTGACTGTCTAGCTTGATTAAAAGTTGCTTGCATATCATTACCTCTTTGTAGGATCATGTACAAGAATTCCACAGCCACCAGAAATCAAATATATGAGCTTAACCATAATAAACTGCATGGTCAACATCATTACCAGTTGTAGGATCCTGTCAAGCATTCATATGCTATTTCACTTTCCAAAGTTCAGGCAATGAGAAAAAGATCGAGTTGCCTTTTAAACAAAATACACTTTTTTTTTATTTCTTAGACCTACCAGACTGCCTTCTAAGAACTTAAGGTAAAGATTGGTCTAGATCAGTAATTTCATTGACATTGAGCCATAGCTTAGGCCTATTATAAGGTTGTATTAAATGCTCATACATCCTCAAAATAATTTCAGTGTGATAATATTGGTGAACATTTTTTTAGGAGATTTTCCATGAAATATATGCACTGGAATTAGAATGCACACAAGGAATACCAGACAAGTTTCACGTCTTACAACTAGAACTGTGTAATTCTAGATCACCATGTGTTGGTCAAACCTAGAACGCGTTGAGGGTTATGTCCTCAAAGCATGTGTATTGACATTTTGATATAAAATTTAAAGAGGATTACATTTTTCTTATAATTGTTCTTTTTAAATTATTGTTGAATAATCTATATAAATATCTGAAAACTTCATGTTCATAATGAGACTATGATCTTGTATTAGTACGAGAGAATTAAGATCATAGATAGTGAATAAAACTGTCAGCAACATATTAAAGCATGAAATCTTTAATGAATGGTTGCTAGTACGGTTCGCTAAGCATTATGAATGAGTGTGATCTAGATCCGGATCATTGATATGGATAAACATCTTAGTGAAAGTACTTTATATAATATGATTATATATGACAAGACTGATGTGAATTAATATATTTATTAACTTGTTGTTTATCAAAAAGATTTAATACACATCAATTCGATGATCATATATAAATCAGTCTGAATCCTGAGTAGTCATGAACTCCTATGCATGTCTACTAGATCTTTTGATTAATTCGTTAAGGTCTGTTTATTAATCAGGCTAGTGACTTTTGTTTTGAAGATTAAGTGATGTAGATGGCCGGTGACATGATCTTACAAAATTTGAAATCTAAACTTTCCTAACGGATCGTATATTAATTCATTAAGTGTTAATTCTGAAACTGAATGGTTTATGAGCTCAAATTTATAATAAGATTATAAATTAGTCATTCATTAGTGGATTAATGGTACTTAAGGCTCAATAGTTAATTAGAAGCATAAAACGGTAATTTTAACCAGTTCTAATTTACGAACCAATAATTGGAGGACAAAACTAGATGAAATAATTATGTTAGTGGTCTATATGAGAATACTCTGTAAATACATTCTATAATCTCTAAGAATGTAATCTCACATTTATAGTGGAGTAATAATGGAGTTAATAAATAATATTATTTAATTGAAGAGTTCAATTAATAATCTGAGTTATTAGAACTTAGGATTATAGATCCATGGTCCCCAACTCACATCTATACTACGCTATTTAGGGTGTGAATATTTTAGGATATGAAAAAAAATGACTGACTTGCAAAATAATTTTTTTATTATGGTGTAAGTACATAATTATGAGATAATTTTTTTTAATTGAATTATATATATCTATATAATTATCGATAAGTGAGACAATAACAAATTTGTGAATATAGATAATTAAAATATTATTAGATAATAATTTAAACAAACTAAATCTGTTATTTATGAAATAACATATAAGTTAGTTGATAGCAATAATCAGATGTGTTAATTTTGAATTAACTATTATCTAGATAATTATCTAATTAAAATAAATATTTAATTCACAATAATTGTCACATGTCAATTTTTGATATTGACACGGTTAGTAGCCAAGAGCTATACACAAAGGGAGTGAGTCGATTATGAAAAAACCTTCTCCCCTTTGGCCATACTAAAATTTATTCGCATCTTTTTGTCCATAGTCGCTAGTTTTGACTATGAGATATGACAAATGGACATCAAGACATCTTTTTAGAATGACTCTCTTGAGGCAATCATCTATATGATATAATCAGAAGGGTTCGTATAAAAGGGACAATATCAGAAAGTAGCAAGTTGCTTAAATCCATATATGAATTAAAGAAAGCATCTAGATCTTAGAATCTTACATTTGATGAGATTATAAAGTCTTATGGCTTTGAGCAAAATTTTGACGAAGCCTGTGTTTATAAATACACCGAAGATAACATAGTGGTTTTCTTAGTTGTTTATGTTGAAGATATTCTACTCATTGGGAACGATGTAGAAACTTTGTCAAAAGTAAATAAGTGATTAGCTGAAAAGTTTCAAATAAAAGATTTGGGAGAAACGAGCTATGTTCAAGGCATCCAAATCCTAAGGGATAGAAAAAACAAGTTCGTGACACTTTCTTAGGAATCTTATATTGATAAGGTGTTGGAGAGATTCTCTATTGAGAATTCTAAGAAAGGTCAACAACCGACAAGACATTGAATTGTCCTCTCCAACAAACAATGTCCTAAGACACCTCAGGAGGAAGAGGATATGAGAAAGGTTCCCTATGCTTCAGCAGTTGGAAGTCTCATGTATGCCATGTTGTGAACGAGACCGGACATCTGTTATGCAGTGGGAATTAACAGTCTTTATCAATCTAATCCAGGTTTGGAACATTGGATTGCAGTAAAGCACATTCTCAAGTATCTTAGAAGAACGAGAAACTATATGCTTGTTTATTCAGGTGGAGACATGAACCCCACTAAATATACTAATTCTTAGTTTTAATCAAACAGAGACAGTCAAAAGTCGACATCTGGATCAGTATTCACTTTAGGTGGAGCAGTTGTAGTATGAAAAAGTATTAAATAATCTAGCATTGCAGATTCCATTAGGGAAGCTGAATATATAGAGGCTTGTGAAACTGCGAAAGAGATGGTATGGCTCAGAAATTTCTATTTTGATCTAGAAGTAGTTCCAGGCATGGACAAACCACTGATCTTGTACTTTGATGACAGTGGGCCAGTAGCAAATTCCAAAGTAGCGAGGAGTTACAAGAGGAGAAATCACATAGAGAGAAAATAACGTCTTGTAAGAGAGATCATGCATCGAGGGGATGTGGCCATTATGAAGATAGCATCAGAACAGAACATGGCTAATCCTTTTACAAAGATAGTTCTTGCGAAATCATTTTAGGGTCACGTGCGTAACATGAGATTAAGAGAGATGTCACATTTGCTTTAGAGTAAGGGAGAGATTGTTGAAAGTTATGCTCTCAAAGCATGTGTATTGACATTTTGATATGAAATTTAACGAGGATTACATTTTTTTATAATTATTTTTTTAAATTATTATTGAATAATTTATATAAATATCTTAAAATTCTATATTCATTAATGAGACTATGAACTTGTATTAGTACGGGAGGCTTAAGATCATAAATAATGAATAAAATTATCAGCAACATATTAAAGTATAGAATATTTAATGAATGGTTGCTAGTACGGTTCACTAAGCATTATGAATGCATGTGATCTAGATCCGAATCATTGATGTGGATAGACATCTTCGTAAAAGTACTTAATATAATAATATTCAATATGATAGGACCGATGTGAATACACATCAATTTGATGCACATATGTAGATCAATCTGAAACCTAAGTAGTTATGAACTCCTATGTATGTCTATTGGATCTTTTGATTCACTCGTTAATATCTGTTTGTTAATCAGGCTAGTGACTTTTATTTTGGAGATTCAGTGATGTGGATGGCTGGGGACATGATCTTACAAGATTTAGAATCTATGCTTTCCTAATAGATCGTATATTGGTTCTCTTAAATGTTAATTCTGGATCTGAATGATTATTGAGCTCAAATTTATAATAAGATTATAAATTGGCCATTCGCTAGTGGATTAATGGTTTAACAATAAATGAGTCAAGGAAATAATTATTAGATGGGTAAAATGGTAATTTTATATCTCACTCTTGTTACTGATATTCACAAAGGGTAATATCATAAAATATCTTATGGACCGTGAAATATAAAAGTTTATTTGCACCAACAAAAAATGTAACGTGCATGAATCGAGAGTTCATTCAGTATCAGACCTATAGTGGAGTCGTACGATGTCAGGATTAAATAAGTCAAGAATTTATGGAGATAAATTAGCTAGGTATTTGAATCCTATAGCTTTATTCATGTGGGTCCATTCAGTTTCAGGAGTAGCTCATAAGGATATGAATGAAAAACAACGTCAGTAGGATAAAAAACGTGTTTTAGACCAATGTAAACTTCACGAGCCCATATGAAATGGGTGTCATCACTATATTAGTAAAGACCAAAATTAATGTTTAAAGTAATTTTGTTTTTCTAATTATATAATTAGTCAATAAAAAATTAATTAATTGATATGGATCAATTTAATTCATCAGTTTAGACATGTAAATTGGACACAATTTTGTCTCCAAGGGAATAGGTGAAAATCATGTATAAGTATATATGGAGAGGGGAATTTTGGTTTTTGACATATAGGGGTATATGGGTAAATTATATAATTAAATATAAAAGGGATTGCATTAAGGTTGCAATCTTAAGTATGTTAATCAGAACAGAAAAATTTTATTTTCTCTTTCACAAATGTTTTGAGAGCCCACACTCAATTTCTGCTAATATCTTTGAGAGATATACTTCTAATTCTTATGAGTGATTGTCGGTGCGATCAAATTACAAGCTCTACTAATCTTAGTAACAAGGAATGCGAGATAGAAATTGGATCCCGCCAAATCAAAATTTCTTTATTACAAGAAAATGTACAAATATTTTTTATCTCTTCTCAATACGTTTATACAATTTTTCATTTTCATTGGTTGGTTTTATGTTTAATTCGACTAAATGTTTGCATGAAATTTTTTATATTCCGCCCAAGAATTTGTCATGGTTCATTAATTTTTTCATAATCTAAAACTCCATCTAACAATTGGTGCCAAAGTCTGTGTTTTTTGAATATGCATATTCTTTATATAAACGTATGAATGGCATAATATGATGATATTGGCAAATATTTTTGTATGATTTATTCAAAACATGTTTGAATGTTTTTTATGAATGAATCATGATCGATTGACTCTAGGTGTTATTTTTCTGTTTTGGAATTGATGTACGTCAAAATTGTTGAATATGATTTTATGTCATTTAATTTTGCAAGTATTGTACCGTTATGTTCCATGTAAATTCATCGTGAATGCTTCCCGCCACAGTTTGTCGCGTGCCTCAATCCGCTGCCACATGCCGCTGTACTCCGCCCCTCGTCGTTGCCCATTGCCACGCGCCGCCGACCGCTATTTGTAGCACCATCACTAGGCTTTAGGAAACCCTAGGAGGTGACACTAGGGTTTTGGAAACTCTAGCATGCCTAAGACCATGTTGGACCTTGGGTTGGCGCGGACCTACCAAGCCTGTTGAGGTTTAGGACTGGGTAAGGGTTGCTTGGCCCAAATGATTCACAGGAACTTGGATTTTGATTCCAAGCCTAATCTAGTCCCGAAAATTAAATTTATTTAATTTGATAATTTTTCAACACTGATTAATTAGTATTTATATTGTAAATCTTTTTCAAAATAAATTAATTTACTTGGTAATTATTTATCAAAGTAAAACTTGTTGGAAAATTAATTTTAAATTGAAATTTTGAATGTTTAAAATGGGACTAGACCTTGGTAAATGATTACAAGGAGGTGGGACTTCTTGAAAGAGAATGAGATAATTACAGACGTCATGAAAAACTAGCATTTAAATTATTATAATTTAATTATTATTCTTTTTATGGGTTGTCATTAAAAATAAGCCATAAAGAGGTTAAATTTGAATGTATGATTTATAATTAATCTCGTATCCTCATATAACATGCCATATAGAAATAGAGATATGTTAATATCAAATAGTCATATAAGAAGTACATGCATCATTGTAGTTTAAATTTATAATGAGTTATAATTTTAAATATTTTAAAAAAATTATAATTTTTAAATTGTGATTTAAATCTTATAAAAATTTATAATTTTGGAAACTTGCTATTCGAATTTATAAAGAGTTATGTTTATGAAAAAGCAAAGAAAAATCTAATTTTTCCAAAAATTAGGTTGGAAGGTCATTTACATTGAAACATTCTCAAACTCCTCAATGCAAACTTGATCGTGGCATGATGAATGATTTAGAACCATCCTACCAGCCCTCCCTTCAGTGGGAGAAACTTGGGAATCATGCCAATTTGAGTCATTGAGTGGCTTGCGAAGCTAAAGATTGTAAAGAAATTGGTGAGGCGGGACCGTCCCTAGACGGACCGTTAGTTCAGAGTGACCTTTAAAACCAATGCGTTGGTTAAACACTTAGACTGAAGAACATTGAAATATCTCATAAGAGCTAGTCAATGAGCCTAAGTTGATCAAAACCATTGGTGATTAGTTGAGCTAGATGTAGTAACATCTTTACAAGCATTAACCAAACGAGAAGAGTCTCGATGTTATAAGAGGTAGTACGAGTGTTGTTCGTAGATGAGACGAGCTATCATTGTTGATCGTAACATCATGAAAGAAATATGTTTTTATTAGATTTTTAAATATTTAAGTACTTTCATCATTCATCATACTTTTCTAAATGATTAAGTATTTATTTACACCACTTTATTTATTTCTTTTCAGTAATGTCATTGTCCCCCTTCTCATTAATCTTGAATGCAAACAAACTCACTGGTGAAAATTACGTGAATTGAAAATGTAATCTTGTTATCGTATTGACGGTACAAAAGCACAAGTGCGTGCCCACCACCCCTTGTCCTCTTAAGCCTATTATTGAATCGACTCAAGAGGAAAATGATGTCTATCCTTCTTGGCTGCGTTCTGATGAGATCGCCAGATGGTATTGAAAGAATCGTTGCAGCAGAAAAATTGGATTTTGAATTTTTTAGAAACAACCATTAATTGAATACAGATATATTCCTCTTGACCTGTGAAAATCAAAACCTTGTGGTCTTCCTTGATATTCCTCAAATTATCAACCAAGAACACGAGCGAGTGGACACTCAAAATTAATATTAAAGAACAAAATCTTCTTTCCCAATGAAAATAAAAAACCCAGAACTTGAATGTTTATTTTTTCAATTTTCTCACTTCACTTTTTTTGCCACTGTTTTTTCAAAAGAACTAAATTATTTCTTTTTTTAATTTTTAACTTAAATCATACCTTTTCACAAACCATTGAATGGTTTGTTAAATGTGACGGCTAGGATTTATCCTAACCGTCCTTTAATTAATTTTTTTATTAAAATTAAATAAATTAATTTTAATTAATCATTTACCTTAATAAACAAAAGACTGAGTTAGTTCTTTAAAACACTTGGTTGACTATAGGGTATTCACGTCACATGTTAATTAAACAAGTCTAGTCACGATGTAACCCAAATCCGAGGCTAGTAAGGGGACAAAAGGGATAAAGATACTCTTAGCTACATAATTAATAAATTCTACCGATTATACACAATCAAATTTATTAATTATTAGTTATGATTAACTCCACTATAAAATCATAATTGAGCTCCAAGTATATTTTATATTACTTGATGTAACGATCCTTGACCTATTATTCATTATGTAATGCCCATATAATATAGTAACATGTATAATTAAGTGAAGTACTATGGACCTAATATTTATACACTTCTTAATATCCTTAGGTTCCAAATTCATTCTACCGGTCAATTATGATAATTTCAAGTAAAAATTATCAAATCTCTAGTACTCCATTAGAGATACTAAACGTTTAATTTACTATGACCACATAAATGAATTATCTAAGAAGTACTATTTCACTTAATTAAAAGTTTATATCGATTCTATTATTGAGAATCTATGAACTCTCTATCCAATAGCCCAATTATCCAACCTACGGAATATGTTGACTCTTAGAGTCTCATTTTTAAATGATCAAAATAACTAAACTATTAAATATGAGTTCATAACTCTCTTCAAGATTGAGAGCACTCATAAAATAATAACAATGAGTCTTGATTTTCATTTGATAGTACTTTATAGAAAATTAGACTTATTATTCCTTTCAATGCATTCTAATGCACTAGCACATTAACTAGGTAATCTACCTAGTGACCAAGGTAAGTCATTCTGCATGAAAGAGTCAATGCACTACAGTCTTTTCTTAGATTGTGAAAATTAAATATTTACAAATCATAATGAACTCTCGGTTTATACCTTGTACCCACGAGCTAAACTCCATAGTACATAAACCAAGTACAAAATGATTGTGGACCTTCTATTAAAAAACGTTCACATGTTCTATATATATTAGAAAGTCAACTTAATAATTCTTCATAAAACAAATCATCAATATTACATAGAATCTCATGCTTTTAGAACACAATTCTACCAATCTCCCACTTGCCCTAAAGCACATCTAATACAAGTTTAACACCCATATTCTCTACATGAGACTCAAAAACACTAGTAGTTAAAGTCTTAGTAAATGGGTCAAGATGTTCTACTGAAGCAATCTTAAAGACAACTATATCTCCTCGTTGTACAATCTCCCTAATAAGATGATACTTTAGCTTTACATCCTTCCTCCGCGATGGTTTTAAGGTTCATTGGATTGCGCATTTCCCCCAGTGTTATCATAGTAAATTGTGATTTGGAGTTTCTCAATCTTGTCAACCTCCACCTCAGATAAGAACTTACATAGCCAGACAACTTCCTTTATAGCTTCAGAAGCAGCTACATATTTAGCTTCCATGGTCGAGTCTGTAATACAATTCTATTTTGCACTCCTCCAACTGACTCCTCCACCTCCCAAAATAAACACATATCCCGAGGTAGATTTTCTCGAGTCTCTATCTAAATGAAAATATGAATCCGTAGACCCTTTGGGTATGAGATCCTCACCATGATAGATAATCATATAATCTTTTGTTCTAATAAGATACTTGAATATATACTTTACAACTATCCAATGCTATTGTCATGGATTCGATTGATATCTGCTGACCATGCCTACTGCGAAACAAATATCCGGCCTGGTACACAACATAGCATACATAAAACTTCTTATTGCCGAAGCATAAAGAACTATTTTTATGTTATCTATCTCACCTTGTGTCTTAGAACACTGGTCCTTGGATAGATGGATCCTATGTCTAAAAGGTAATAAACACTTTTTAGAATCCTACATTGCGAACCATTTCAGAATCTTATTAATATTCGCAGCTTGGGATAAGCATATCTTTCTAGATTTACGATCACGTATGACCTTAATCCCAAGGATATATGATGCCTCTCCCAAGTCCTTCAAATCAAACTTATTAGACAACCATAACTTCATGTTTGACATTAATCCTACGAAGAATATCATCCACGTTAAGAATCAAGAAAACAATCATGTTCCCTTCCTTCCTCTTGTACACACATGGTTCATCAGGATTTTGTTCAAAACCAAATGATTTGATTGCTTGATCAAATTTGATGTTCCATGATCTTGAGGCTCGCTTAAGCCCATATATGAACCTAGCTACTTACATACCATGTGGTCCTAACCCTCAACAACAAATCCTTCAAGTCGAGACATAAAAATATTTTATTCAAGATCACCATTAAGAAATGCGGTCTTGACATCCATTTACCAAATCTCATAATCAAGATAAGCAGTAATGGATAATAATATCCTTATTAACTTAAGCATAGCTACCGGCGAAAAGGTCTCCTCATAGTCAATCCCTTCTTTCTGAGTATACCATTTCGCAACAAGCCTACCTTTGAAGGTTTCCACCTTCCCGTATATGCCTCGCTTCCGCTTGTAAAACTATTTACACCCAATGGTTTTAATCTCCTCATGTGCTTCCACAAGCTCCCATACGCCATTGGAGTACATGGAATCCATCTAGAATTTAATTTCTTTTTGCCATTGGTCTGCATCTACATCATTTAAAGCCTCTACATAGATATTGGGATCTAAGCCATGCTCTTCAAGGATATCCTCAAATGTCTCTCCCAAGAGCGTGTAACTCTTAGGTGGGTGAATTTCCCTCCCACTACGATGTAGCTACGTAGTATTAGGAAGAACTTCACTACCGTTCTCTATATTAACTATATTCTCCGTAACTTTCTGAGTTTCTTCTGACTGGTTTTGCACATTAGTGTTTTTATCAGCTAAATCTTCTATGACAATTTTGCTTCTAAATTTAAAATTTTTTATATAGTTAACTTCCAAGAAAATGACGTTTGTACTTACAAACACTTTTTTCTCCTCAGTACTATAAAACAAATAACCTCTCGTTCCTTTTGCATATCCTACAAAACACATACTTTTGACCTAGGCTCTAACTTAGCAACATTCTCCCTTAGCACATGCTGGACAACCCCATATATGAAGATGGCGTAAACTAGGCTTACGACCATTCCATAGTTCTAGTGGTGTCCCAGGTACTGCCATAGAAGGCACAAGGTTTAGACTGTATGCAACTATCTCCAAAGCATATCCCTAAAATAATATGGGGAGAGATGGATAGATCATCATAGATCGTACCATATTTAAGATAGTTCTGTTTCTCCTCTCAGCAACACCATTCTGCTGGGGTGTCCCAGGTGTAGTGAGTTGAAATGTAATCCCATTTTCTGTCAAGTAGTCTGTGAATGTTCTAGAGAGATATTCACCTCCTCGATCTGATCGAAAAGACATAATCAGTTGTTTTAATGCCTTTTCAACTTTCACTCTAAACATCTTGAACTTATCAAAGGTTTCAGATTTATGATGCATTAGATATACGTAGCCATATCTTGAGTAATCGTCAGTGAATGTGATAAAATACTCAAAGCCAGCTCTAGCCTGGACATTCATTAGTCCACACAGATCAATATGTACTAACTCTAGTGGTTCTGAGGCTCTATGTCCTTTTGACTTGAAAGGCCTTTTGGTCATTTTACCTTCTATACAAGATTCGCAGATTGGTAAGAACACTTAATCTAAAGAGTTAATAGCTCCATCTCTTATGAGTCTTTGGATCCTATTTAGACGTAAGTGCCACATATACTTTTCATTAATGTGAGAAATTTTCTTCTTCTATTGATATTATGTCAACCATTATCAAATTCAGTATCATACAACATAAACTTCTTAGGAGTAACAAAATACAAACCATCTATCAATGTACAAGAACAAACAAAAATTTTATTCTTTTTAATAGTTAAAACATTTATAAAATTAAAACTGTATCTTTCCAAAAAAGACAAGAAAGATAAATTAAATTTCGTCTAATATTCGGTACATAGAGACAGTTTGATAAAGTAATGCTCCTAAAACTATCAAAATAAAGAGTCACTACGCCAACAGAAACCACTAGAACTCGTGCCCCAATTCCCAAAACAACTTTCAGTACCCCTTCACTTAGGATCCTGGTTTCCTGGACCCCCACAAAGAATTATAAATGTGATTAGTGGTTGTAAAATCTACAAGCCAGGATCCACTAGAATCACCAACTAAACACGACTCAGTGATGTATATGTATTGCGTACCTTTGTTCTTCTTTGCTAGAAAGAGCTTATAGTTTCCTTTCCAATGACCAGTCTTACCACAATGAAAGCTTTTACCCTTACCCTTCGTTCCCTCCTTCTTTTTCTTTAGTTCCACTTGTTTAGAAGCCTTCTTCTTCTTTTTCATTTTCTAGGGTTTAGGCTTAATCCCAAGAGAAGAAGAAGCCTGGGTAATATTCACGCTAGGTTATGTTTTCAGTATATTCATTACCAGCTGAAGTTGTTTCATCAACTAAGTCAAGGTCCATTGGTGCTTATTCATCACATAGTTTACCTTAAAATGGTTAAACTAATTCAACAGAGTTTCTAATACCAAATCAATTTGGGATTTCCCATCTATTTCAGCACCTAGAATCTCCATCTCGTTAAGGTGGCCAATTACTTTCAGCAAATGGTCCCTCATAGGAGTTCCAACTGTCATTTTAGCGTCCATAAAAGCCTTAATGGCTTCCAGTTTTGCTGGTCACCCCTGGTATCCAAACA
The DNA here is from genome assembly GCA_003255025.1 of Datisca glomerata. Lineage (NCBI taxonomy): Eukaryota > Viridiplantae > Streptophyta > Magnoliopsida > Cucurbitales > Datiscaceae > Datisca > Datisca glomerata. Next base: position 527,158 of record QANY01009693.1, read on the forward strand.
ACTCTTAAAGATTGTGCATAATATCAATTGTAGTGGATACGGATTGATGTTGTTATTGCAACACATCAGACATTGAAGCCAGTGTGTAATAACAAGCCAACTTATCCTTCTTAATCCACGTCAAATATGCTTCTTTGTCCTCATTACTAGAACTTTCAGTAGGAGCTAATGGACAAGGTTCCGTTAGGACAAACTTGAGTCCCTCAACAGTTAAGTTAATGTCTAAGTTACGTTTCCAATTAACATAATTTATTCTATCAAGCTTGTTTTCTTTTAGTATAGATGCAAGAGGGCTCAACATGTTTAATTACTGAAAAAATAATAAATGAAATCTTAATTATAGACATGCACATTCTACTTTAGCATATTAACTGTATGAAATATAAACTCAAATAAACATACAATAATATGCAACGATATCCCAACTTCCATCATTACATTCCTACTTAGGCAGAACATGCAACGAATAAGTTAGGTAGAATAGTCTAATTCAGTTAGTTACTAATCTGATAGTAATACATAGTATAACACTATTCTGGTATTAATATCTAGTATACTAACTATTGTTATTCATCAATCTCTTTTACTAAGTGACAAGAACTTCTTAGAAAGGATATTCACAAAGTCGAGTCAAGTGTATACCATTGCTTTACCCTCAGATTCATGTTGAGTGAATAATGCCAACTTAGGAAGGTCGCTCCCACTATAACATTTATCAAGGCAATCCCTTAAAAAACCATACTTGTAATCAATGTGTCAGGTACCATCCTTTAGAGAGCTTGCAAGATTGGAGACGAGGCACTCTGACATGTTACCATGATTCAACAATGGAGACCCTGGGTTAATTTTAGAAAACCCGCTTCCACTTTAATTTACTTTTAAGGTGAGTTTTTATTATTAATGTGAGTTACTAAGTGTAACAAGGTTTAACATTAGGACCAAAAACCAAAACTTTTATCACATTACTAAGTAACTTAACTGATTAGGTTCTAGCATGCTCAATTAGTATTTAATCTAGGTAGATGCAAATTTCATCTAAATTCTAATAAGTTTACCATTTAATAACATAATTAAATATCCGATAAAATATTAAAATTAAAAATTTGCTATCCTAATGAAATCCTAATAACATGCTTCTAGAGTTAGACAAATTATGCCCCTAACCATTTATGCTATATTTTATTTCTCTTTATGCAATCACAAACACTTTCTCATTTTTTAAAACCTAAAGAGTTACATGGCTTCTAAAATCTGTGATCATGGTATCTAAGCATAAACTGAAATAAAATAATCTAAGCATTTAAAAACATAATTATCATGCAAGTTAATATAAAGTAAAATACAATTTAAATTACCCTTGCATAACCCTAAATCTAATGCTTAAAACTAATATCAAAATTCTAATTAGGTTTATCCTTGTGTAGAACCGCCCAAGCCATCATTGTGCTCATACCATCATCTTCGGAAGTCATCAGACATGCTGGAAAATTGTTGGGACATTGTGCAGCAGTGCTGAATGCACTGTCAAGCAGTTTCGGCAGTGTTGTGCCATGCTGTCCACTACGCATTGCTATCCACGTTTTCTTGCTTGCTTCATGGTTCGAATTGTGTTCTCTTGATGAAAATAATTCCAAAAAAAATCCTACACTTTCTTAAACAAGCGTACATGAACTCTATTGCAAAAAAGAAAAAAAGAAAACAGAAGGGAATACACAACCTCTTTGTAGGTTTCCCCATAAAATTACATAACCCATATTATAGACATACAAACAAACATCTCTAAAAGGTTATGCAGAGATATTATCTAAATATTAAAAATCATTATTTATATATCGTAAGGATTTTCTCGAATAATTAAAAACCTTGCTCAGATACAAATTGAAAGAATCATTGCAGCAAAAAAAATGGATTTTGAAAAATTCGAGAAACAACCATTAATTGAATACGGATAAATACCTCTTGACACGGAAAAATCAAAACCTTGTGGTCTTCCTTGATATTCTTCGAATCGTCAACCAAGAACACAAGCGGGTGGGCACTCGAAATTAATATTAAAGAACAAAATTTTCTTTCCCAACTAAAATAAAAAACCCACAACTTGAATGTTTCCTTTTTCAATTTTCTCACTTCAATTTTTTTCGCCACCATTTTTGCAGAAGAACTAAATTATTTCTTTTTTGAATGGTTTGTGAAAATTGACGGTTAGGATTTATCCTAACCGTCCTTTAATTAATTTAATTTTTTATCAAAAATAAATTAACTAAAATTAAATAAATTAATTTTAATTAATCATTGACCTTAATAAATAAAATACTGAGTTAGTACTTTAAAACACTTGGTTGACTATAGGGTATCCACGCCACCTGTTAGTTAAATAAGTCTAGTCACGACCTAACCCAAATCTGAGGCTAGTAAGGGAACAAAGGGATAAAAATACTATTAGCTACATAATTAACTTGGAGGTAATTAGGTAATCTAGGTAATCTACCTAGTGACCAATGTAAGTCACTCTATATAATAGAGTCAATACACTATAGTATTTTCTTAGTAAAGTGCCCAGTTACACTAGGCTGTGAAAATTAAATATTTACAAGTCTTAATGAACTCCCGGTTTAATATAGTACCTATGAGCTAAACTCTATAGTACATAAACCAAGTACAAAATCCTTGTGGACTTTCTACTAAAAAATATTCACATGTTCTTTATATATTAGAAAGTCAACTTATTAATTCTTCATAAAACAAATCATCGATACTGCATAGAATTTTGTGCTTTTAGGGCACAATTCTAACAGTTACAACTTACCATTAGTTAGCAATGTGTTATAACAACAACATCAGAACATTGCGTCGCTGATATGATGTTGAACATCACCAAAATATTCAGGGATCAGGGTCATCAAGCCAAACAAGCCGTTGTGCGAAACTTCATGAACTGTCAGATGAAACCCAGAACTCCTGTTAGAGACCATGTGATGTTGATCATTAGTTATCTGAATGAGATGGAGATCATGGGAGTTTAGGCCGATGGAGAGACTCAAGATAATATGTTCATTGAGACCCTGCCACACACCTTGGACAACTTAAAGCTTAATTATTCAATGAATAAGTTGAGGTACTCTATTTCGAAACTCATGAAAGACTTACAAGCTACTGAGATCCTATTTCAGAAAAGCAATAGGAAAAATATTGAGGCAAACTTTACTAAAAGTAAGCCTTTTACCTCTGGCACAAAAAAAAAAATACAAGAGAGGTCTGAAGAAAGCTAAGAATGAGAACTCTAAAGCTGCGAAAGGCAAGGGTCCTGCAAAAGTGGACAAGTCAATAGACAAATGTCATCATTGTGGAGTCACGGCCATTGGAAATGCAACTCCGCGGATTATCTCAAGGAAAGGAAATCCAAAGGTATATTACTTGTAACCGAAGTTTGTTATGTAGCTGACTCTAATTTTTCATGGATTGTAAACTCTATAACCACTAACCATATTTGTATTCCCTACCGGGGTTCAGGGAAGGCAGAAGGCTTAACGATGGCAACAACTTCTGTTGGGGAATGGAGCACTAGTATCGGAAGTATTATTTAGAATTATTAAATTGTTATTTAAGAACATTTATTTGGTTCTGCATAATCTTTATTATATCCTAGTTTTTAGGAAAACCCTTATTTCAGTAGCTAATTTATTTGAGCAAGGATTTTCTTTGAATTTCATTAAGAATGATATTAGTATTTTTAGAAATGATTGCTTGATTACTACTGCACGCATGAGAAATGACATTTTCTATGTAAAACTAAAAGGTCCAATGATATATGACACTAAGGTAAATATTGATTTACAAATGGATAGTAAAAGGTTGAAGTTTGATACAATCGATCTAACCTACTTGTGGCACTTACGTCTTAGTCACATTAGCCTAGATATGATTAAAATACTTAGAAAGGATGAACTACAAGAAATATGTACTTTTATTGCACACGACAAGGGCGTTTTATCTCAAAATGCTAAGATAAGTCTAAATTTTACGGGGATAAGACGCAGGAACAAAAGAAACCAACCCACCTAAAATTAGACCTAATGTCTCTCTCTTCAGATTCACATCCCTCTCTCTTAATCCTATCAACTAGCTCTCTCTGCTTCAATCTCTCTATACGATTGTCAAAGCCCAAGGATGTAGCTCGCGAGTTCCACTCTTTCGATTCTCTCTCTCTCTCTCGAAGCTCTCTTTCACGTATCTCTCCTTGGTAGCTTCTTACATCTCTCTCATCAGCACTGTCGTCGATGTAGTAGCTTTATCTCATATTTTCTCTCGCATTTTTTTCCTCTCCTTCTCACAGCTCTCCCTCTCACAACTCTCTGTCTCTCAGCTCCATGTCGCAGCTTAGTTTTCCAGCCCTTTCTAACTTCAATTTCTCATCTCAGAATAAGAGGAAAGTTTTTTTTTTCTTATGAGGTGTGTTTTAATCTATAATTCATGTTTCATTAGGGGTTTTCAAATTTTGTTTACTTCTCTTTCTTCAGTGTGCTGAATTTTGACTTCTCCTAATTGAGGTTTCCCAAGTTAGAGATGGATGCTGCGTTAGGCGGTCTGTTAGGAGTATTTCTTTACATGGATTAGTTATCTTCTTTCTCATATGCATTTTTCTTCTTGTGTAGGGCTTGGAGCATTGTTTGATTATGGGAGGTGGTTTTTCTGGGTACAGCGGATACGTTTGGAGGAGTCTTAGCTTTGGAGCTTTGAATCAAACTCAGATAGTAAAGCAACTCAAGAGCAATGACGAGCTCGAGGTAGTTTGTAAAGAAGGACTTAATGTAAGAAAAAAGATTTATTTTCTGTATGCTCTTTCGAATTCTCTTTTTTTATTAGAGAGGATCGCACATCCCTAAGTCTTACTAGATCTAGAAGTCTGGGGCAATGGTTTCCATGGCCGAAGAATTGGGTGTGGAGATGGCAATTCGTTCATTAGAGCATCTTTTTCAGTATGGAGAGGAGAATATTTGTAGAGTTCTTCCCCTGACTCTTGGTCTCCTCTACATATCAAACCCAAAGGTAATTGATCTGGTTAGATTCATAAGAGGACCATTCAAAATCAATGTACTCAGAAAGAGCCGATGATTTTTATATTTTCCAAAATTTTGTCCTGGTACGTCTAGCAAGCTATTTAAAATGTCCATCTTTCTGTTCTAAAGAATGATAGTAGTCGAGTGCCTTGTTACAACTAGAAGAGATTTTTTTAATGCATCTGATTGAATTGTCTTCCATAAAATATATTAATCCAAACTCAAACGTGTAATTGTCTTCCTACTTGCAGTAATTTACTTAAAACATAATCCGCTTACTTGTTTTAACTCAAGTTGTCTTTTATGTAAGACTTGTCAGTTAGATTTTTATCCTCATGAAAGTCATTTACACCCCATAATGGTTTAATTATGTTGTTGCTAATTTTCTTATATGGTAATTTGACTAGGTGAATGTTATGGATACGTTAAGCAGGCTTAGCCATGATACTAATTCTGAAGTAGCGATGGTAAGATGTCTATCATTGTCTTATTAAATCTTACCCTTGGTAGGAGTTTGAGGCTATGATTTTGAGTTGAATGCTACAGGCATCAATAATCTCATTAGGTTTGATAGGTGTGGGAACCAATAATGCTTGAATGGCTAGCATGCTTTGAAATCTTCCTAGTTATTACTACAAGGATGCGAGTCTTTTATTCTGTGTAATGATGCCTAAGAATGTTGTTATTCTATTCTTCTTCTTTATAGTTTGGTAAGAGCATGATCAACATACCCCGGCCATTTTTACAGGTCTGAATTACTCAAGGGCTTGTACACTTGGGAAAGGGGCTGCTTACTCTGAATCCTTATCATTCTGATCGTTTCCTATTGTCACTGTGAGTGAGGCCTGTGGAATAAACTTTCTAACTCTATTTTCTTCAACTAATAACCTAAACTCCTTAAGCTAGATGCTTACTCTAATTTTGTTATTCTTATAGGACAACGCTTGGTGGAATAATTACCAGGATGCACGCATGTCTTGATCTGAACATGAGAAATTTTTCTACCCCTTTAAGTTAGGCTGCAATATTCAGCCTACCTAAAAATTCTTCATAGATCATGTACTCATTGCTAGAACATGGCTTAGGCATAAGGCGATAGAAGAGTGCTGGTTCTTAACTTGGTTGGTGTGCTTCATGTTTTGACTATGTTATAACCATAAGTTGTAATAAGTAGTACTTCTACTTACTTTGGTCAGTAGTGTTTTTATTTTCAATTACAATTATTATATGGTTGACTATTTTTTACTTTTCTTTTTTAAGTTATTATAAACATTTATGCAGGATTTAGAACCTTATTCTCAGGTATCAAGAAGGTAAAGATGGAAATTAAGGACATGGCTAAGAAATGTAATGATTTAAGTGGTATGTATTACTTTCATAATTTACATGATATTGTATATATTGAACATAAAAGATTTAGGTTACCTTCCTTTGGCTTTAAGTTCACTCTTATGTTTGTTTAACCTGCATAGGTCATTGCTTTTATCAGGCAAACATGTTGTTCAAGAAGCTCTTCCTTTTTAATGCTTTTGCTATCCACTTTTTCTGGTTAATTGCTATTGGAACGACCAAAACCAATTATAGTCATTTACATGACTAGGACCCTTCTATTTATGATTTTCTTCTGAATATTAAGTCTTTTTGCAAGTGGGTTCGTAGTGTTTAACTTGAGAAAATACTTACTTAATCTTAAGTCTTTTTGCAAGTGGGTCCGTAGTTTTTTTGCCACTATCGTCGCATTTTTCTCTTGTAGTGATGGTCCATTGCAAACCTTAATGTATGATCACTACCCATATGTGAATCTTACATAGAAGGCAAAATGACCAAGAGACCATTTTCAATGAAGGGTGAAAGAGTCTCTCAATGCCTTGAACTCATACATAGTGATACTGGCCATTGAATATCCAAGAAAGAAGAGGTTACGAATATTTTGTAACCTTCACAGATGACTACCCACGTTTTGGACATGTTTATCTAATGCGCCTAAAGTCTCAAACTTTTGAAAAATTCAAAGAATACAAGGCTATATTGAGAAGTAATTAGAGAAACAAATCAAAATGCTATGATGGCCCAACATCCAGTGACATCCTGATCTTCTTTGATCATCTACATTGACAGAACGACCTCCATCTTATGCAACCTGGTTCTTCCCAATATAGTGTTATAAGGGCATGACACGTCTACCACCATGAAATCTATTAGATGGTTGAATGGATCAGCTTTCATCGGGAGTACAAGTATTCTCTCTAAGAACATGATTTCCCCATTGAACATGATTAATGGTCGTGGCGGTCCCTGTAGCTTTAGGGTTCTTATCCAAATCTTTTCAATCATTGACTGGTGTAGGATGTTGACAGCACTTCTATCATCGACCAGAACTCTCCTAAAAACACATTTCCCAACTTAAATTGTTATTACTAGAGTGTCATTATGTTGTCCATCGTGGTTCACTAGTTCTAAGTCATCAAATATGAGTGGCAAGCTGTCAGGGTCTTTTATCTTATTTTCTTGTTTCCGGTCATCACTTTTCATCGATTTCTTGCAATATATTTTTCGCTCCTTCCTCATTGTGCCTTCTTGGTTTGTCACGGCAATAATAGTGTCTACAATCTGTAGCGGCTCTTTTTTTTATGTTACACTTATTTCTCCATTGATAGTTTCTCTTCCTTCAACATATACTGTTGGAAGTAACGTTTTACCAAGTCTTCAATGTAGTCTTTCAACAAGTAACAATCTCTAATACAATGTGTGTAGCTCGTATGATACAAAGAATACCTGTCCTTATCCCTATTGCTTGGTTCCTTCGTCCACAACGCCAGTCTTGTTAACCATGGTTTATTTTTTATCACCTCCAAGATTTGATTAATGGGTATCGTGATTGGCGTGTAGATCTTCTCTCTCCGGTGAACTCTTTTTGTAGTCCTTCCTCACTTATCGATATTCCCACGTTTGTATACACATCCCTCATCATTCTTCTCTATTCTTTCTGTTATCTTATTTTATGTTCAATAGCTTTGATTGCTAGTCCATTATTCCCTGTATCGTCATTCTGACGGCCCATCATGTTTTTCTTCTCTTCTTCCAGAGTGATGTATGTATGTGCCCGCAGGAGCATTTCGCCCATTGTAAGCACCTTCAGCTTAGATAGGCCACCAAATAGGGGTGAATTTGGGTCTACTCCTCACCTGAATGTCGATCTCGCCACCCAATCAACACAATTTTCTACTTTGCCCATCTCATCTCTGAGATGGTGAGTGTAATCTCATAATGGCTCCCCTTTTCATAATGGAGATTGTTAGGGGATATTTTGAATCTTCCATGATGGAATGATATGTTAAGTATCGTTCTAGAAAGATAAAAGTCATAGTAGTAAATTAATTAATGGATCAGGGAAGAAGGTACTGATACCACTTTAGAGCTCACAATCTAGGCTAGTGGGGAACATTCGACACATGAGCTTGTCCTCGTGCTGATATAGGGTCATCACTTGCTTGAACTATCTAAGATGCTTAACTGGGTCTGTTTTGCTTTCGTAACATTTGAATTTTGGGCCTCAAAATTTTTTCGGGTTGGTCCAGCAAGTATCTCTAGACATAATAGATAGTACATGAGTGATATAGATCATCCATGCCCGTACTTCCTAGCTTCCGTATCTTCATCATCTTTCATTCCATCATTTCCTCAACTACTTTTTTCATCATTAGCTTCTCTAGGCGGTTCTCTCCATCTGCTTCATCTTTGTTGTCCCAAGACTAAACTTTAATGTCCTCCCGTTGTGCGTTAGGGCAAGCATCTAGGTTAGCTGGTTGGATAGGCTAATCATCCAGTTCCGAACATCGATTTACCAAGTTTTCACATTTTTCCGTTGACTCACCTCTACTCCTGTTTCTCCTACATCATGTTGTAAAAGTGACCATCTGCTCCTGCACAGTCTGCCATGCGTTATGAAAGGCTTTATTGTTCTGGTTCTCCATACTTTACATTCTAGTTAGTATAGCTTGTATCATTCCATAAATCTCTGAAGGTTATGAGAGCTGATCAATGTATTTTGCCTTGTTGTTGTCATTGAGAACCGTGTTCGATCTGGTTCTACGCATCTAGCCCTGCACTCTTGAGTTTTTGACACGTCACTCAATGAGAGTACCAAACTATAAAAGTTTTTTACACTTTAGTTAAATGCATGTAAAAGTAGAGAGACTGTAAACTCAATGAATGCTCTAAATTATATTCGATGTGCATTTTGAGGTAACATCTATCCTATTTATACATTAAAATAGGTTACAAAAAATTCCAGAATATTCCTAGTCCATTGCTATATTTTAGGAAAAACAACGATATCCCATCGCCAATGAATATCCCATCGCCAATGAATATTACATTGATTCTGTTGATATTGTTCCATATGAGATACTCCATATTGTACATCATTTTCATCCATCGGTTGTTTCCCATCTTTTTGGTGATCGTTGTTGATCGGCAAAAAATTGGTTATGTGGCGACCACCTGGTATAGGTACCGTACAAAAGACCTGCAAAAAATTGAAAAACAGTATAGTAGTATATTTTGCAAATAGTGCAAACGACAGGGATATTATTTACCTTTTAGCTTTTATTTCATTAGCTCGTTCTCACTTTTTAATTCGAACATTTTTATCTCGAGTGAGTTTTTATCCGGCAGTAGCTTTGATCTCTCCAGCAGGGGCTTCTCTCTAACAGTGAGCTCCCTTTATGTTACTTTAGTGGGCTCTCTGACAGTGGGCTTCTCTCTGACAACTAGAATCTGATAGGATAATTATCCCTTCCACGCCTAGGGCGGGCAGGAAGTTCCCCCACGCAGCTTAGTCTATCTCTCTTCCAACTGTCACCTAAAGCTCGCAAAGCTCCAACTGTAACTCCTCTGAAGCTCTGCAGCTTTCAAGCATTCCCATGAAGCTCCCACTATAACCCTCCCCCCGAAGCTCCCATTGTAACCTCCTTGTTAGAATTAATGTGTCGTTATTCACTTTCATTGAATGAATGGTTTTATTAGTCTTGATGAATACGTGAAAGTCTTAAGTGTCTAGATTAAGAATATATTGGTTGGCTAAAACTAAAAGTCTAATTATTTTCTTTTGTTAGGATTTTAGCAAACCTAATAATGCAAATCACTATTATCTTAATTGGAATTAATTTAATTCTCAGAAAAATAAGACATCAAACAAATTAATAAACTGATCAGAGAAAAGTAGAAAAATAGAATACCAGATTTAATATGGAAAATCCTTCAGTGTGAAAAGAAAATCACGATACAAACTCCGAATCAGATCTCCACCATAAAAATAATAGAGTTACAGGAAATTCTTCTCTAGATAAAACTAGAGTATTACACCAAATAATTAACTTGAATAATGTCACTGATATAGTAGATACACTAAAATAAATTCCGTCAAAGAAAGAGAATCAAAATCACATCGATAGAGATAATGAAGAAATTATTATTGAAGATGACTGATGAATCCTCGAAGATATCTTCAGATTACTAAAATAATGAAAGTAAAAATTATCGTAATTTCGTGACTAATTTTTCTCTCAATTTTTCTCAAAATTTCTTTTCACTAATCTCACCTCTCTTTCTCGTTATCCACGTCTAGAAAATACGGAAAAAGGCGGTTGACTTCTCAGCCTCTTAAAAGCTACAGTGGCGGTACTTTTTCTTCTTTTTTTAGAGTGGAGGCTAATTCTTTAATTAATAATTGGCACAGAAACCATTAAAGAAAAGGTCATAATTTTGTGTTTTGCACACACGCAAGAGTATGATACTCCTTAGGCTCCACATATTGACACTCAGGCTTTGTTTCCTTGGATCAAAGGAAACTATGTCGCGTCCAATTAGATATGACAACTGGGCCGGGTCGGTCCTGAGCCTTTTCAGGCGGTTCACGGGTCAGTTCCGGGTCGAGCCGCTGGAATTTTAAGGCAGCTCAGAATGAATCGCTTAACCGGCCTGTCTACTCATGGGCCGAATACGTGACGGTCCGGGCCGGTCCCGTTTAAACAATCTAACCGGCCTATTTTTCCTCTCTTTAGTGTGATTTAATTCTCAAAAAATGTAGATGGATAATAGATGAAGTGTAGGGATTACCACTAACCTATATGGAAGTCATGTTACAATAGAAAAACTTGTAATACTAAGTAAAATAATTATTTTATTTATTGAATTAAATAGTTACATCATTATAAATTAAGTATATCCTAATAAAATATTCATTTAAATAAAAAGTTATAATAATAATAATAATGGAGACTCTAAATATCATAAATTTATTATTTTTTATTTATTGAATTTGAGAGTTGCATCATTTAAATTAGGCACATCCCAACTAGGTTGTCACTTACCTATTTATCGAACATTTGTAACAATCTCAAAAATCAACCCCCCGGGCTAACCTCCTTAAAACCTTTATAGAAAAAAACCCATTGGGGAAACCCAGAAAAGGAAAAGGTCAAGCGTTCAATCTTCAATATATACAAAATCAATAATTTTTTAGATAAAAAGAAATTGACCACAGGCCAAGCCGGTTCAGGCCCGTGGGTTGAACGGTCCGGGCCATATATCCGATCCAGGCCGGACCAGGCCATATGGCAAAGCTGCCAGGCTCTTGCAGGCCCGGGCTAAGCCCGTGTGCCTTAACTGGCCTGGTAATGTTCATATGCGGACTGCGTCAGGTTGGGCTTTAATGAGCCGGTTCAGCCAGTTTCACAAGTCAAACTGGCCTACTTACCACCTCTACCTCTAATAGGATAGACAACCCGACAAACTCCCCATCCCGACTAGTTGGAGGGGGGCATCATGCCCACCAGCTTCCGATATATCTCATGCTTCTCTTTGGGTAAGGCTTTTTCATCATGTCTGATCCATTATCATTCGTATGGACTTTCTGAATCTTCAATTACTTGTCATTTAACTTATCACATATCCAGTGATACATCACATCTATGTTCTTCAATCTCAAATGAATGTCAGATTCTTGCTAAGATGGATAGCGCTATGACTGTCACAATACAATACAAAATTATGCTGATTGAACCCCAACTTTTACAAAAAAAGTCTTCATCCATAACATTTCTTTTCAAGCTTCAATAACAACTATAAATTTAGCTTCATTAGTTTATAAAGACACACAATTCTGTAATTTAGACTGCCACGATACCGCTCCCCCTGTGAAAGTACTCAGATATCCTGATGTCGACTTTCAAGAGTCAAGGTCATCAGTATATCTGCATTTGTAAACCCCTCAAGTGTAGGGTTACCATTTCCAAATGATAAACATAGCCTCGAAGTACCTTTGAGATATCTCAGAATCCATTTCACTGCTTTCCAGTGTTGTTTGCCAGGATTTGACAAAAATCTGCTGACAACTCCAACTGTGTGAGCTATGTCTGGCCTCGTTCATACCATGGTGTACGTCAAATTACCCACTACTGACGAATATGAGATTCTATCATATCTTCCTTCTTTGTGTTAGTAGAAGGACTTTGTTTCAAACTCAACCTGAAATGACTGTCAAGAGGTGCACCAACTAGTTTTGCTTTGTCCATGCGAAATCTTTTAGGCACCTTTTCGATGTATCTTTCTTCCGATAACCACAACTTCTTTTCTTTTCTATCACAGGTAATCGTCATGCTAAGAATTTGCTTTGCGTGCCCTAGATCTTTCATTGCAAATGATTCATTCAAATCTCTTTTTAACTATTGGATTTTATCATTATCTGCACCAAGGATAAGCATATCATCTACATAGAGTAAGAGAATAATGAAGTTGCCATCTGGGACTTTCTTGACAAACACATAGTGATCTGAAGTCATCTTCTTGTACCCATGCTCCCCCATAAAGGAGTCAAACTTCTTATACCACTGCCTTGGAACTTACTTTAACTCGTACGTACTTTTCTTCAACTTACAAAATGAAGTCTTCTTTCCCTTTGAACTCAAAATCGCCTGGTTGGTCCATACATATCTCCTCCTCTAAGTCACCATGGAGGAAAGCAGTTTTGATGTCAAGCTGTTCAATTTCAAGATCCATGCTAGTGGCTAAACTCATAACTACTCGAATGGATGACATTTTCACAACAGGCGAGAAAATCTCTTCAAAATCTACACCCATTTTCTGACTGAAACCTTTCATAATCCAATTTTTCCTTGTACCTTAGATGTGAGCTCTTTCTTCAATTTTCAATTTGTACACCCATTTGTTCTTCCATGCTCTTTTTCCCTTAGGCAACTTCACCAGCTCATAAGTGTGATTCTCATGCAAGGATTTCATCTCATCTTGCATTACTTGCAACCATTTCTCTTTCTTAGCATCATTGACAACTTCTGTATAAGTTTCTGGCTCACACCCATCAGTGAGCAATAAGTATTCTTCTAGAGAGTACCTGGTAGACCGTTGTCGTTCTCTACTAGATTAACTTCGTACTTGAGTAGTCTCATCCGTTGCTGAATCTCATTTTGATTGATCATCATGTGCTGCTAGCTCATCAGCACCCATACCATCACCATCATCTATAGATGTAGGAACTGAATCTAAGTCAATCAAATCATCAGAACTGGATTGAGGCTTCTCAACTGTTTCAGAATCTTTAATAGTCTGATCTTCAAGGAATACAACATCTTGCCTTCTGACTATTTTTTTGTCAACTGGATCCCATAAATGATAGCCAAACTCATCATGCCCATAACCCATGAAGATATTCTGCTTCGTATTGCTATCAAGTTTCGATCATTCATCCTTCTGAACATGCACAAAGGCTTTACAATCAAACACTCTCAAGTGATCATAGGAAACATCTTTTTTTGTCCATACCTACTGTGGCACATCACAATCTAACGATGTTGATGGAGAGATTAATCAAATCGACCGCTGTCATAACTGTTTCACCCCAAAAGGTTCTTGGTAGATTTGTATTTGATAGCATACAGTTTGCTCTTTCTACAATGGTACAGCTATACCTCTCCGCTACACCATTAAGATGTGGAGTCTTCAGAACTATCATCTGATGACGAATACCATGGCTTTTACAGTACTCATGAGAAGGAACCCTGTATTCACCACCATTATCTGTCTAGATACACTCGAGTAATCTTCATGCCTCTCTCTTAACTCGAGCATGGAATTTTTTAAAGGCACCAAACACCTAGTTTTTAGATTTTAAAATGTAAACCCACACTTTCCTGGAGTGATCATCTATAAACGTAACAAAATATGAAGCACCCTCAAAGGATTTAGTATTCATGGGACCATACACATCATAATGCACCAGATCCAGAACATTAGAACTTCTATCTAAAGTTTTTTTGAATGACACCCTATGTTGTTTACTAGATAAATAATGTGCATAAGTCTTAACTGGCGTACCTTTTATATTAGGGAGGACCCACTTCTTGGCTAAGATCTCAAGCCTTTCTGACTCATGTGTCTAAGTCATTTGTGCCACAATTCACTCGTCAGATCAACTTCCATGGCATTCACTAAGCTGTTACTGATCTTTGTAGATGTCACATAGAGCCTAGGATTTTTCATCCCTCTGGCCACTACCAATAAACCTTAGGTGAGCTTCCATTTACCTTCACCAAAATAGTTGTGATATCCCTCCTCGTCGAGATGAACTGTCGAAATCAAGTTCAATCAAATTTATGGCACATGTCTCACATTTCTAAGGCCCAACTTGCTTCCTATATTTATGTCTAGACACACATCTCCAATACCGACAACTTTGGAGGTTCCCTCATTACCCATCTTCACAATACCAAAGTCACTTGCTTGGTACGTTGAGAAAAGATCCCTTCTGGACATAACATCGATAGAGGCAACACTATCGACTACCCAATTTATGTCTAGGCACGTGACATTCACAACATTTTCCATTGTGATAACAAAGACATCTTGGCTGGTGGCAGCCACTGTTTCTGATCCGTCATTTTTCTCATCACCGTTTTCCTTCTGTTCTTCAGCTTTTAGAATCACTTTTCTTGTGACCCATCTTCTTGCAATGATAGCACTAAATACCTTATTTCATGGATTTTCTTTTTGAATGACCCTGATTACTGATCCTATTTTTGCTTTGGCTTCGCCCCCGACTTTCTATAACAAGCGCCTCTAGGTGACTGGTAGAAGGACTCAAGATTTTCCTTTTTTTTTCTTCATTCAAAAAACTACTTTTAACTGTACTCATCTAGACTTTACCATCAGGAGAAGAGTTACTCAATGACACTACCAGTGTCTCCCAACTGTCTGGCAAGGAACTGAGAAGTAATAAGGCCTGGAATTGTTGAGAGTTGATTCACAATAATTTACTTCTCATTCAAGTGCTCTACAATTGATGCCCCCTCTTTGTATTTCAGGTTGATAAGCTTTCGTATTAGAAAGCTTTATTCCCAATTGTTTTCTCTCATACAGCTCTTCTAACTTATTCCACAAAGAGTGTGCATAAGTCTTATTCAGGATATGGTGATGCACATTGTCATCCACCCACTGATGTATAAAATCCATAACTTGTCGATTCATCGATGCCCAGTCTTCATCACTCATATCCTTCTGTTTTCCCGAATCACCTTTAATCAGAGCGTGATTCTTCTACAATAGAGGAGATCTTCCATTTTTCCTTTTCATAACTGCCAATTAGACCCATTCAGACTAATCATTCTGATTGTATTAACCTCTATGACTATACTAGTGACTATAAACCGATACCGAACCAATCTCTGATACAACTTGTTGAGAATTTAGCAAACCTAATAACGCAAATCACTATTATTGTAGTCGATCAAATTAATTTAATTAGCAGAAAAATAATATATCGAATAGATTAATAAATCTATCAGAGAAAAGTAGAAAATTATAACACCAGATTCAGTGTGAAGGGAAAACCCACAAGACAATCTCTGAATCATATCTCCACCATAAAAATAATAGAGTTACAACAAGTTCTTCTATAGATAGAGCTAGAGGATTACACCAAATAATTAACTCGAATAACGTCATTGATACGGTGGATACACCAAAATAAATTTCCGCCAAAGAAAGAGAATCAAAATCATAACGATAGAGATAACAGAGAAATTATCATTGAAGATGATTGATGAATCCATGAAGACACCTTTAGATTACTGAGACAATGAGAGCAAAAATTATCATGACTGCGTGACCAATTTTTTTCAAACTTTCTTTCCACTAATCTCACATTTCTTTCTCGTTATTCGCATCTGGAGAATACACAGGATAAAAAACAATTCGCCACTGACTTGTAAAACGGTGGTTGGCTTCTAGGCCTTTTAATTAAAAGCTACAGTGGTGACACTTTTTCTTCTTTTTATTAAGAATTGATACAGAAACCCTTAAGCAAAGGGTCATAATTGTGTGTTTTGCAAACACATAATAAGAGTACCATACTCTCTAGGCCCCATATAATTTTTTGGGCTTTGTTTCCTTGGGCCAAAGGAAACCATGTTGCCTCCAATAGGAGCGATAGCCCAACATCTTTAAATAAACTAATGTCTAGCACTCAAATGCGTTGAATCAAAAAATTCCCTTGGTCTCCAATGTTTACATATAATTTCTCTCTCTTTTCCCGAAGTTACTCTTATGTGAACCAACCAGATTGGTACTAGAGCTTTGTTCAATTAGTAGCTGAGCATAACCAAAAGCAAAGGAATATAAGCCCTTGTAAAAACAAATTGCCATGGCTAGCACAAGCAATCAAGGATCTGACTTTCAGCAATTTAATGTTCCTCTTTTCTCAGGAGAAAATTATGATTTATAGTCTTTAAAGATGAAGACTTTTTGCAAGAAAAACATCTGTCGGATCTTATAGAAAATGGATATATTGAACCTACGTCCATCATTGACACTTTCAGTTGAAGAAGACACAGTTTTGAAGGATAACTGTACAAAGAGCGCAAAGGCAATTCATCTTATCCAGCATGGGATTACCAAAGACTTATTTCCAAGAATTATTGGGAGTTGTAAAATAAATTGATGCATGGAAAAACTTGCAGCAAGAAATTGAAGGGAATATAAAGGTACAAGCCATTAAATTAAAGAATTTAAGAAGAGAATCAGAAAATATGACAATGAAAGTACCTAAGTTTTTCAAGGAGTTTTTTTTCTAGAATTATGGAAGTGGTGAATCAAAGGAGAGCTTACGGTGATACATTTGGTCACTAGTGAATTGTGAAATAATTTTTTTTGGTCAAAGGCAAAAAGATATGAAATAATTTAATTAGCTTGTCAAAGAAATTCGGTTCGATTGTAGTTGTCATGGAAGAATCATTGATTATGTACTCTAGTAATTTCAATTGCTGTTGTTTTGCTTTGTAATTGTTGGACTCCAAGCCTAGTAGAATTGCCATCTCTAGCGACTAGATGTAGGTTCCTTCTGGAACTGAACCACTATAGTCCTCTGTGTTGATTTCTCCCTATTTTCACTTCTCTTTCTCTTGTTTTGCTTGTTAACCTACATAGTTTAACCCTCAATTAGCCATCATTTCATAACAAAAGTGGTATCAAAGCCTAAGGTTGTCCAACTAGGAGGGTGCAAACTTGAAATCAAAGAATCTTGATAATCCAAGCTAACTCAGAATCAAGAACCTGTCAAGAAAGGTCTCTTCAATGGCTACTATCTCGACTAAACATGATATTGAAAAGTTCGATGGCACTAATGACTTTTCCATCTGAAAAATGAAGATGCTTGCACTTCTAGGGAACTTAGGACTAGATGAGACTCTCGAAGGGGAAAGTAAGATGCCTGTAAGCTATTCTGAAGAGAAAAAGAAGGATATCATGAAGAAGGCATACGAC
Organism: Datisca glomerata; assembly: GCA_003255025.1. NCBI lineage: Eukaryota > Viridiplantae > Streptophyta > Magnoliopsida > Cucurbitales > Datiscaceae > Datisca > Datisca glomerata. The sequence goes on from QANY01009693.1 coordinate 545,049, forward strand.
ACTTTAATTCTAAGTCTTAGTGACAAGGTTCTAAGGGAAATCTTGAAGATGAAGTCTGTTGCCGAAGTTTGGCTACAAACTGTGGTATTCTAACCAAAACAAGTCCAAAAGCTTTATAAGCATGGATGTAACATTTAGAGAGAGTGAAATATACATGATCAACTCAAATTTCACATATCAACAATAAGCTAAGAAGATTAGTAAGATTGGTCTTGAAGTGTAGCTTGGAAACAACAGTAAAGAACCTAATGTTACAGGATCTATTGATTGTGATTATGGACCAAATGGTGAGCATCATGAATAGTTTGAAACTCATGAAGAACATGAGGATCTGTCAGATTATTAGTTGGCCAGGGACATAAATAGATGACAGCTCAGACCACCTGCAAGGTATGGATATGCAGACCTTATTGCTTTTGCACTCATAGCTGCAGAAAGTTTGAATGAGGATGAACCCATAAACTTTCAAGAAGCTATGAGAAGCCAATACAAAAATCAATGGCTTGAAGCAATGAAAGAGGATATCAACTCCTTAAACAAGAATCACACCTGGATTCTTGTTAATTAACCTGATGGGAAGAAGATTGTTGGCTCTCAATTTATTTTCAAAGTGAAACAAGGAATTCCAAGAGCTAAGAAACCTAGATTTAAAGCTAGAATGGTAGTAAAAGGTTTCAGTCAAAGGGAGGGCATAGATTATTCTGAAATCTATTCACTAGTAGTCAAGCATACATCCATCAGACTACTTCTAGCTCTTGTCACTCAACATGGTTTCGAACTAGAATAAATGGATGTAAAAACAGTATTTTTACATGGAATTTTAGAGGAGAGGATGTATATGGCACAACCTGATGGCATCATAAAGAGAGGGGAAGAAAAGAAGGTATGTTTTCTCAAAAAGTCTATTTATGGTTTGAAACAAAGTCTGAGGTAGTGGTACCTTAAATTTGAAGAATTTATGCAAGGATGGGTTCTCAAGGAGTATGTTTGATAGCTGTGTTTACAGCAAATATAATGAGAACTGATCAAGATTATTTCTATTACTATATGTAGAGATAATATGCTCATTGCATCATCTAGTAAGACTGAGATTATAGAACTAAAAGCTTTACTTCATAAGGAATTTGAGATGAAAGATTTAGGAGAAGAAAAAAGGATACTTGGCATGGACATTTGTAAAAACAAGGTGAAAAACATAATGTTTGTTCACCAAGAGGATTATATTCTAAAAGTTTTAAAGAAATATGGGATGGCAGACCTCAAAACATGTCAAGACTCCTCTTGCTACTCATTTCAAGCTATCCTCTAATCTATCTCTCTAATCTATCTCCTAAGACATATAAAGAACAATAACATATGGAGAAAATCACTTATGCAAGTGCAATGGGCAGTCTTATGTACACCATGGTTTGTACAAGACCAGATTTGGCTTATGCAGCAAGCCTTGTCTGTAGATTCATGGAAAAACCTGGCAAAGAACACTGGGAGACAGTCAAATGGGTTCTTAGATATTTGAAAGGAACCCCTAGGAAAGGTTTGATGTTTCAAAAGACATATTATGTGGAAGATGACATAAAAGGCTATGTTGTATCTGATTTTGCATGAGACCTGGACAAGAGAATATCCCTAACAGGATATGTGTTTACTGTTTTTGGGTGCACTGTGAGCTGGAAAGCAACTCTTCAAACTTGTTGTGGCCCTATCTACAATAGAAGTTGAATACATTGCAGGAACTGAGGCAGTTAAGGAAGCTCTATGGTTAAAAGGAATAGCTGAAGAGTTGAGTATTGAACATAATAGTATAATAATATACTGTGACAACCAAAGTGCTATTCACTTGACAAAGAACCAGATGCATCATGAAAGAACTAAACATATTGATATAAGATTGCACTTCATCGGAGTAGTGATTTCAGAAGGGAAGGTGACAATGGAGAAGATTCACACAGATCACAACCATGCTGACATGATAACAAAACCCGTCACATCTATCAAGTTTGATCATTACCTAAACTTGATAAATGTGAGTACATTTCAAACTAAGATCTAAAGAACAACTGGAGAATTCTGGGGTTTGGGAGGTCCTATCTGAATTTTGATCCAAGGTGGAGATTTCGTAAGAAGTGTATCAAATTCAATTAGTATTCTAGCTTAATTATACTTTGATAGCCTCTATGTAACGGTTAAAAAGTATTTAAGGCAACTAGAAACTGATGACTAACACATGCAGTACACTACCCATATATATATATATGTGTGTGTGTGTGTGCGTGTGTGTATCCACTTAGAAACGGAATCCAGGAGGCAAGTGATTATGTTCTCATCGAAAGCAATAAAGAAAAGCAGCAAGGAGAGAGTAGAAAGGTGCAAACTCTGTAACTCAAAGAAAAGCTTCGGGAGAGAAGGTTCTCTTGCCTGGGTTTCTCAAACCTGAGTTTGAGAGAGATTGATTCTGTACTTCTGTAATTTCAATTGCTTTTGTTTTACTGTAATTGTTGGACTCCAAGCCTAGTAGAATTGCCATCTCTGATGACCGGATGTAGGTTCCTTCTAGAACTGAACCAGTATAATCCTCTATGTTGATTTGTCCCTATTTTCACTTCTCTTTCTCTTGTTCTGCTTGTTAACAACCTGCACAGTTTAACCCTCAATTAGCCATCGTTTCATAATAGAAACCAATTAAAAATGCCTTTTCAATCCAAAGTCAATATGGTTTTCAAGGTGAGAGACTCATCCAACATTAAACGTCACAGGGGAAACTCATCTTGAGAAGGAATAAAAAATAGAGGAAGAGGAAGAGGCTCAAGAGGTAGAGGTAGAGTATCTATTGATAGAACCAAAGATGAAGCCTTAAAAAGATGTAGTATTTGCAAAAGAAGTAGTCATACACATAAAGATTGTTAGTTTCATGGAAAGCCTCAATGTTTCAACTGAAAAAATTTTGCCCATGTCCAAAAAGATTGTCGATTAAAGATTGAAGAAGCTGAAGTTTTCAGAAGAAAAGAAAGATTAGTGAATGAAACTTTGTTTTATGTTGGTTATATGACTTCTGTGATGCAAAATGACACTTGGATTCTCGGCAGTGAATGTAGCAATCATATGTCAGTAGATAAAATTATTTGTTTTTACTTATGATTCAACTAAATTCTTCTGTGAATTGGGAAATGGAGACTTAATACATGCTAAAGGGAAAGGTACTGTTGCTGTTAATTAAAACTAAGAAATAACTAAATTTATTAGAGATGGTTAATCTCTTCATTTTGAATGTAATTTCTTCACAATTTATGATAAAGGAGATGTAAAACAAGTTGTGGCTCACTTATCAACCACGGTTGATGACTCTTCGCTATGGCAAAAACGACTTAGGAACTTGAACTTTTATAGTCTAAAACTCCTTCAACAACAAAATTTGGTGCATAGCTTACCTGTCATCCAACCAAAGTTTGAAGTCTGTTAATGATGTGCAATGGGCAAGCATCACCGAACCTCTTTTCAAACAAAGGAGCATTGAGAGCCAAGAATCTCTGAGAGTTAGTATACACATATATATTGGGGCCCATGCGAAAGTCCCTCAGGTGCCCAAAACAAGTAGTTTATTCTTTTATTTGATGACTCGACTATGTTTCAAATGCATTTCACAAACTTTGTGAAGATGAAGGCATTGACAGGCATTTTATAGTTCGTTATTCTCAACAACAAAATGAAGTTTTTGAGAGGAAAAACCAAACTGTAATGGAAATGGCCAGAACTATGCTTAAAGAAAATGGGTCACCAGTTTCTTTTTTAGGCTGATGTTGCTCATACGTTGGTCTATCTCATTAATAGATATCCAACAAAGGCACTAGAAAACTCACCCCTTTTGAAACATGGAGCGGAAAGAAGCCTTCTATAAGGCACTTGAAAGTTTTTTGTGCATTTGTTATGCTCAAATTCTGAAAGAGGAGACACAAGCTCGAGGAAACAAGTGAAAAATACATTCATGTTGGGTATAATACTCAATCAAAAGGGTACAGGCTGTACAACTTGAAGACAAACAAGATAATTGTTCGCAGGGATGTTTTGTTTGATGAATATGCTACTTGGAGGTTGACTCAAAGTGTAGTTCCACATCAGCAGCAAAGTGGGTTCTTAGATATATTCATGGCACAATTAATTATGGGATCAAATATGAGAAAGGTGTGGTTCTGAAATTAGTGGGTTTTTTGTGATAGTGATTGTGCTGGATGTATTGATGACATGAAGAGTACATCTGGGTCTGTTTTTTCACTTGGCTTTGGAGTATATCATCGGCAGTCTAAGAACCAAGAGCAATAGCTCAATCTTCAGCTGAAGCTGAATATGTGTCAGCTGCATTAGCTTCATCTCAACTAATTTGGTTGAGAAGAATTTGGGAAGATGAGACTAAGTCATAGAACGAAGTCGCGGAGATATTTTGTGATAATAGATCAACAATTTCTATCAAGTTTTTTGTTTGAACAATTACGCACTGACTGTTCTTTGAACTCAAGGCTAGTTTACCTGAATAAAATTTTGATTGTAATTTCCACCGATAGTTATGAGGGCTTTGTGTTTCAACCCTTCTACACATCTAGCGACTGCTTGATCAACTGGTGAATATGTAAATTGCAGGGATATGAGATATACCAATCTAATATGAATGTAAATTCTATTTTTCATTAGTATATTCATTTTTATGTTCTGCGTTCTTTTTATGGGTTATAACTTTGAACATGTGATTACAAGAATCTGTGATGAAGTTTTTACTTGCACTTTGGAGCTCTCTTGGCTTGTACACTTAACCTTGACACAGCTCTGATTGGAAATTGACCCAAAAAATCCTGTTTGAGTATGAAGTCCAGAATAGTGCACTGATCCACATCTACCTCCCTCAGCTGGGTAAGATGTTTTAGAAAACAGTTGCCCTTAGAAAATGTGTGGAGGTCAGTGACTGCAGTCATGTTCTTTACTTCTCTATTTTCAATATTCAGTGAGTTATGAAAGCCCTCTCCCTGTGTGTACATTAACGATTTTCATATGTTGAAAGAAATGGAGAGCAAGGTGCTCAAGCAATAAATGCAAGACTTAGATGCAACATGACATGCTATTGGGACCATATATATCTTTTAGGATTAATATCATAAAACTCCATATACTTCACCGCAAAATCAATTTAACCCCTAAACTTTATACTCTTCTCTATTAACCCTTCAATTTTCTCCATCCATCACAAAATCTTCTGACTGTCAAACGTCTGTTAAATCGGCACATGCCTAATTTTTTCCCAATTTTACCAATTTCTTTAACCTTATAAGTTACACAATCCAATGTCTTTTCATCTAAAATCAGCCACAATTGCATCTCCATCTTTAACAAATTATCCTCCAATTTTAGCAATGGTTTGGGTTTCATTTCCTTAAGGTTCAGTTTTGATTTCCACCAATCATTTTTATTTTTCTCTTTCATGAATAAATTGGGCTATTTTTTCTAATTGATTTTCTATCAATTTAATAGTTTTTCTTTTATAGAAAATGACTTCATCAAGTAGGTTCTTTTGTCATGCTCAATGGTAGAAAGGGTTCGACTGTAGTTATTTTGAATGGTATGATGTTCCTAAAAAAATACGGGGATTTGAAGGTAGAAGAGGAGGTCAGACAATCGAATGAGAACTATGCAATCCTCTTTGCTCACAATGCTAGGCTTGATGCTCAAATTGCCAAACTTAAAAAGAATCAACTTAATTTAATTTGATGTGTATTAAAATTTTGTGTGTTATTTCAATGTTTTCAATAAGTGTGTGCAGATTTTTTGTGAATCGACCTAACCAAACCGAATCGATTTGGTAAGTACTTTTACTATAATAATTGTAATCTCTTCGGGTAAATTACATAACCGAATTTTCGGTTCAGTTATATTCTATATAAATCTATAATTGATTCGAACCGATTACAACCATTTTCTATATATTTTTATATATATTAATTAAAACATTAGATTGAAATTATCAAATCGAATAAAGAAAAAAATGCCAAAGTCCTGCTTTTAGTACTGTACAGTACGGGTTATCAAACAAAACCTAAATTCCTAATCTCTATCCCTCGTGCCTCTCCTCTCTGGGTTTTTTTCTCTCTCCCTCGTGAGTTCATCGTTGTCTCTCTCGTCTCCCATTATCAAGTCTCCCGAGCTCGAAGCTTCCATCATCTCTATCAAGGTATACTCTCTTTGCCTCTTTCTCCCTCACAAGTTTGTCGGCGTCTCCCTCGTCTCCCATTATCAAGTCTCCCCAACTTGAAGCTCCCAGAGTCTTCGTCAAAGCACTTTCTGCCTCTCTCTTCATCGTGATTTCGTCGCCGTCTCCCTCATCTTCCATTATCAAGTCTCCCCAACTCGAAGCTTCTATCATTTCTGTCGAAGCACTATCTCTGACTCTCTCTCATCTCGTGCTCGAGCTCGTCACTCTCCCTGTCTCTTTGAAGGTCATTTAAGGTTCCAAACTAAAAAAAGGTTCCAATGTTTGATTCTGTTTTGACTATTTGAAAATAAAACTTAGATCTGCAAATTTTGTCATTCTCTACTTCTTCTTATTTTGTTTTGATTAGTCTGCCTCTGCTTCTTTTGTCCAGATTCATCTACCTCTGATTGTTTAGAGAAGTTTCGATTGTTTGCATGGAATTCTTGTACCTTTGCTAATTTATGTATTCCAAGTGTTGTGAGTTTGGTCTAAGAATAGTTTGTTGCCTCTCATGTCTGTCAAACCTTACATATGGATGCTATTATTCTTACGAGAAAAACGATAAACATTCATACTTTTGTTGTTTCTCTTTCTGCTTAATTTGTAACTGTGATTATGTACACGTTCAGCCGAACCGGTTACAAGTAACCGAACCGAATCTATTTCTTTGTTTTCATTCGGTTCGGTTCTAATGGTTACACCGGTTCGGTTCGGTAGTTTAGGTAACCGGTGAATTCGGTTTTATTACAAAAATACCTTATTAACCGATCGATTAGCACACCCCTAGTTTTCAATAAAAGAAAAACTATAAAAATTCGGTAGAAAATCAATTAGAATAAATAACACAATTTATTCATGAATGAGAAAAATAGAAATGATTGATGAAAACCGAAAACGAACCTAAAGGAGATGAAACCTAAACGCTACTAAAGCTGGATGAGAATTTGGAAAAATTAAATGGAGATGCAATTGTGGCTCATTTTGAATGAAAAACATGGGAATGAGGTGCTTATAAGGCTGACCAAAGGGGTAAAATTGGGAAAAAAAATAAGGCATGTGCCGATTTAATAGCCTTTTGATGGTCATGGGGGTTTTGTGATTGATGAAGAAAATTGAGAGGCCAATGCTGAAGATGATGAAGTTTGGGGGAGTAAATTGATTTTGGGTAAAGCACAGAAGAGTTTTATGATATTAGCCATATTTTTTATTCTACAATTTGTTTCTTGAGATGTAATTTCTAGTGGACCATACATTATCATGTGTATAAAATTTGTGAAATTAAATACAATGATATATGAATTCGTGATTTTTTTGGTTAATGTTATATTTCCTTAAAGTCACTTTGAAGAATTAAAATACAAATTATTAATGAAAGACGCTCTGGAAATTCTATAAAGACGCTATATGAAAAAGCGTTAGAAAACTGCTATGAAAAAAACCTATTAACATTTTCTTGATAGAAAAGTGCTATTAAAACACTATATAAAAGCAATTGAAGGGATACAAATGCTATATAAAGCGTGAAAAATGCTATAATAAGTTGACAAAACACTGTCATAAGTTATAATATAGCGTTTTTAAAAGCTATTATAAGTTATACAATAGTTTTGTTTAAACGCTATAATATGTATCCGATGGTCTAAAAATTGCTATAATAAGTTATACAATGGCATATTTTAAATTCTATTATAAGTTTATGACCGTTTAAAAACACTAATATGTTAAGAAAGTGTCTAAAAACGCTATAGAAATGTTTGATTACAACATTTTTCTAGCATTGAAAAAATGCTACGCTATATGCTCTACATTTTTAGTAATGCCGGGATACACCACATTTTCGAATACATTATAGAAACAATACTATAGTTTTTTTTTTGCTAATTGTTATCTTTAACTAGACAAATGTCTTGTACTCAGAGGCCTTGAATCAGAAAATTTCCTTGCCCAAGTTACTCTTATGTAAGCCAACCATCCCAACCCCCCCCCCCCNCCCCCCCCCCCCCTTCTTCCCCAGTTCCTACTGTATAGACTTTTTGATTCTCTATCTAAAAGGATTGTTTTCTTCCTCTGTTGTTCTTGCAGACAATCGGATTTTGAGCTCAAAGATCTCTCACGTCAATTTTGTGCATCTACCTCGAATTCAAAATACTATGAACCATTCTCTAGCATACTTAGCTTCTGGGTGAATTGGTCTTATGCTTTACCCACTTGGGTATCCAAGCTTTGTAATGTTTCTTGTGATTCTGACTGAATTTTTTCTAACAAAAAAATAGACTGCGATTTTTTTACTCTATTTTAAATAAGCTGATACTAGAGTCCTGCTAGATTTTTACCCTCATGTCTTTGTAATGTTGAATTGAAGTTAAATGTTTGTATAATAATATATGTTCACCTAAACATCGATTTCTATCCCTTAATTCAACAACCACATTGATGTAAAGCATAAACCAAAATTGGATAGCTTAGCTTTCCGTAGATAATATGTTTTTCTTCTATTCAACTTCCAAATTATCTTGTATCTCAAAAAACATGACAAAACCAACCAAGCTTCTACCTTAATATTCCCATTACACAACCAAGGTACCAAAATTTCAGCAAGTATTCTAACAAAAATAACCCAAAGTTTTCCAAAGAAACTGAATTCCTTTCAAGATTGGATAGAATTCCTATTAAATCCTAGAATCCATTATCAACACCAATGCCTCACGTCCTCGAATATTAATGGAGTTAATAAATTTTTAGAAACTATGACGTCCATGACAGGTGAAGAAATGTTCAGCATAGCAATAGACTGCTATTCATTTCACAAAGAATTCGGCGTTTCATTCTAGAACCAAGCACATCGGACTCCGTTATCATTTCATCATATCTCTATTAGAGTACGGGGTGCTAATACTTGAGAAGATCCATGGAAGCAAAAATCCATTAGGTAAGTAAGCGTGCTAAAAAATGTTGTCACTACTGAGAAATTAAAGTTGTTCAGTTAGTCTTCTAACCTGTAGGCGATTTTGACCACACCATAGTTCACTGTCGAAGCAGCTTTGTCTCGAAGTGAGAGATTGTTGGTAATGTGTGGAGCCAAAGCCACACCAATATTGGGGACCGAGAAAATTACTTACCCTCATTTCCCCTCATAAAATGGTTTTCACTTCTCTCTTACTTACTCTTACTTAACTGAAACATTGTGTAGACTTTATCGCTAAAGTGTATTAGGTTGAGTACCACATTGTGTGGAATTAACGCTTTTATGATCTTCTCTTTGTTTTACAGTTCTTAGACAAACTACAGCATGCACTACAAATAGCAACATAGGGAAAAGCACAAGAAATGCTAACCGCTAGAGTAAGATCAACGTCACATAGTGAGTGAGTGAGTGATAAATTTTTGTGAAAGATCTGAATGAAAAACTTACTAAGCAGTGAGGTTGTAATTTTTATCAGTGGACGTAAGTAAGTTATGCTGAACCATTTGTCTATTTTTCTATGGGTTTTATGTGCTTATTGAGACTTATTGATTTTCAGTTGCCATTGATCAAAGCTCAACCTCTAGCTCGAGCTCTTCTGCAACTCTCTCCTATTCCAGAACAAAAAGAGAAGGGAAAGAAAAAGATCAAAATGTAGCGTGTAGAAGAAAAGAAGAAGAGAAGCAAAACGTTGAGTTTCACAGAAAGAGAAACTAAATGAAACTGTGTGTTTCATGTAGGCTTTACACAGCTCAACAATTTTCTGTTATAGAAAGATTATTTTATTGTTTTTCTGTTTATAAATGTATCATTTTTATTGGTTTATTTTTTCTATATTTTTTACTGTACTCAGTCTTTACGTAATGAGAAAATCGTATTCTTCGACAAGCTACTACTGTTGCTCATCTTCTTCATATTTTTCTTTCTTTTATTTTGTTCATTGATTCTGTAAACAATGTTTTATATCTTGTTTTCTAGTATCAGAGCCTACACAATAATAGAATAAGGGAAGACTTCAGAAATTACTAATGTTGCAGAAGCAACAAACGAGAAATTAGAATCACAGAAAAATAATGCTGCTGATATTGATTTGTTGACCAATTTTTCTAAAGCAACCAATCCATACCGGATAGAACCTGGAGACAAACCACAAATGGTTTTAGTCTCTGAACTCTTGACCAGAGATAACTATGAAATGTGGTCAAGGGCCATGAAAAGACCCCTTAGAGCTAAAAATAAATTAGCTTTTGTAATTGGAAGTCATTTAAAACCATAACCCTCAACATCTAATATTATTAGCTTTGGACAAGAAGATTTACTCATCGAAACTTGGGAAAGATGTAACGATATAATAGTTTCATGGCTGTTAAACTCTATTTGTTCAGAAATTAAAACAAGTGATTCATACATAAACAATGCTAGAGAGTTGTCGAATGAGTTGAAAGAAACTTTTGAACAACAAGATGGCTCAGGAGTATACACCATCGAGAAGGTGCTATCAGAACTCAAGTAAGGGAGTTATTTTGTGATGGTTTACTATGGAAAACTAAAGGGGTTGTGGGATCAACTAGTTGATTTTGAGCTAATTCTCGAATGTACCTGTGGACATTTAAAAGCTCTTGTGGAAAGATATTAGAGAGACAGTGTAATTAAATTCCTTATGGGGCTATAAGATTTTTATTCAGCATCAAGAGACCATATATAAATGATGAGTCCTCTGCTCATGGTAAACAAAGTTTACAACCAGATTCAGAACTAAGAAATGATTCATACCATTACAAAATGTTTAACTCCTGAACCAGCAGTGATGGCTGCTAAGAAATTTTCCAATTATGCGCCTAACAATGTCCCATTCCTAAATAAATCTGGAAATTATGTGAAGAAACAGAAGACCTTTTGTTCACACTATAAAAATCACTGGACACAATCTTGAAAACTGTTTCAAGGCAAGAAACGCAGAAGCTCCTATCTATGTCCACTACAAAAATGTTTGGACACCTGAAATCTAAGTGTTACAAGCTTCATGGCTATCCTGAGGGCCATAAATATGCCACATCTACTCCTAGAGTGAATATGACAAGCCAGAATCCTAATGTGACTCCTACTGACGTGGCATACAAAGATCAAATCTCACTGTCCAATGATGAGTACCAACAACTAATGCATCTGATTAAAAGAAAACCTACTCCACAAGTCAACATGATCCAGAAATCTTCACCTAAAAGCCCCACCTTAAGTATAAATTTGCCCTATGTGAATACTAGATTTGTCACTAATAAAATTCCTTGGATCATGGACACTGGTGCTACATATCATATAGTGTACAATCCAACCTACTTCACTTAAGTTACTGCCATAGCTAATTTTTCTGTTCAACTTCCCAATGGTTAGGAGGCTCAAGCAACAATCATAGGAACCATTCAATTGACAGAAAATCTCATTGTCTATGATGTTCTTTGTGTACCCTCTTTTTCCTTTAATTTAGTTTTAGCAAGAAAGCTTACTAAATCTCTAAATTGTTGGCTCTTATTCTCTTCGACTCACTGTTATATTTTTCAGGACCCTTTGGACTGGATGATGATTGGGAAAGGTGAAGTAAATAATGGACTCTATCAGCTCTTCATTGAGGATAATCTTATTGTTTTACGTAGTTTTCATTTTCGTGTTTTCAATAAACACTTGGTCAATCTTTCTAGACATGAAAATATTAAATTATGGCAGATGAGACTTGGCCATGCATCTGTCCCTAAATTAAAGTTAATGGAAATTCCCTTTTCATTTACTAAACATGTCTCATGTGATATTTGTGCTCATGCTAAACACCATAAGAGTTCATTTCCCAATAATCTTAGCTGATCTAAAGTCTTATTTGAATTGATTCATTATGATATTTGGGGACCTAATTCTGTGAGAAGTTATGATGGTTCAAAATATTTTTTGACTATTGTTAAGGACCATTCTAGAAACACTCGGATTTATGTACTCAAAAATAAATCCGAAGTCATAAATTGTATCCAATCTTTCTACTCATATATCAAAACACAATTTGGAGTTTCAATAAAGAATTTGAGAAGTGATAATAGAAGGGAATTTATCCTCACTGGTTTTTACAATCAAATGGGGATCATATATCAATGTTATTGCATTTCTACACCTCAACGGAATAGTACATTAGAGAGAAAGCATCAACACATTCTAAATGTTGCTAGGTCTTTATGATTTCAATCTGGTTTATATCTTATATATTGGAAAGAGTTTGTTCAAACTGTTGTTTTGTGGATCCATAGAACTCCTACCCCCATTTTCAATAATAAATCTCTCTATGAATTGTTAATACACAAGAAAATTAATTATATGTCTTTGAGAGTTTTTGGATGCCTATGTTATGTTTCAACCTTAGCTCAAGCTCGCACTAAATTTGGTTCCAGTGCTAGGAAATGTGTATTTATAAGATATCCCATTGATGTGAAGGGTTATAAACTCTTAGACATAGACAGTCATGATATCTTCATTTCTAGGGATGTTAAATTCTTTGAAACTGAATTTCCTTGCAAAGTTAATCTCATCACGATTGATCAATCTCAACCTCAAGCCTTTCCCATTTACCCTAATTTTGATTTAGAATCTAAAAACTCTACAGACCATCACAAAGAACTTGCTTCCTCATTACCTATATCCCTTATACTTACACCTATACCTACTTCTACATTACCTAGGCAATCCACAAAAATAAAAAAACCTCCAGCTCATTTGATAGATTATGTTTGCACCACAGTTGCTAATGATTTTGCAAGACTTACTTCACTCTCTTCTCATCATCTATCTTCAAAAGCTAACCATTCTCTCTATCTTCTCTCCAACTTTCTAGGTCTTTTCAAGCTTTCTCTATTTCTATTTCTACACTTAAAGAACCTACTAGTTTTAAAGAGGCTGCAAAGAATCCAAAATGGGTTGAGTCTATGAACATTGAACTTAAAGCTCTAGAGGTAAACAACACTTGAAAGCTGACTACATTACCATCTGGGAATAAGGCAGTGGGTTGTAGATAGGTGTATAAATTGAAATATAACTTTGATGGTTCCCTAGAAAGATACAAGGCTAGATTGGTGGGAAAGGAGTACACAAAACAAAAGGGCCTAGACTACTAAGAAACCTTTTCACTTGTTGCAAAAATAGCAACAGTCGGTGCTTATTAGCTATGACAACAATTAAAGGTTGGCATTTGCATCAATTTGATGTGCAAAATGCTTTCCTACATGGGGATTTACATGAGAATGTTTATATGAAATTGCCTCTTGGTTTTGATAAGGCTCCTAAGAACTACGTTTGTAAGATGCTCAAAAATCTCTATGTTCTTAAACAATCCTCTAAATAGTGGTATGCCAAGTTTTCTCAATCTTTGATCAACTTTAAAAATAAATAGTCCAAATTTGACTGCAATTTGTTTACTAGCAAGACTTCTACCGGATTCACAACTATTCTTATTTATGTCGATGATCTAATTTTTTCAAGTACTAGCTTGTCTAACACGCAAACACTCAAAATCTTTTTACAGTCACAGTTCAAGATCAAGGATTTTGGGATTCTTAGTTACTTTCTAGGAATTGAAGTGACAAGATCATAAAAGGGCAATCAGTTGTGTCAAAAAAATTACATTTTGGATATTTTAGTTGATGCTCAATTCAATGATGCAAAGCCAATTCAAATTCCTATCGATCAAAATTCCAAATTCAGTGCTATTGATGGAGTTCCTCTACCAGATCATACTATCTATAGAAACTTAATTGGCAAGCCCATTTACTTAACTATCACCATACCAGATATTAACTACTCAGTTCAAGTTCTTAGTCAGTATATGCAAACACCCACAAACCATCACTTACATGGAGTTAACAAAGTTTTGAGATACCTGAATAGTATAATTGGCCAAAGTAATTTTTATCCATCTTCTTCCTCTATTCAACTTCATGCGTATTGTGACTCAAACTGGGCTTCTTTGGGTGATTCTTTAATCTCCTTGAAATCAAAGAAACAATCCATTGTGTTACGTTCCTCCCTTCAAGCACAGTACATAGCTATGGCTTTAACCTGTTGCGAAATAACTTGTTTGAAATTTTTACTTACTGATTTGGGGATTTCACATTGACAAGCTACTGTTCTCTGCCGCGACAATCAAGCCACTTTGTACATTGCCTCAAATCAAGTGTTTCATGAGTGCCCCAAGCACATTGAACTTGATTGTCACGTAAATTGAGAAAAAAAATACAAGAAGGAAGCATTATCACATCTCACATATCTACAACCAACCAAATCGTACATCTCTTCACTAAACCCTTACCATTGATCATCTTCAAATCTCATTTGACCAAGATGAACATAGATAACATCTATGCTTCCTCTTGTAAGGGGTATTGAGACTTACTGATTTACAACTACCATTGATGGAAGCTCGACCTCCAGCTTGAGCTCTTAGGCATCTCTCTCCTGTTCCAGAATGAAAAGAGAAGGGAAAAGAAAAGATCAAAATGTAACGTGTAGAAGAAAAGAAGAAGAGAAGAAAAATGTTGAGTTTCACAGAAATATAAACTAAATGAAATTGTGAGTTTCATGTAGGCTTTACTGTTGGAATATGTACATAATGTAGCGTGTAATAACTATTTATTTATATTTAGTTATTTCTCAGACATTTGTATTACTGTTTTTTTAGAATAAATTGAAAGTTTTATTTTAAATTATAACGTGTTTATAAATTACTCAACTTATGGAACTATTGTCAACAAAAGAATAGTGAAGACAAAAGCGTCTCCAGAATGAACTCTTCAAAAATAGTTCAGAATGATATTCGCAGTCTTATGATCCACTAGGCAATCAAATCTAATTACGACTATTAAGTTGAACCGTTGGATGTCAGTCTTGAGGTGTGACAGTGGAGACTCAAATGGTTAATCTAGACATGTAATGAACATGTTGAATAGACTAGTAACAAATTAGTTTAGAGCCCAGAATCATTTACGTAGCTCTAAATATAATTGTTTCACCTTAAGGGTAGTTTCATAATTACCTTAATCTTGAGGTAAATACGTAACTTGACTTAGTTAGTTGCAATCTTTGATATGTCAAATGAGTGAGTTCGAATTGGCGACGAATACCTTGGCTGCTGGAGTTGTAATTTAATTAAATAGGAGTTGCATTATTCACAGATATGAAAATTCATGGTTGGATTGTGAAAGTAATAATATCACATTATGCTTTATTGATGGGTGTGTTAATAAATTAACTTGGCCAAGTGTCGATGAAATGAGTCATTGAATAAGACTTGTGAATTGTACGAGACAATTCACTATAATGTCTTTCTTATTCACAGTCAATAAGAAGTTAAGAAAATAATAACAAGAGGGGTAAAATGATAATTTTATATTTCTCTCTCTTTACTGATATTCATGATGAGTATTACTTATGTGGACTGTGAAAAAAAATAGAGTTTATTTACACCAATAAAAAATGTAGCGCGCGTGAATTGAGAGTTGATTCAGAATCAAATCATAGTTGAGTCATACGATGTCAGGATTAAATAGGTCAGGAATTTATGGAGATAAATTCACAAGGTATTTGATTCCTAAGCTTTATTCATGTGGGTTCATTCAGTCTCAGAAATAGCTTAGAGAATAGGAATAAAAAATTGAATTAAGTTGGACCAAAATGTGTTGTGGTGCCAAGTCATATTTTCTACACCTATATGTAATAGGTGATGTCACTTAAGTTAGTTGAGTCTAATTGGTGTATTGAATTAATTATTTATTATTAGATAATTAGTTAAATAAAATAAATTACTTAAATAATTGATAATTATCAAATATATTTATCGATAAGATTGATGAATTTCAATACAACTAAAACTCTAAGAGATCGTGTAATTTTCGGCAATAATAGATAATTAGGGGAATTTTCAGAAATTTTATTATATATGGGTATATTTGTAAATATCAAAAATTACATTTTGATAAATATCTAATAGTAATTTGATTGCAAAGAGATAATGAGTATTAGATACAGTTGTTGTTATCAACACAAAAATAAGAAAGAGAAAAAAGTTTTCTCCTCTCACTACTATTGCCACCGAAATTAATCTGAAAAGGAGAAGATTTTATTTTTCTTCTTCAATCGTTTTGAGAGTCCACCCTAAAATTCCTACATAAATTTTTTCTAAGATATATTTCTGAAATTAACGAGTGGTTGTTGGTGGACTAATTGGTGAATCGTTCGTGGAAGATCAAATTCGTGAATTTGATCTTAAAATTTGAAGAACAAGAAGAACGCTCGAGGGAGTTCCACTAGTTCAGAAATTCTCTGATATAGAGTAATTGTGAAAAATTATTTTCCCTTAGTCTATTCGTTTTAATATTGTATATTCATAATCAAACTAAAATTAGTTTTAAATTATTTAATATGATTAAACAATTTAAATCGAATTTTTTTATATTCCACCCACGAATCGTTCTGGTTCAAATCTAATTTTCTTTATTTTTAAAACTGATTGATCCTAGCAGTTGGTATCAAAGCTAGGTTTTAGATTATACATAAAGATAATTAAAATGAACGTATCATGAATTTTACGGATATTGGCATATGTTTGTATGGTAGATTCAAAATTATTTTGAATATGTTTTGTGATTAGATCCCAAACTATTGACTCTAGGAGTTTTTGATTTAGAATTGATGTATGCCGAATTTGAGGCATAAAAATTTATGTAATTTAATTACTGCAATTGTTGTAAATTTTAAATTCATTGTAAGTTCATCTTCATTTCAAAATCATCGCCGGAAATCGCTCGAAACTGCCTCCGAGAAGTCACCGGACAGCCACCGAGAAGATGCCGGAAAACGCTGCCGTTTATGTGACACTACTCACCGATGACTGTTCATGCCGGTACTGTTCGTCGGTGGCACTGTTCACCACTGGCTGCCGCTCGCCGATGCTACCATGTGTTATCCCTTGAATGGTAGAGTCCTAATCGGATTAAGAAATCTACAAGTTTTGGAAACCCATGGTTTTAGGAAACCTATGATTTTTTAAATTAAAAAATTTTGAAATATTATTTCAAAATCAATTTTAGTCCTTTATTTAATTTTGAAATTTTTCAATACTTGTATAATTGTAATTTTTTTTTAAAATTGTTTTAAAAACAAATCAATTTACTAATTACTTGGTAATTTGTTTATCAAAGTAAATATATGTTGGATAATTAAAAATTTTAAATTGAAAATTATTTTTAAAATGGGACTAATATTTTATAAGTATTACAAAATGTTGAGACAACATGGAGACTAAGGAGCAAATTGTAGACGCCATGACGATTAGTTCATAAATTAATTTATAATTTATTTATTATTATATTATGGGTTGTAATTAGATTTGAGCCAATAAGGAGGTTAAATTTAAATGTATAATGTAATTTTAATCATGAATCATCTTATAACATGTCATATAGATTAGGGATATGCCAAAATCAAATTGCTATGTAGCATGTACATGCATCGTTGTAGATTAGTTGATAATAGTTATTATTTAATTACAATGCAATATTTATAATGGTTATGAGTTAAAATTGGGATTTAAAATTAATAAAGGATTTATAAATTTCATCACGTTTTTTAAATTAATAAAAGTTATGTTTTTTAAAAAAAACAACCAAAAATCCAATTTTTTTTCAAAAACTAAGTGGTATTGTCGTTTACGTTGAAACATTTCTAAGGTCTCCAACACAAACTTGATCAGGCCACGAGGAAGGGTTAGAACCACCCATAGCGGTCCTCACTTGAATGTGAGAAACTTTATAATCGTGTCGCTTTGAGTCATTGAGTCGCTTCAGAAGTTAAGACTTCTAAAGTGAGTGTGGCGCAGAGCCATCACATAGACGGACTGTTAGCCCATAGCAACCTTTAAGAGTCGATGCATTGGTTAAACACTTAGACTTAAGCACATTGGAACCCCCCTTAGGGGCTAGTCAATGGGGCCAAGGTGACCAAAATCATAGTGATCGGTTAAGCTAGATGTTGAGACATTTGAACGATAACCGAATGAGAAGAGTCTCGATGTAAAAGGAGATAGTTTGGACTTCATCC
The DNA here is from genome assembly GCA_003255025.1 of Datisca glomerata. NCBI lineage: Eukaryota > Viridiplantae > Streptophyta > Magnoliopsida > Cucurbitales > Datiscaceae > Datisca > Datisca glomerata. The sequence goes on from QANY01009693.1 coordinate 563,363, forward strand.
CTCGACGAGACAAGCTATCATTTTTTATCGTAACATCATGGATGAAATATTTTTAATGGATTTTAAAATATTTAGTGGTTGCTTCATGCATTATACTTTCCTAAACAATTGAGCATTTATTTACACCACTTTATTTATTCTTTTCAATACTCATGTCGTTATCCCCTCTCTCAACTATTCTTAACTCAAACAAATTCAATGGTGAAAATTATATGGATTAGAAATGAAATCTTGATATCATATTGATAGCAGAAAAGCACAAGTTCATGCTCACTACACCTTGTCCTCTTGAGCCTATTGTTTAATTGACTCAAGAGAAAAAATGATGCTTATGCTTCTTGGTTGCGTTTGATAAGATCGTCATATGTTACATCTTAGCATCTATGTGCAATGAGTTGCAACAACAACATAATAACTTTGAAACCGTCGCTGATATAGTATTAAACATCAATGAATTGTTCGGGGATCAAGGTTGTCAAGCCAGATAGACAGTTGTGCGTTACTTCATGAATTGTAGGATGGAACCTAGAACTCCTGTCAAAGAACATCTGATGTTGATTATAAGTTATCTGAATGAGATGGAGATCATGGGTCAATGGCGAGACTCAAGTGGATATGCTCCTAGAGACTTATCCTAGTACCTTTGAGAACTTCAAGCTTAAATATTCGATGAATAAGCTAACCTACTCCCTTCCTTAGCTCATGAAGGAGCTATAAGTTGTTGAGACTCTGTTTCTGAAGGGAAAAAGGAAATCTTAAGAGGCTAACTTTACTAAAAGTAGGCCTTCCACCTTTAGCTCTAAGAAGAAACATAGAATGGGTGCAAGGAAAGCGAAGAAGTAGAAGCTGAGAGCTGTTAAAGGCAAGAGCATCGCGAGAGTAGACAAGTCAAAAGACAAGTGTCATCACTGTGGAATTTCGGGTCATTAGAAATGCAACTGCCTAAAGTATCTCAAAGGGTTGAGATCTAAAGATATAGTAATGGTTACCGAGGCCTGTTATTTAGCTGACTCTACTTTTTCTTAGATTGTAGACTATGCAGCTACTAACTACATTTGTTGCTCCCTGCATGGGTTCGGGGAAATCAGAAGGCTTGACGACAGCGAGTTCAGCTTCCGCTAGAGGAATGAAGCACTAATATCGGTTGCATGAGTGGGAACTTTAAAAATATGTTTTAAGAAACATTTTATTATTTTGCGTGATGTTTATTATGTCCTGAGTTTTGGGAAGAATTTGATTTCTATTGGTGCATTAATTGAGCAAGGATTTGATCTAAAATTCATTGATACAATTATTGGTATTTTTATTTTAGAAATGAATGCTTAATTACTATTGCTCGATTGATTAACAAATTGTATCACGTAAAACATGTAGTACCCATGATTTGTGACACTGAAGTGATTATCAATTCATACAGGGATAGTAAAAGGTTAAAGTATGACTCAACCGATCTAACCTATTTGTGGCACTTACGTGCTGGACATATTAGCCTAGACATGATTAAAAGACTTGTGAAGGATGGTCATTTGCAATCTTTAAATATGGGTTCACTACACATATGTGAATCCTATATAGAAGACTAAATGACCAAGAGACATTTTTCATCAAAAGGTGAAAGAGCCACTCAATGCCTTGAAGTCATATATAATTATGTATGTGGGTCATTGAATATCCAAGCAAGAGGAGGCTATGGATACTTCGTAACCTTCATTGACGACTACCCATGTTTTGGTCATGTTTATCTAATGCATCAAAATTCTGAAACCTTTCAAAAGTTCAAAGAATATAAGGCCTTGATTGAAAGGAAATTAGAAAAATAAATCAAACCACTACGATCTGATAGTGGTGGAGAGTACATGCTAGGAGAGTTCGAGGACTTTCTTAAGGAAGAAGGTATTCTTTCTCAGTTTACAGCACCTGATACACCAGAGCAAAATGGTGTGTTAGAGAGAAGGAATCGAACTCTGATGGATATGGTTAGATCCATGATGAGTTACTCATCCCTCCTAGTTTCGTTCTGTCAAAGACAGTGTCTGGTACACCATATGAAAGATGGTATGGGCAAAAGTCTTCTGTTCACCATTTTAGAATATGGGGTTGCCTAGCACATGTTCTAAGACCGAAGACAGGCAAGTTGGACAGTCGTTCAGAATTGTGTATGTTTATAGGATATCATATAGGAACGAAGGGGTATATCTTCTACAGTATGATTGAAAACAAAACATTTCTTAGCACGAATGCTCATTTTCTCGAAGAAGATTATATTAAAAGTGTACAGTCGAAAAACACAATTTTTCTAGAGGAATTTTTCAATGGGAGAACACCGAATCCCCAATATGAAATTGTTTCTGATTCAATAATAGAAGAACCATGACAGGAGCCAGAGACTACGGAGCCTCGGCGTAATGGGGGAGTTGTGAGACAACCTGAAAGGTACATGTCCTATGGAGAAGCTTTGACAGTTGTCTCAGATAAAGACCTAGATGAACCAATCTCTTACTCATAGGTTATGGCTGGTCCTAAAGTAAACTTATGGCAGGAAGCCATAAACGTTAAGACACATTCGATGTACTCGAACGAAGTCTGAAAACTTATAGATCCTCATGAAAGGATAAAACCCGTAAGATGCAAATAGATCTATAAAAAGAAAAGAGGTCCAGATGAAAATGTAGAGATATTCAAAGCTAGGCTAGTAGCCAAGGGCTACACCCAAAAGAAATATATAGACTACAAGGATACCTTCTCACTAGTATCCATGCTTAAATCCATCTGAATCTTTTTGTCCACTGTTGGTTCCCTTGATTATGAAATCTAGAAAATGGACGTCAAGACCGTATTTCTAAAGGAAAATCTTGAAGAGCGCATTTATAGGGCTCAACCAGACGGATTCATAAAGAAAGGCCAATAGGGTAAAGTTTATGGACTATAGAAGTCCATTCATGGACTTAAGTAAGCGTCATGTTCGTGGAATATTAGATTCGACGAAACTGTTAAAAACTATGGTTTTGAACATTTGGTGGATGAACCCTACGTGTATAAGTTGATACACGAAGGAAAGGTGGTTTTTCTAGTCTTGTATGTAGATGATATTCTACTCATTAGAAATGATGTAGAAAATTGTCTGATGTTAAGTTTTGGCTTACAAATCAATTTGACATGAAGGATCTTGGAGAAGCTGTATTTGTCTTAAGTATTCAGATCTTTCAAGATCGGAAGAACAAACAATTAGCACTTTCTCAAGCATTTTATATTGATAAGGTATTGGATCACTTTAGTATGCAAAAATCCAAGAAAGGGATTTCTTCCCTTTAGACGTGGAGTCAGCCTCTCCAAGAAGCAGTCTCCCAAGACTCCTCAAGAAGAGGAAGACATGAGAATGATACCCTATGCCTCAATCGTAGGAAGCATCATGTACATGATGCTTTACACTAGACCTGATATTTGCTATGTTCTGGGTGTAGTAAGTTGTTTCCAATCTAATCCTAGAATCGAGCATTGGAATGTCGCCAAGCATATCCTTAATTATCTTAGGAGAACAAGTAATTGCATACTTGTGTATTCAGGTAGTGACTTGAATATGATGGGATATACTGATTCTGGTTTTTAAGTTGATAAGGACTTTAGGAGGTCCACTTCAGGATCGGCGTTCATCATAAATAGTGAAGCAATTGTTTGGAGAAGTATCAACCAATCTTGCATTGCTGATTCTACCATGGAAGTTGAATATGTGGTAGCTTGTGAAGCTGCAAAGGAGGCTGTATGGCTTAGAAAGTTCTTGAAGACTCTGAAATTTTTTTTAGACACTGACAAGCCCATGACACTTTATTGTGATAACAGTAGAGCTGTAGTGATTCTAAATAACCTAGAAGTCATAAGAGATTCAAACACATAGAACATAAGTATCACCTGATTAGAGAGATTGTTCAGTGTGGAGACGTTGTGGTTACACATATTTCAACGGTCAACAACCTGGCAGGTCCTTTCACGAAGATTTTAAGCAGTAAAGTTTTTTATGGTCATCTGGAGGGCTTGGGGATAACAGATTGTACACACTTGCTTTAGTTCAAGTGAGAGATTGTTGGAATATGTCCATAAAGTAGCGTGTAATAACTATTTATATCTATTTAGTTATTTCTCATACATTTGTATTACTGAATCTTTTATGAATAAATTGAAAGTTCTATTTTAAATTAAAGCGTGTTTATAAATTACTTAAGTTCTGGAATTATTGTCAACGAAAGAAGAGTACAGATAAAAGCGTCTCCAGGTGAACTCTTCTGAAATAGTTCAGAACAATATTCGCAGTCTTAGAATCGACTAGGCAATCGAATTTGATTACGACTGTTAGTTGAACCGTTGGACGTCAGTCTTGGGGCATGAGAGTGGAGACTCAAATGTTTAACCTAGACATGTTATGAACATATTGAATAGACCAATAACAAATTAGTTTAGAGCCCAAAGCCATTTACCTAGCTCTAAATCTAATTGTTACACCTTAAGGGTATTTTCATAACCTTAATCATGAGATGAATACATTAGTTGCAATCTTTGATATATCAAATGAGTGAATTCGAATTGGTGGGCAATACCTCAGTTGTTAGGATTGTAATTTAATTAAGTAGGAGTTACATGATTCACAGATATAAAAATTTGTGGTTGGATTGTGAAATCAACAATATCACCTTATGCTTTATTGATGAATGTGTGAATAAATTAATTTGGCCAAGTATTCGATCCAATGAGTCATTGAATAAGACTTGTGAATTGTACAAGGCAATTCAATATAATGTCTTTTTTATTCACACTCAATGAAGGAGTTAAGGAAATAATAATAATAAGAGAAGTAAAATGGTAATTTTGCATTCCGATCTTATTACTGATATTCACGATGAGTATTATGTTAAAGTATTATGTGGACCATAAAAATAAATAGAGTTTATTTACACCAACAGAAAATCTAGCGCGCATGAACCGATATTTGATTTGGCATCGAACTTATAGTGGAGTCGTACAATGTCAAGATTAAATAGATCGGGAATTTATGGAGATGAATTTTCTGGGTATTTGAATCCTAAGTTTTGTTCATGTTGGTCCATTCAGTTTCAGAAATGGCTCAGAGAACATGAATAGAAAAATGAACTAAGTTAGATCAAAATGTGTTTTGGTGCAAGGCATATTTTCTATAGCTATATGTGATATGTGATATTATTTAAGTTAGTTAAGTGTAATTGGTTTATTGAATAAATTATTTATTATTTTTAATTATAAGATAATTAAATAAATAAAGAATTTACTTTTTTGGAGAAACTTCATTTACCTCATTCTTTTACCTTTTTTTGTTGTGTCTGGTTTTTTCTCTCTGCGCCCTTTTTTTGCTCTGGCATCGTAGATTAGGACATGTCTGCAGCCTAAGGCTTAGATATTTGATTTCTACTAGAATTTTAGGGTCTGTACCTAATATTGATCTTTCTACTTGCATGGGTTGCAAGCTGGGAAAAGACTAGACCCTTCCTTTATTAAAGATGCTCTTTCTACTTCTTCTTTTGATCTTGTGTCTGAAGCCCATCCTGCCCCTCTGTTATCGAAAGGAGGATCATCCGTATATGTAATTTTGGACAGAACAATGAAAAAATTGACTAAAATCCAGGTTTTCCGTTCTGATTTTGGAGGTGAATATATCTCCACAACCTTCCGAACTCTGCTGGCTTCAACTCACTTCACTTACAACTAAAGCTCTAGAAGATCCTGTAGTTTTCGGTAATAATAGATAATTAGGAGAACTTATGGAAATTTTATAATATATGGGTTTATTTTTAAATACCTATAATTATTTTTTGATAAATATCTAATAGTAATTTGATTGCAAAGAGATAATGAGTATTATTAGATATAATTATTGTTATCAACACACAAAAAAAAAAAGTTTTCTCCTCTCACTACTGTTGCCGCCGAAATTAATCTAAAAAAGGGAAGATTTGATTTTTCTTCTTCAATCGTTTTGAGAGCACACACACCCAAAAATGTTACGTAAAATTCTTCTAAGATATATTTATGAAATTAACGGGTGATCAGGTGGATTAATTCACAAATCATTCGTGGAAGATCAAGTTTGTGAATTTGATGTTAAATCTTGAAGAGCATGAAGAACGCTCGAGAAAGGTCCACCAGTTCAGAAATTCTCTGATACAGAGTAAAAGTAAAAAAAAGTCATTTTTCCTTAATCTATTCGTTCCTTGTTTATTGGATTAACGTTATTATTAGCTTATTTCTTTTACACCATTATTATTTGAAATAAAGAAAAATAGATTTGAAAAGGTCGAAAATAGAATCTGTTTAAATCAATTTGATACATGTAAAACAAAATTTTGAATTTTAAATACAAATCTGAGTCTTAAATTATATTTAGAATTTTAAATTTTGAAATGTCTTATCTGAGACGGTCAAGATTTACATAAGTTGTTAATGTTGATAAACTAGATCTCAGAGGAATATTGTGTTTATCTTATTTTCACATATAATTAGATAAGTTGTATCAAATTATATGAAAACATATAAATAGAGGCAAGATGTAACTCCAAGTAGAGGACAACAACTCTCAACACCCATAAAAAACGAGTTGGCTACGTAGCTTGCATTAGCCTTGTAAACCATTTCTCCATAATGAAATACTATCAAAGACTCCTCGTGGTTTTTCATCCCTTTAAAGGTTCCACGTAAATCATGGTGTCTTTATTCTCTCATTCTCTTTCTAAATTATTCTCTTAATTTTCATATAATGATGTAAGAAATTTATGACCAATTATCAAAGTACATGAATTTTTCCATTACATTGTGTGCTTTCAATGAGAGGTGAGAAAAAAACTCAAGAAATACCTTCCCAAAATGCTCAAAACCAAAACAGGCGTTTTCAACACCGGATACGGAAGCAGAATAGTAAGCGAAGTGTGTAATGGCCATTGTTGTCATCACCAACCGCGAGGGGCAGCACGCGGCCAACGAAACCTGATCACTACGGAAGCTCCAACCAAAGAAACGGAAAATAAAAGATGAACAAATGATGAAAATGGAGACGTCCTGACTACGAGAACAGAGACATCATGATGATGTAAACAGAAATGTCATGACGACAGAAATGAAAAAGGCATGGCGTTGAGAACAGGAAATGTTAAAACGGGAAACGTTATGGCAACGGCAATGGAAACGTCAAGGCAACAAAAATGAAAATGGTAACGAGTACGGCACTGAAAACAAAAACAAATTGGAAGCTAAAATGGAAACGACGTGGCAACGGAACCAAAAGTGAAAGAGGGTAAACTCGTTCCTAGTTTATTGGATTAACGTTATTATTAGCTTATTTCTTTTACACCATTATTATTTGAAATAAAGAAAAATAGATTTGAAAAGGTCGAAAATAGAATCTGTTTAAATCAATTTGATACATGTAAAACAAAATTTTGAATTTTAAATACAAATCTGAGTCTTAAATTATATTTAGAATTTTAAATTTTGAAATGTCTTATCTGATATGATAAGAATATCGTATTTTGAACAATAAAATATTTTATCTAAAATTTGCTTTAATAAGATTATCCTCCATTCTAAATCAAATTTTAAATCATATTTTAAATTTTGAAACTTCTCATCTGAAACTTGTTATGATAAAGTTGTTTTTAATTTTAAAATTTAAAATCAAATCAAATCTTGGATTCAAATTTTGAATTTAAGGTTATCTCAATCTATAAAAAGATCCTTATTGATTGAAAAATGAAAAAACAAAATTTTGATTGATGTATATTCGAAGATCTTTTCTTTTCTTTTCCGTGTGCAAAAGTGTAGGAAAATAAGAGTTAAACAAACAACGAGAATGAAAAAGTCATGACAATGAAAAGTCATGAAAACGGGAAAGAAATGTTTTGAGAAAGGAAAAGAAAATTTTACCCACATCAAATCATGGCTGAAGTTATTGACAAGCTCGCAAATACCAAGTCTCTTCATGCTATTAGTATCGATGTCAGATTGAATGTCGCAAAAAACAATGTGAGAAGCCATGACATCGTCAAGGAAACCCACAGATTCTTAAACGGGATCCTTGGAAAATAATTTCAACATCCACAGAGCTGGTAAAGGTTCACCAAAAGCAGTGCTCTAGGACCCCGGAAGCATTTCCCGGAGTGGGACTACCCACAGTGGGCACAGCAGGAGTTGTTGGAAGAGGAGGATCAGAACTTGAGGGAGACTTGATCTACGTACTAGGGACACTAGGAGTGGGACCTCTGAGCGGGAAGAACATGAAGTATCCATCTGGGGCCTCTTCTCAACGGAACCAACGAATTTGCTGCAAAATCTTTTTGTCATCCTTATGTCTGCTTGGGCTCGATCAAACACATATTGGTCGCCCGTTGAGTTAGATGAACTCGAAAAGCTAGAATGATCGGACGTGGAACTGAAAATGTCTTCACAACAAAAAAAGTATTAACAATTGGATGTCTTGACAATTGGAACAGAGAAAATTCTGATAACAGGAACGGCTATCCACTACGGGAAAGGCAACGAGAGTGGAAAATGAAAATAGGAGCGGAAACGATAACAGAAACAATAAATGTTGGAAGGAAATTACATGGAAAATTTTATATCATTAAAAAGATAAGGAAGTCTAATTTTTGTAGTATTTTACAGAAATCAATTCAAAGCTCTCGGTCAAAAGTTATGATACTTTTTGTCGGTGCCGTTCAGAATTTAATTTGGAGCTTCGGGGTAAAAGTTATGGCAGTTTTCATACATGCTATTCGGATTGAAGATTGTGCAGAACTGTCAACTTCAGAAACTAAACTGTAACAATTGGGGGCCAATTATATTGTAAATCATATACTACTAGAAAGATACGATGAAATTCTACTTGTTGGAAAATTTTATGGAATTCGATTTAGAGCAGCTAGTTAAAAGTTATGATAGTTTTTGCGCATATTGTTTGGAAAGAAGATTATGCAGAACTGTCAAAATTAGAAACTAAACAGTAATAACTGGGGGATGATTACATTGTAAATTCATATCCCATTAGAAAGATACGAAAGTCTACTTCTTGAAAATTTTTACAAAATTGAATTTGGAGCTCCCAGTCAAAATTTATGATAGTTTTTGTGCATGTTGTTTAGAAACAAAGATTATGTAGAATAGTAAATTTCCAAAATTATAATGCAGCAATAAGGAACAGATCAAATGGCGAATCATATATTATTATGAAGATATGGAAGACTAGTTCTTGGTAACTTTTATGGAATTGATTTTGGACCTCACAACAAAAAGTTATGACGATTTTCGTGAAGGTTGATCGAAAAAGTGGAATATGTGGAATAGTCAAATTCGAAAATTAAACTGAATTTACTGGGAGTCAATTACATAAAAATATTATATCATCAGAAAGATACAGAAATCTACTTCTCGATAAATTTTACATAATTTAGTTCAGAGATCCTGATAAAAAATTATAGAAATTCTCATGGAGAATGTTCAGGAAAGAAGACTGTACAGAACTGTCAGCTTCATTTATTAAGCTTCACCAACACATCTAAACTTATGAGACAAATCATACGTCCTACAAAGCTACGGAAGTCAATTTCTTTAAATTTTTTATGGAATGAAATTTGAGCTTCTAGAAGAAAGTTATGGTATACTCATTCCCTGATCATTCTATAAATATTATATATGGTGTTTGTTCAACATTCTTGTTGCAGATATTTGTGTACAGAAAAAAGAAAAAGGAATCAAAATGGTGAAACTCTAGCAAGAGCCCGACAGGAAATTTAGGACCATTGAGGTTTACGAAAAGCTTATGTCCTTGGGACTGTCTACGCACATCGATCTCAGAAGAAAACGGGCTCCTAAGCTCACCAAGAGCTTATGTCCATGAAAGCTTTTGCTTTTTAAAGGAAAAAAAAAATGAGCCCCTGAGCTCACCAAGAGTTCACGCCCATAAAAGATTTTGCTTTATAAAGGAAATAGGAACAGACCTTGAGCTCACTGAGAGCTTAAGTCTATGAGGAATGATGTCTGCAGCACTACCCTCTACAGAAAACCAAAAAGGAAGAGAAGTCTAAAAAGTGAGAAAGTTCTGAAAAGGAAGATCTCAGAAAAGAAGGAAGAGCTCTAAAAAGAAAGAAGTTTGAAAAGGAAAGAGAATCACAAAGGAGGAAGGCGGACATAATCTTGGAAAGAGTATTCAACACTTAGAAAAAACCAAAAAGGAGAAAGGAAGAAATATGAAAGTGGAAAAGAAAGAAAACAAAGGAAAACAAAGGAAAACAAATTGAGAAACAAAGGAAGCTTCAAAAAAATTCATAAAAGTGAACCAGATGGGAATTGTGAGATCAAGCGATCGTGGTTGTGTTGGTTTCATCTAAGAAAACCGAAAAGAAAAAGGAAAAATTGAAAGTAGAGAAAGGAAAAAGTGAAAATGATGAAAGAAGAAGTGGAAGATGAAAAGAGAAAGAAGGGAAAGGAAAGTGAGCAAAGAAAGACAAAGTGAGAAGCAAAATGAAAGAATAGAGAAAATTTACAAAGTCTTGAAGAAAGAAAAATTATAAAAACATACAAAAGACTACAACAATGACATCTCCAACATAAGGGTTGACAGTAACATCCTCAACATGGAGATTAACAAATGGGGACATGATTCTTTATTTGAACTTAAGTCTTTGAAAATGGACAGTTCATAAGTCCCTCTCAAGACAAAAATGGGATTATGGTTCTTTATTTGAACCTAAGTCCTTGAAAATAGGTAGTTCGTAAGTCCCTCTCAAAATGAAAATGGGGCCATGATTTTTATTTGAACCTAAGTTCTTGAAAACGGGCAGTTCGTAAGTCACTGTCAAAGTAAAAATGGGAGAAAATCTCTAATGATCCCGTAGCCAAGGAAATGGGAGAAACTCTTCAAGGAGCTCGTAGTAAAGGAAATGGGAGAAACTTTCTAAGGAGCCAGTAACAAAGGAAACAAGAGAAACTCACCAATGAGCTCGTAGCAAAGAAAACGGGAGAAACACTGCCAATAAATGTAGAACATCAAACTCAAACTGCTGGGATGTTATTATGAAATGATCTCAACATATGAGAAAAGGAAAAGGAGAAACTATCCAATGAGCCCATAGTGAATAGAACGGAAAGACAAAAGGTCGCTTTAAACAGTACTTGAGAGATTTCTCTGAACGAAAAGATGAAAGTTTGCTTTGAAACAACACTTGAGAAATATTCCCTAAACGAGAAGACAAATGGTTGCTCTGAAACAACACTTGAGAAATATTCTCTGAACTGGAAGATGAAGGGTTGCTCTGAAACATTGCTTGGGAGATTTTCTCTAAATGGGAAGATGAAAGGTTGCTCTAAAACAGTGCTTGGGAGATTTCTCTGAACGGGAAGATGAAAGTTTACTCTGAAACATCACTTGAGATATATTCTCTGAAAGGGAAGACGAAGGGTTGCTCTGAAACAACGCTTGGGAAATATTCTCTGAACGGGAAGATTAAAAGTTGCTCTGAAAAGGCACATTTAAAGACGTGATTGGCATGCCATAACCCACACAAGTAAGAACTTGACATGCAAGAAAAAGGAACTAAAAGGTCTAACACGATTAGAAATCGTACAGCATACGGCATGGTCCCGAGAACAGGGAGATGGAGTGACTAAAGAATACGAAAAAGACAGCTATAAATGATGCGCAACAAGGTGGAGAGTAATGATATGCAATAATGGCAGAAAAAATCATCATTACACTTCAACGAATAAAATTATGTTGAGTGTAATGGGGGCCAATGTAGAGGTAAAATTTTACACGACACGTGGCAAGATCTAGACTGAAGACTCCATCGAAGAAAAGATAGAGGGAGAGCCGTAAGATCAAATAGACAATTATGAAGAATAGATCAATCAGATGAAAGTACATGGATTACCGATGTGGCAATCTAAGGAAAATTTAATCAAGACCATTAGGTTGATCAGACAATCAAGATTTATTTAAGTTGTTAATGTTGATAAACTTGATCTCAGAGAAATATTTTATTTATCATATTTTCAGATAGAATTAGATAAGTTGTATCATATTATATAAATGTATATAGATAGAGGCAAGATCTAACTCTAAGCGGAGGACAACAACTCTCAACACCCATAAAAAACAAGCTGACTATGTAGCTTGCATTAGCGTTGTAAACAATTTCTCCATAATGAAATACTATCAAAGTCTCCCGGTTATTTTTATTCCCTTTAAGGGGATTTCACGTAAATTATGGTATCTTTATTCTCTCATTCTCTCTCTAAATTATTCTCTTGATTTTCATATTATAATGTAAAAAATTTACGACCAATTATCAAAGAGCGTGACGATTTTCCTTTACAACCCTAATGATCATTGGTCAATTTTTTTTTAGTGTTTGTCATTATGACCTTACTGATCATTTCTCTCTAATGGCAAAACAAAACATTATCAAAATTAGTTTAAAAAAAATTGTGAAAACAACTGATGTGATTTCGAATTCAAAGTTGATATGTAAGTTTGTATATGTGAATGTGTCATGTTTTTGTTGGTAACATTTTCGTCACAAAGAACCGGCTATTGGTACTACAAATAACCGTTGAATTTACAATCAATAAATCTTAACAATTTACTTGTGCACCATCTTTATATGCTTGTTGATTTTTAAAATAAACACAAGTTAGGATTGGAAGGAACAAAAAAGAGGCTAAAATATTGGAGAACTTAATTGGGAATGATTTGCATATATATATATATATAGCAAATAGCTCCTATATAATTTGGGAAGTCATTCACCATACATATATTTGAAAATGGAGAAATTCATTTGGTTTACGTTTCTATTCTTATTCTTCATCATCACAAGTTCTTCTTCCACAATAACTGAGACAAACAACACTATAGTCATCCCTCTCTCAACCTCCAGAAACCTTTATGGGTTGCGTTCACAAGAAAACCTTATTTTCTTAGCCTACAATTCTCTCAGTAGAGTTAGACATCTCAAACAAAAATCTAAATCATTTCATTCAAATATTCGAATTTTCCCTCAAATGACAGGTGATATTTTATTTCCACTTAGTTTTGGAACCCCTCCACAAACTCTTCATTTTCACTTGGATACTGGTAGTAGCTTAGTTTGGTTTCCTTGTGGACCTAGCTATTCATGTCATGAATGTTTTCCTTCCACTAATCAGATGACTAACATCGTAACATTTGATCCAAGAAAATCATTGTCTTCAAGACCTATTGGATGTAGTACTTCTAAATGCCAGTTATTTAAAAATCAATATCCAAGCCAGTGCCAAAGCATTCATAAAAATGACCCTCAAAATTGTTCACACTTTACTTATAATCAGAAGTATGGTTCAGGGTTCACAACCGGAGTTTACTTATTTGAGACCGTAAAGATTTTGAAACAAACTAAGGAGAATTTTATCGTCGGTTGCTCCTCATCGTCCACTAACATACCTAATGGCATTGTTGGTCTTGGTCGTAGCAATGTGGCATTGCCCGCACAGTTGGGTCTTGAGAAATTTGGATATTGCTTGTCAAGTCGTTGGTCTGATAAAGAGCAAGAAAGTTATCTTGTTTTGAATAGTGGCTTCCCAGTGGGTCTTACATACACGCCATTTCAGAAAAATCCATCTATTGATTCTTTTCTTGACTTTTACTATGTCGTTCTTGAATCTATCATGGTAGACAGAAAGCCAATAAACATTCCACATGAACTTTTGGTACCAGGAGCTGATGGTCATGGCGGGACTATAATAGACTCAGGCACAACATTAACATTCTTGGAAAGGTCAATTTTTGAGGCTGTGACACGAGAGTTTGAAGAGAAAATTGGAAGAGATGCTAAAGTTGATAATGTGGGAATTATGGGACCATGCTTCAATGTTTCTCACAAGAAACTACATGACTTACCGAAATTATCATTTCAATTTAGAGGAGGTGCCGTGATGAATTTGTCGTTTGATAATTATTTTCTTTTTGGGGACGATGAAAAAAATATATTGTGTCTATCAATTGTGTCTGATGAGAGCTGCAGAATTCCTAATGGACCAACGATTATATTGGGAAGTATACAACATCAAAACTTTTATGTGGAGTATGATTTAAAAAATGAGAGGTTAGGATTTCGAGAAGAAAGATGTTAGTGAAACTGGTGGAAGGGAATGATATAAATGCATCACTTGACTCATGGAAAGTACTTATTTGAATACTTTGATGTAACTTCTCAACTGATCATACTTAAGGCAGTGGAAAGTAAAACAATTCTGATTTGGTTTTTGATACCATAAATTAATGTTGTAATAAACTACTTCAGTACTAGCAAACACTACTACAGAACCTGTCGTATATAAAGGCATCGTAAAAAATAGAATTTTTTTTATGACATATAACTTTTCACGACGTTGGCATACACACCATTAAAATTCATGTGTCGTCGTAAAGAATGAGTTTTGATGACGGTTTTTTGGCACACGTCATTAAAAATGATACAACAGTCGTTACGATGCATTTTCGACGACCGTGAATCAGAGAACCGTCGTCAAAAAATACAACTTTGACGACAGTCAATCAAAGAACCGTCGTTAATTTTAGATAACTATCGTTAAAAAAATATTTTTAGACTGTGTATCAATTAACCGTCGTGATATATTGGCTTAAAAATTCACACATTTCAAAAGTCTATCCATCTATCCAATTAAACATACATATCATTGTTCATCTCGTAAGCTTCAAAAATTCATAGTGAAGCTATAGTTGAGGTGCACGGGGTCTTACCGTCTAGCCGTTGGTACTCCGCATCTTCACGGAGAATTCAATTTCATCGGGTCCATTTTGAAGACAGCGGGGTAGTCGTTACACCATTCGTGCAGGTCGTTACTTATACGATAAGGAATTTCGCTACCTTAGGACAGTTAGAGTTACTGTCGCCGTTTACCGGGGCTTCCATTTAAAGTTTATAACACTTCTCCTTACGACCTTCCAGCACCGCGCAGGTGTCAGACTCTATACATTGTGTTACCACTTAGCAGAGTCCTGTGTTTTTAATAAACAGTCACTGCCCCTTGGTATGTGCCACTTTCTTAATCAAAAGATAGGAGAGCACCCCTTCTCCCGAAGTTATAGGGTCATTTTGCCGAGTTCCTTTGACATGGTTCTCTCAAGCGCCCTAGTATACTCTACTTGTTCACCTATGTCGGTTTGGGGTACGGTCAGTTCACCAAGAGGATCGCCCTCCCAATTCAAAGTTTTTTCCTGGAATTTTTCACCTTGTTGACTATGACAACACTCGCGACTATGGTAGGGCGGTACGCTCTGCTCTCTCGCAACCCCTACTCTAATCAAAAGACTAAAGGCCCCTAGTGAAGATGCACACTCCTCCATGTGAAATATTCATTTTCATTGGAGCCTTTTGGTAGTAGTTGTGACCAATAGCCAACAGTTGTCGGCTCGTTGGTAAGGCGAGAGCTTCAAGCCCGATTTCTTGTGGCACACCCCCCAGACAAGCACCACCCGACGAAGGGGGGACAGAGAAAGCTACAGGCCGAAAGCCTTCGACCCTTCTTTCTAAATCTAAATGGGGGTGCCCAAAGCACCTCATCTTGTCATTTCATCGTTACTCATTCCCGTTAGGCCGAAGTGTTTGGCCTTTCCTTCTCCGCGCCCGCTCACGCTTCGCTGAACTCTCGTGTGGTAAAGAGAAGAAAGTATGAAAGAATAGTAAACAGAGCACACCACAGAAAGATTCTAAATATGAGAAGTCTCCCTTGGATTCAAGAAGAATGAAATGAAGAACGAGAACGAAACGAAATGAAGCGTTTCTAGCTCTAGTTTCAGATGAGCTTCTCCGAATTATGTCTGGTAATAGAATAGGGCGGCTTGCTCTGACCAAGACTCCACTTTTCGCTCCGTCCATGGAGCGTATGAATTTCCTGGAATGTAGATAGACCAAGAGAGGGAATGAAGGGATAGGAATAGGAATTGTAGTACCATTGGAAGAAGGGGCACCTATGGAAACATCTCTACTGACAAACCATTTCAATTGTACGGGTGCTGCCGTGCCACGAGGCACGATCATGGAAGTAATGAAAAAGAAAAAGTTATTTAGTTGGACCATCTGCTATCCGCCGCATGTCAAAAAAAGGAAAAGCTATTTGTATTACATTTTAAAAATCTAATACAAATAGCTTCTACATATGTAAATTTCAAAACTCAAATGCATAAAAAACTCTAATAATGTAGATATGTTTTACATAATGATTGTCCTTGAAATAATTATCTAAAGTGACTAGTAAAATTTGCGGGTATTTAATGAAAAACAGGGAATCAAATAAGAAGCCTTTAACATTTATTATTTCTCAGTGAATAGCCACCAATAAATATTCCATTTATATTGTGTACTTAGGCTTACTGAATTTAAATTCAAATCAAATACGAGAATACCTATCAAGTTCTTAACAACTAAAAACAATATAGATTATAGAAGTGAGAGACTTCTATTATATGTATAGCGGAATGAGGAATGACAACAAATTTTATGTTCATAGCCACCATATAAGTCATATGACTCATCTCAAGTGGTGTCATCACTTCCAAAGGCTTCTCCCAACTCGACTGCTTTGTCCTTTTGTTGTAATAATATCTAAAATCGGATATCAGTTGGAAATAGTAAAATCAATAGTAGAGTAGTATGTAAACTTTAAGATAATATAATAGTTGAAAGAACCAACTTGTTAACAAGGCATAATGTCTAGCAAACTTGAGTCTAACTAAGTTTTAAACATGGCAAAAAATAATATCAAACACAAGAATTACCTTCTCCCACCACTAGATGTATGCTCTTACCAATCAGAAGAAGATTGCTGATTATGACTAGGAAAATTTACCGCCTGAAAATTAAGAAAGTATAAACTGAGACTATTAATATTCAAAAACTAATGAATAGTATATGAGCACAGATGCAACATATATAGTAATTATTGGACTGCGTAATATCAAGATACATATAAATTCCTCAAAGGTCATAAATCTCACTCAGAGAATACATTCTAAGAGGATTCTTTAATGAAGAGGGAGACGAGACTATTCTAGTAGTTCCCTGCTTCATAAATGAGGAAAATGATCATGACAGTGAGGATGTCGATACTCTTGCAAACTGTTCTGAAGCAACATCAAAGGCTACGCCAAAAATAACAGTTGAATACAACATTTGTCAGTTGTTACATCTTCCACGAGAAATAAGAGAAACACTCATTGAAGCTTTGTAAAAGCCATATGGGTATAGTTTTCAATCGTCGTTCTCCCAAGAACCAAAAAGGGAAAGCATCATATCCACCTCTTGCTCATCATCAATCAAATTCATAGACGATGACTTGTTATTAGATTCTAAACCTCATAACTGACCCTTGTTTGTATCTGGCTGCATACGAGAGCAAAAAGTTACCTGAATACTGACTGATGATGGTTCAGTTGTCAACATAATGTCGAAGTCAACATTAAAGCACCTTAGCATCCTTGTAGAAGAGTTGTTGAAGAGTCGTCTCATGATTTAAGGTTTCAATCAAGAGGAGCAATGAGCAATGGGCATGATTCGGCTAGATCTTGAAGTTGGGGAATTAAAATCAAACACAATATTTCATGTATCGAATCCAAGACAACCTATAAGTTACTATTAGGCCGACCTTAGATCCACAAAAATGGGGTGGTGCCATCCACTTTTCTTTAATGCTTCAAGTACTACTCAAACGGTATGGTACAAAATGTCAGTACTAATACGAACCCTTTTCACAGAAGTTGAGTCTTATTTTGCCGATGTAAGATTTTACATGGAGCACAATACTGTAAAAAAATTATGCCGATGGAAGTTTCGTTGATGGGAATAAAGAATCCAAATAGAGAAGGACTAATGTAAATAATTGTTGAAGAGTGTTTACCGAATAAGTTACAAGATAATACTCTTCCGAACCAGATAAAAAATAAAGTTGAAGTACTACGAAAATCTCGCCAATGTAGTCACGCCAAGTGCCGAGTGGACGAGCAATGGAGAATGAGACATTGAAACCTCTTTCACTGTAGAGGAAGAAGAAGTAGCTTTGACTTCTACTTTCATAGATCGATCGACTATGACAATGATTGGATAATGGACTCCGGATGCTCAAATCATATGACAGGAGATAGAGAAGCTGCAGAACATGACCAAGTATAAATGAGGTTGTGTGGTGGTCACAACTAACAACTTAAGATTGCCAATCACCCATATCAGTAAAACAATAATCATGCCACGATTTAGTTCAGATAAAGTACCACTCCAAGATGTCTATCATGTACTTATAATGAAGAAAAATATACTATCAGTGACGTAACTTACGGCTTTAGGTAACCATGTTGTATTCAGAACCCACGATGTTAAGGTATATCAAGATCGTAAGATCTCTGGAACACTGATGATGGAAGGATGATATTTAGAGTCTGTCTACGTAATCTTAGCAAAATCAACTTGTGTGGAGAAAACTTAGAAGAATATTTATGGCATGCAAGGTTAGGACGTGTCAGTTATTATAAACTCTAGATAGTGATGAAGAAGTCTATGTTGAAGCATCTTCCTCATCTCGATGTTAGAGTAGAAACTGCACGTGCTAGTTGTCAATACGGTAAGGCACATTAGTTACCGTATGACGAATCAAAGTTTAGAGTCAAGGCACCATTGGAGTTGGTCCATTTTGACGTATTCGGGCGAGTTAAGCAACCATTAATCAGCGGTATGAAGTACATGGTTACATTCATTGACGATTTTCTCACGATACGTGTGGGTCTTCTTTATGAAAGAAAAATCTGAAACATTCTCAAAGTTCATGGAATTCAAAGAAATGGCAGAAGGAGAAGTTGATAAGAAGATTCAATGCTTGCGAACAGACAATGGTGGTGAATACACAGCGGAAGAATTTTCACAATATCTACGAGAATGTCATATACGCCACCAATATACATGTGAAAATACACAACAACGGAATGGAGTATTTGAGAGGAAAAATCATCGCCTTGCAGAAGCATGTCGAAGCATGTTACATGAAAAGAATGTGCCGGGAATATTTTTGGCAGAATGTATGAAGACAGCTGCTCATGTGATCAACAGACTTCCCTAACCCAAGTTAGTGTTTATTTCACCTTTTGAGAAACTATGGGTTGTAAGCCTATAATTAGTCACTTTCGCGTGTTTAGCTATGTGTGCTATATGTTCGTGCCAAGTCATCTACGTAGTAAGTTTCATAAAAAGGCAATACGATATATCTTTGTAAGATATGATAGCCAAAGGAAATGGACCTTGTGGGAAGTGTTATACATCAAGGAATGTGATGTTCGATGAAGCTCTCTCATGGTGGTCATCGCAAAAGAAAGAGTTACCAGATTCAAAGGAAATAGAAGATAATTTGTAAAAGAAGACGGGGGAGCCAGTTGTTGAGATACAGTCAACTTCAAAAGTGGCTGAAGAAGAATAAAGCAAAGAAGATAATATTAAGGATGGGACAATATAGAGTCCAAGGCAAACAGGAGTGCATCGACGAGCAGCAAACGATGCGAGTGATAGGCAATCAAAAGCAGTAAGTCCAGAGCTTTGAAGATCAAGAAGAATATGAAAACTGAATCCCAAGTATGCAAATGTTGCAGTAGCTAAAGAAGAAAGGTTTAGAGAACTGGATATATATATGAATAGGCGTCTCAGAGCACCAAGTGATTAGAAGCCATGGAAGAAGAGATGAGCGCTTTAGAGAAGAATCAAACTTGGGAGTTGGTGCCAAAGCCAAGGGAAGTGAAACCCATATCGTGCAAATGAGTTTACAAGGTAAAAACTCATCCAGATGGAACAATTGATAGATATAAGGCTCGACTAGTAGCTTAAGGATTCTCTCAACAGTATGGGCTAGATTATGATGAGGTATTTAGCTTAGTTGCCAAGATTACAATGGTCGTGTTAACACCCACAGCAAGCAAAGATTGAAGACTATGGCAGATGGATGTGAAGAATGTCTTCCTATATGGAGAACTAGATCGGAAAATATATATGGTCAAACCAAGGGGGTTTGAGGATAAAGCTCATCCTCGACTATATATGTAAATTGAGAAAGACGCTCTATGGATTGAAGCAGGCCCCAAAAGCATGGTATGGTAAGATTGTCAAGCTTGTTTGTCAAGGTAAAAGAAGCAAAGTTCACAATTCTACTAGTATACATAAATGATCTCATCATCACAAGTGATGATGAATTAGTGATTTATCAAACGAAGGAGAACCCGTCAGTTCACTTTCAAATGAAGGAGCTTGGAGACCTAAAACACTTCCTTATAGGGGTGTAAACTAAACTGTTAAAATCAATAAAACCAACCGAACCGGACTGAACTGCAGTGGTTCGGTCGATGTATGTATCTTAGATGGTCCGGTTCAGTTTAGAGTTATAAAACAATGACGTTTAGGTTAGATCTATGGTTTCTTAGTTGAACTCGCACTGAACGGAACCGAACCGCACTCCATATATAAGTAATAATCTCTGAAACCCTAGCCTCTAACTCTCCTTGCACAGGCGCAACTTCTCTCCCCTAACCTCTCAACTCTTCCTTCTATCTTCCCTCTCTCTCCATGTCTTCATTCTCCATCTCTACGCTCTATCTCTCTTTGCTCCATCTTTCTTTTTTCTGTGTTTGTTACATCTTAGTCACTCTTCATTCTCTATCTCCTCTCTCTCTCTGTTCATTCCATCTTTTTTTTCCTCTGTTTGTTCCATATCTCTCTCTGTTCTCCATTTTTCTTCTTTGGTCCATGCTCTTTTATAAAGAATATGGTTAGTTCGAAGATAAAGAAGATGAATATGAACGATTTGATGCTTGATTTTGAAAAATCGAAGCTTTTGACATTCTGTTAATGGGAGAAAGGATGCTTGGTCGAACATGGTTCTGGAAAATCAAATCTTACGACTAGGTTTAAGAAAAAATTTCTTTGAATCTGAGTGGATGCTCGATTCTTGTTCATAAGGACTTATGCATTTGGTTTGTTTTCTCTTTTTTAATGTTTTGGATTCTTTTTAGGGTTAATGATATTTTTAAAGGGTATGTTGTATTTTTTATTCTAGATTTTTTTTAATCTTGAATAAAAAGCTAATATTTAGATAATATTTACTCATGTAACTGTTCATTAGATATTTTGCATAAGTTTTGCTTCTGAAACTGGAATTTGGATTGCCTGGGCATGAATATTAAGTTTGAAAGATTTTTTTACATCATTTTTAACAAACCATAAAACTGACTGAATCAAACTGTTATTGAGCGGTTCGACTCGATTCAATTTCCACTCTTACAACGGTTCAGTTTGGTTTGTAATAAATGAAAATTGATTTTGTGGTTCGGTTCGATTTAAACCATCGAATCGAACTGAATTATTTACACCTCACTTCCTTAGATTAGAAGTTGATCGAACTAAGGAAGGTTTATTTCTCTGCCAATAAAGTATGCAAATGACTTGTTGTAAAGGTTCGAAATGGTCGAGTGCAAGCCCATCTCAACACCTATGGAAGTTAACGCCAAGTTGTGTGCTTATGAAGGAAATGGTTTACAAGATGGGGCAATGTATCGACAACTAGTTGGTAGTCTGATTTACCCAACACTAACTCGACCAGATATCTCGTACACAATTGGCGTAGCGAGTCGATATATGCAATATCCCAAGAAACATCATTTGGAAGCAGTGCGAAAAATATTGAGGTACGTCAAAGATACCATTGACTATGGTGTCTTATATAAGAAAGGTGGTGAGTCTAAGATAGTTGGATAAGGACTAAACAAATTAAGGTAGCTCACGAGTTCAGAATGTATCAAGGACTAAACAAATCAATGTAGCTCACGAGTTCAGAATGTATTAAGTTTTTTTACTAAGAAATTGTCGAACTTTAATGAGAGTCAATCGAACTTGGGATAGTTAAGACTTTAAGAGACAAGTTTGATATATTCTATTTCAGAAGGTTGAGGACAACACTTTTAGAAATTCTGTGTGTAAAGTAAACTATTTGATTGAATAAGTTGGGTTGACGCACTTGATTAAGCTCGCACATTCATATTTGATCGTGAGTTTGAGTCATATTTTCTCATTCCCGAATTTATAATGTAATTTTAATAAAAAAAATTATTACAACTCTGAATGTTATATAAATGTAAAAAAAATTAGAAAATTCATCATTCCTAAATATCCATTTAAAAAAAATGTCCGGGTATAAGCTTTTGAGAAAAAATGGCTGTTTTTAAATTGACATTTAAAATCTTTTTGTTTACCCCATTTTGTAGAAGTTAAAAAAACTTGTCCCCGTGAAATCGCGGTTTAAATCACATGTGGTTTCACCATTCATGTGAAGACACAAGCCATTTTTACTATAAAAAAAACTTTTAACTAGGCGCTCAGTTACTTTGATGGTTCAATGTGCCATTCTTTGTAGTTCTTTATAATTTATGACGCAATTTGTCTTTGCGGCAAAATTATGGCTCCTTTTAATTGTAATGTTTATGATTATATTCGTCCAAAGACAAGCTACCAAGTATTGACTTTGATTTTATTCATCCTAATAACACTCTTATTTTCCATAAGACTCGACATTCTCTCCAGTTAAATTAAACATGAGAGCATCTTCTATGTTATTGACGTTGATTAAAGAACTAAGGCTTATTTAGGGAAGTAATCAACTTTTGAAACATAAATAAGAGAATGATCGAAAAAGTTGTATTTGTAAAAATGATAATTTTTTAATTGTTAATTTTTTTTATAAAACTAGAAAATTTTGTTTATATATCATGATATACTTTTATATACTCTTCTATACCATATGATATTATTATATATCATGAATAAATTATCTTATAAATTACTATTACTAAACCTCTTTCCACATCCAATTAAACTCTTTCACCAAAACAAAAAAAACCCCTTCATAATGGCAACCTTTCATTTCACTCCATCTCCATCTTTCACCTTACCAAAATAAAAAAGTAACCCACCGTACTCCCCTGCTTTCCATCTCAAATCCGCGGCATAGTTAACCTCCAACCATCTCTTTTCTTCTTTAATTTTAAATTTAGATAGACTTTCCTCGATAAAACGCAACCAATAAATAACAATACAAATCAGAAAAAAATTATGAGAATAGATTTAGGGGGAGATAGACACAGAGACCATATTCACCGTATTCTCCGATCAGTAATAAACTAAAAAAACCAGTCAGATCTGTGACAAAGCCACAGCTATAAACACTCCTCCATTGAAGGAATCATTGCCAACATCAAAAGGTATATGATCGTTAAGTTCACTCTGAATAGCACGGCTCCCACTATCCTAGAAACCAACCGATTGCTAATTCCGAGCCTGTGAAATGGAGAAAACGAGTCTAGATTTACGATAAAGATGGCTTCCCAGAGGAGTGGTGCTTCAGACAAACACGACTATCCTAGAATGGCGTAAGTCGACCACGAATCTGATCGAAGCCCTATACTAAAATCTAATCTCTTTGTTGCTTTCACTTAACTCATCTTTATCTTTAATTTTCCTTTGTTTAACTAATATAAGACTAAAATCGGCTATAATGGTATATAATTGTTTTGAGCTAATTGTTAAAACCATTAAATAGCTCATTCACTAGAATTTCCCAAAAATGAATTAAAGGCCCATATATACCTTGAAAAGATTAGAACCAATTCTCACTTTTTCCTCAATTCATATTTCAAGTCGAATATTATTCAACGATTCTATTGAGCTAAACTCACCCAAATTATTTTTTTCATGTGAATTCCTTCATTCAGATTGATGTTACCCAGTGGCTACATGTAATAATTGTTATTATCAATTTATATCTATAATTTGTAGTATGTAATTTATAATGTGTATCTACGTATATATGTGTGTATGATTAAGTTGGGAGACCACTTTTGATCACAAGTTGTCTTTGCTATTTATGAAACTTTGTCACTCATGAATAATAAGATTAAATATTAATAATTTCAAACTAAATGATTATTAACAAAATTCATTCCATTTTGGCAGGAATGGAAGGGACATTACGATACCGGCACAGGGTGGAACATATAGGAGATGGTGAACTTTCCAGCCAAAAATCCGATCAATTTTGGCTGGAGTGGAACATTAGGGCCGTAATATTCACATTTCACCCAGAATAGGCGAAATGACGTATGGGCCAGAATAGGCCCATGAATGTAACTTTGAATACTAATAAATGAAGCCAAAATGAAATACCGTAATATTGAAATATATGGAATGCTTTGTTTTTTAGAAACCAAAATGCCTACCAAAATAGAATTGACCATTATGGTCCAACGACGCAACATGAGGAGGTTCCGTCCGATAGTAGAGCATAAGGATGGTCCATCCGGTGGTGAAGCATGAGGATAGTCCATCTTGTGACAGAGCATGAATATGGTCCATCCGACGGCGTAACATGAGATTGGTCCGTCCGACAGCAGACCTGAGGTTGGTTCATCTGACGACGGAGCTTGAGGTTGGCCCGTCCGATGGTGGAGCTTGAGGACGATCTGTCCGATGATGGTGCCTGAAGATGGTTCGTCCGTCGATGGAGCATGAGGAAGGTCTGTCAGGTGGCGGAGCATGAGGTTAGTCCGTCCGACGGTGAAGCATGAGGATGGTGCATTTGACGGTGGAGCATGAGGTTGGTTTATTCTACCATGGAGCATGAAGATGGTATGTATGATAGCGAAGCATGGGATGGTCTGTTCGATGGCGAAGAATGAGGAAGTTCCTTCCAGCAAGGTGTGTCCGACGGCCTGAGCCTGATGAAGGTCTGTCTGGTGGTAGAGCATGAGAAAGGTCCGTCCGATAGTGAAGCACAAAGTTGATGCTAGCTAATAGGCGCCTTATTATATCCATGCCCAAACTTGAGTTCGAATCCAGGTTGTTGAACTTTGGGTTTTAAACATTTTTTGTATTTTTCATAACCCTTAAAAATTTGTCAAAAACTAACACGTTGGTCACGCAATCGCCTAGCATTGCTCATCCAGGGCTTTTGCCTAACATTGTTCATCTAGGACTTTTGCCTCATTCTGGACCAAGTTTGGTGCTTGGCAGCCAACTTTACTTAGGACAACAAAAGAGCTTAACAGATCAAATATGAGGACTTAGATGCTTGAGAATTGTTCTCAAGATTGCACCTCGTTTTGGACCAAGTTTGGATGTTTGCAGCCAAGTTTCAAGGACATAGGTGTCGAAGAATCACTCTCAGTTCGTGTGCCTCGTTGCAAACCCAGTTTAGAAGTTTAGTAGGTGGACCACAAGACAAATTGACTTTTGCTTCAGTAAAGACTAAAAAACTTTTAGCCTTAAGTGATAACTTAAAAACTTTTGTTTTGAGATGAAGCGAGAAGCGAAGCATAGATATAGGATCGCAATTTTTTGAATTAATATGGAGACTTTAGTTTTATTACTTCCTTGAAAAGGTGAATAACTTGGTGTGTAGAAATATAAAAATTATAAACTCTACTTCATCCATCTTAGCTACTACGAATTTCAACTACTACAAATCATTGAACACTATTAATTTTGTTGCCCTCTCTTTCTGTCCTAAGTTCAACTTGTATCAGAGCTTGATACGCTGACTCAATTTTGGATGTTCAGAAACCAAACCTTAGCAAAATAATGAGCTTTTGATGAAAAATCATCTCTCAGTCAACTGGCTCAACACCATTGTCAGAAGTTAATACTACATTATTTAGTAACTTTGGGCATGAGCGTGGACATGGTCATGGTCGAAATAATTGACACTGTGGTGCTCATAATCATAATAGTAAATCATATGGTTATCAAAATAAGAAAACCACGTCATAACACTAGATGGATGAAAAACAAGAAAAATGACTAAGTTTACAAAATAATCCTTCCAAGAATTATGATGAAGATTATTATAGGGGTGGCACAAAATGTCACTGGATATGTACCTGCAGTCTCCTAAGCATTTGGCTGACCTATATCAAGTTTGTATGGAGAAAAAAGAGAAAAATGATAGAAATAAATTTTGCCGATCATGATAATCCAGTTGGTATAACCCACATAGATATTTTTGGTTTTCTCGAGTAATCTATGGAGAACATCGATAATATCATTGATCATGCACACATTATTTAAGCTCACTTTTTTATTTATTTTATTTTGTTTGTTTCTTTAATTACTTTTAATAATGAGACTATGAAAAATATTTTGTACTTTCTTCATTAATAAAAGTTTATTATTTTCTTTGTAAAGTGAATAAATATAACTTTTACATATTACTTGATGGAGTAAAAAAAGTCCAAGATGTATGTCTAATAGTTAGTGCATCGACACATTCAATTCTCAAAGAGAAAATATATTTATCTCATTTGACATTAGAAGATATAATTTTAAATACAATATCTGGTACTGCTAAACCAATTTAGGCTCAAGAACAACCAATATTATATTATCTGGTGGAATAAAATTTATTATGAATGACGCATTATTCTCTCTAGATCTAGAAAGAGTGTCTGCTTAGTTTTAGAGATTTTTCTTTGTTGTTATCATATTGAGACCATTGATGAAAATAACAAGGAGAACATATGCATTATTTCATATGCTTCGGATGAGAAGAAAATATTGGAGAAAGTCCCCTTTGGTCTTCTGGGTTATATTATGCAAACTATAAGCTCAATTGGGTTAAATAATATGATGAACCAGAAGCTCACTGGCCTAAGAACATTTGTTCTTTGGCATGATAGGTTATCCTGGATCCATAATGATAAGAAAAATTATAGAAAATTAAGTGGACATCCATAAAAGAAGAAATAGATTCTTTTGTCCAATGATTTTCTATGCGAAGTTTGCTCGGAAGGTATATTGATTCAAGCCATCTTAGTTGTGATGAAATCTCCTCCATTTTTACAGCGCATTCCAAGAGATGTTTTTGGGCATATACATCGACTCTATGGTACATTTGGACACTTTATGGTGTTAATAGATGCATCTACACGTTAGCCACATGAAAATCTTCTCTCCACTCGTAATGCAACTTTTGTTAAATTATTGGCTCAAATACTTTGATTGTGAGCACAATTTCCTAATTACACAATCAAGATGATTCGTCTTGATAATGCTGGTAAGTTTACATAAAAAGTATTTGATGATTATTGCATGTCAATTGGAATTGATGTTGAACATCATGTTGTCTATACTCATACTCAAAATAATTTAATAGAATCATTGATTAAATGACCAGAATTAATTCCTATACCATTATTAAAAAGGTCAAAATTACCTATTTCTTTATAGGGACATGCTATTGATGAGGCCACAACTAATAAATGGAAGGCAGATCCCATTCAAGTTCTAATTAGGCCGGTTACGAGGGCTCAAGTATAAAGGTTCAAGGAAACTCTCAATGAACTGATTCAAAGCATTTGGGCAGAAGGGGATTCTTGCAAGCCCAAGACAGATGCTCCACGTGTTCCACAATGTTAGATTTTCATGATTCAAGCTTTGGAATAATCTCAAAGAGTTCCTCAAAGAGAACAACTCTAAATTGCATGAATTAAGGAGAGTAGCTGGCTGCGATTTTAAGCATTATTCTCAAGATAGCTATATTACTTCTTTATTTATTATCTTACATATTTTTAGTGATGAGTTTTATAGTTGACATGCCAATTTAGATACTTACCCATTTTTTTCTGGATTTGTTTGGAGGAAGGAAACATTGTTGGATTAGGCGTGATTTGCGGGGATAAATTAGGACTCAATTTTCAGAGAATATTCTTATTTTTTTTTTTTTAGATTTTGCTGATTTTTCATACCAATCAACATCTATTTTATTTAGATAATTAAGAGTCTTAATTCTAGGTAATTAAGAGTCTCTAGTATTGGTAATTACAAGTCTTTATTCTAGGCAAGTTATTTTTGGAACTTTCTTTTGTATTTTTAGCCTGTAAAAGGCATGCACGATAATAAAGATAATAAAGAATTGAGTAGTTGTTATTCAGAAATTGGGAGTATTCTCTTTGGATTTTCTAGAACTTTTACAACTTTTTAAGGTTTTGCTTGTGACATTCATCTTTGACTTATCAAAAAGTTCTTCCATCTCCATTTGTGGCGTGTTCATTATACCAAGGTTCTTGCTTCATTATAAGCAACGGTTTGCGATTTCCATACATATATGTTTCTAAATGATCTTGAGACATTTCTTGAATCACGGGTTTCATTAGTTTCTTGGCGGGGTTTGTATCAGTTTGGTGTCAGAGTCGGGCTCTAAACTCAGTTTGCTTAACCTTTTCATTTCCTATTTTCTAGGTTTTTAAATTAGTTTTTTAATTTTTCAGGTTTTTTTCTTCTACTTTCTTCTTTTTTCAAGTCCTCATCCTTCAAAATTTTATTTTCGTAAAAAAAGTCCGAAAGTAAAACAACAAAACTTCGAATTTTGCTTACAACATACGTGTGATACTGAGATTCAATTCTTTCAATTGTTTTGTTTCAATTCCCAAATTCGTAGGCCTAAGACTGATTATTTAGTGCGATTAAAAAAAAAAACGTTGAGTCAGTGACGCAGCTTTGTCTTCTAGCCTTCGAATTTGAATTCCTGTTAGTGAGTTCTTGGGGAATCGTTACTAGAAATTATGATATTTGTTTGATTAGTTTGATAAGAACCTATAGAGGATTACTACGAGTGAGAAATTAAAGAAAAGAGTGGTGAGCACTTAAGAAGGGAAAAGCCAATCTGAATTTTTTGTGCAAAATACGATTGCAATTGAGTGAATCATTCTTTGAGTGAAACACATGGAGTGTATAAGGACATTTTCTTCTTTTTATTCTAACTTTGTTTTGCAGCAAACATGTCCAACAGCAGGGACAGACATACTTCTGAAGATGTGTCAATAGGGGGTGATATGAAGTTTCTCAAGGAAGCTTTAATGGGTGAGATGAGGAGAGTGTTGAGAATGGAGATGGAGCAGATTCATGAATGGATAGATCAAGTAGAGAATGCCCGTGTGGAACAGCTACATAACGCTCCTAACGTCCAAAGGAGACAGAGTTCAATCTAGGAAAGTGAGAGCGGAAGATGAAGAGTAATACGGGGAGGGGCCAAAGGGAGAAGATGATCGGATTTTGATTGCTAGCAATAGGAGATATGGTGGGCGGCTTAGAGAAGTTAGGGTTCAGAAAGATAATAACTTGGGTAGTATTAAGATGACAATCTCAACGGTTCAAGGCAAAAATGATCTTGAGCAATATCTTGAGTGAGAAAGGAAGATGGAGTTTGTATTTTACTGCCAAAACTACTCCAAGATGAAAAAAAGATAAAACTAGCAGAGATAGAATTTTCGACATAAATCTTCAACACTCTAATGAGCATCAATAGAGATATGGGAGGAGATGAAAATAGTGATGAGGAAGTGATTTATGTCGAGTCACTACTATCGAGATTTGTATAAAAAGCTACAAAGCTTCACACAAGGCGATTAGAGTGTTGAAGACTACTACCAAGAGATGGAATTGCTATGAATCAGGCCAATATAGAGGAGGACCGAGGACAATGATTGCTAGGTTTTTAAATCTGAACCATGAGAATGCAAATGAGATAGAATTGCACCATTATGTGGAGATGGAGGATATGGTGGATATGACAATCAAAGTGGAGGAACAACTCAAGTGTAAGAGTACACGGGGAGCGAGTTATGCAAGGCAAGAGGAGAGACACATGGCCAATCAAAACCTTCTTTGTCGACGCACGATGCTCAAGGTAAAGCCAAAATTGATACTTAAAAATTGAGACATTAAGTGTTTTAAATGTCAATGAAGGGGCCAAATAGTAAGCCAATGTCCGAACAAAAGAGTTATGGTATTGCCAGAAGATGGTGAGCTTGAAACCGATCTAAATGTGTAGATCAAAGAAGACAACGAAGTGTGGCGAGAAAACATCTTTCATACTAGATGACACGTGCAAAATAAGGCATGTAGTGTGAATAATGATGTAGGTAGTTATACTAACATTGCTACCACTACAATGGTGGAGATATTAGAGCTGCCAACAACTAAACATCCCCCGCCTTACAAGTTGAAATGACTCAATGATAGTGGTAAGTTAAAAGGAACAAGTGTTAGTTTCCTTCCGCATTGTAAAATATGAAGATGAAGTTTTATGTGATGTAGTTCTTATGCAAGTTGGGCACTTGTAATTAGCTTGACCTTGGCAATTCGATTGGCGTGTTAAGTATGATGACTTCACCAATAGATACTCATTTTTGTTTAATCGAAAGACAATCACTTTAGATACTTTAATAGGAAAGCAAGTTTACGAAGATCAAGTGTGGTTACGAAAAGAGAGTGATCAAAAGAAGAGAATGAGAAAATAATGAGTGAAAATCAGAGAGAAAAAGAATACCATAGTAAAATAAAATGAGAGAAAAACAAATTTCTATGTAAAAGTGAGTCAAATAAAATGAGCAGATGTTTTTAAATCAGCCACTAATTGTACTTGTGAACAAAGAGGTTGTTTTTTCTTTTGTGAGAGTTTGGTGATGTCTTCTCCGAGGAGATTCCACACGGTCTACCCCCTATTCGAAGGATTGAACATCAAATCTATTCCAAACCAACCAGTTTGTCAAAGCAACCGTGAGTTCATGGTTGCTTTGAGTTTGTGCACCGCTCTAGTGATTTTGATACCTAAAAAGGATGGGACGTGGAGAATGTGTGTTGGTTGTTGAGCATTCAACAATATAACTATAAAGTATCAACATCCCATTCCTCATTGAGATGATATGTTGGATGAGCTGCAAGGTGCTTGTATCTTTTCTAAGATTGATTTAAGGAGTGAGTATCATCAAGTAAGAATGAAAGAGGGCGATAATGCACCGAGTACTTTCATGTGATTAATGAATCATGTCTTGCGCCCATTCATAGGCAGGCTTGTGATTATTTTGATGATATTCTCATCTATAGCAAAATCTTGGATCATGTTGTGCATTTAAATTCAATTTTGGAAGTACTTAGAAAAAAGTTATTGCTAACTTGGAGAAGTGCACTGATAAGCTTGTGTTTCTTGGTTTTATTGTGAGTGCACAACAAATATAGGTTGATGGAGAGAAGATCCGCGTAATTCTAAAGTGGCTGAGTCTCATGAGTGCGGGTAATGTCTGTAGTTTTCATGGATTCGCTATACTTTTTACACGAGGTTTATGAAGGACTTTAGCAGCATCACCGCACCCCATTTACCAAAGTCATTAAGAATAATGTTGGGTTCGAATGGGGTGACAATCAAGAGAAGGGGTGACAACCAAGAGAAGGTGTTCAAATCGTTCAATGAAAAATTAACACATGTTCATTTACTTGCTTTGCCTGATTTTACTAAAATAATTGAAATTGGAAGTGTGATTTAATAGACACTATTCTGATGCAAGGAGTAAGATCAGTTGCATATTTCAACGAGAAATTAAGCAAGGCAACCTTAAGCTACCTTACTTATGATAAAGAATTGTATGCGTTGGTTCGAGTGCTAGAAATATGACAACACTACCTTTGATTTAAGGGGTTCGTGATTCACACCGATCATGAGTCCTTGAAGCATTTGGAGTGCTAACACAAGTTGAATAAGAGACATACACGATAGGTAGAATTCATTGAGACATTTTCATATGTCGTGTTATATAAACAACTTAAGGAAAACATCATAGCAGATGCCCTATCTCGAATGTACGTGCTAATTTGAATTCTTGATGCAAAATTGCTTTGGTTTTAAGCATATTAAAGAATTGTATCCTTTTAGACCATGATTTTTGTGAAGAGTTTCGGGCTTCTAAGAAAATCATAGCGAGTAAGTTCTTTAAGCATGAGGGTTTCTTATTTTGGGAGAATAAGTTATGTGTGCTGAATTGCCTTTTGCTTGGTGGATGGTTAATGTGACACTTTGGAGTTGCGCTAAGACCTTAGTCATTTTTTAAGAACACTTTTATTGGCCACACATAAAAGATATGTTGAGAGAATTTGTAGTAGATGTGTCACATGCGGGCAAGCAAAATCTCGAGTGCAACTCCATGGTTTGTACATGCCACTGCCCATTTCTAGTGAGCCTTGGTTTAGTATTTCGATGGACTTCATGTTAGGTTTTCCTAGGTCTAAACGTGGAAGAGATTCAATTTTTGGAGATAGATTTTCTAAGATGGCATATTATATTCCATGTCACAGAACTAATAACTCTTCACATGTTGATGATTTGTTCTTTAAGGAGATTGCAAGGTTACATGTATGCCTAAGACATTTATTTCAGATCGAGATGCTAAGTTTTTCAATTACTTTTGGAAGACTCTATAGAGTAAGTTAGGAACCAAGTTATTATGTTCTACTACGTGTCACCTGGAAACTGATGTCATACTGAAGTAGTTAGTGAATATGACTTTGTCTGCCTTATTGAGGGCTATTTTTCAAAAGAACATCAAAATATGGGAATAGTGTTTACCATAAGTTGAGTTTGTTAATAATCTTACTATTCATTCTTCTACCAAGTTTTCACTATTTGAATTTGTTTACTGTTTTAATCTTTTAGCTCTATTGGATTTAACGCCATCACCTTTCTCTGAAAATACTAACTTAGATGGAAAGAAAATGCTGAATTTGTTAAGAATATACATGGGAAAGAAAGGCACAATATTGAGAGGAAGGCATAACAATATGAAAAACAAGCTAGCAGACGACACCACCAGATGATTTTTGAACATGTAGATTGAGTTTGGTTGCATATGAGAAAGAGAGATTTCCAGCACAAAGGCATCCTAAGTTGCTTTCGAGAGGAGATGGCCCTTTTTCATGTTCTTGAGCGCATCAATGATAATGCATACAAGTTGGACTTACTAGGTGAGTATAATGGTAGTGCAACTTTTAATGTGTTAGAATTGTGTCCATAAAGTATGATGTAATAACTATCTATGAGTATTTAGTTATTTATCTGACATTTATGTATTACTGAATTTTATGAATAAATGAAAGTTTTCCTTTAATTAAAGTGTGTTTGTAATTTACTTAAGTTCTGAAACTATTATCAGCGTAAGAAGAGTAAAGACAGAAGGGTCTTCAAGACAAACTCTTTTGAAAAAGTTATGTTATTCACAGTCTTAGGATCGACTCGACAATTGAATTCGATTATGACTGTTAGGCTGAACCAAAGGATGCCGGTCTCAGGGTATGTGAGTGGATAATCTAACGGTTGACCTAAACATGTTATGAAATATGTTGAATAGTCAATAATAAATTAGTTTAGAGCAAAGTCATTTATCTAGCTCTGAATATAATCTTTACACTTTAAGGGTATTTTCATAATTACCTTAATCATGAGATGAATACGAAACTTGACCTAGTTACTTGCGATCTTTGATATGCTAAAGGAGTGAGTTAGAATTGTCAGACAATACCTCAGTTGTTGGGTTGTGATTCAATTATGTTGGAGTTGCGTGATTCACAGATCTAGAATTTGTGGAATGATTGCAATAGTAAAAATATCACCTTATGTTTTATTGACGGGTGTGTGAATAAATAAACTGGGCCTGGTACTCGATGACATGAGTCATTGAATAAGACATTGTGAATTGTACGAGACACTTCACTGAAGGTTAAAATGGTAATTTTATATCTAGCTCTTGTTACTGATATTCACGAAGGGTGATACTGTAAAATATTCTATGGACTGTGAAATATAAAAATGTTTATTTGCACCAACATAAAATATAACGTCATGAATCGAAAGTTGGTTCGACATCGGACATATAGTGCATTCATACGATGTCAAGATTAAATAGGTCGAGAATTTATAAAAATAAATTAGCCGGGTATATGAATCCCAGCTTTGTTCATGTGGGTCCATTTAGTCTCAGGAGTAGCTTATAAAGACATGAATGAGAAACAACATCAGTTGGACCAGAAACGTGTTTTGGATCAAGATACACTTCTCGAACCCATATGTGATAGGTGTCATCACTAAATTAATGAATAGCAGAATTAATATTTAAATTTATTTATTTATTATTTTTTAATTATTATATAATTAGTAAATAAAAGAAATTAATTAATTAATTAATCGGATCAATTTGGACACAGTATTGGCTTTAAAGGAGATGTAAAAATCACATTAAGCAGTGCAAAGAGATCTTAAATTTCAGTAATTTATAATATAGGGGTATGTGTGTAAATTTTATAATTATTATATAAGGAATTGTAATGGGGTTGCATTCCTAACCTAAGCTTAACCTAATTACAGTGTGTGATTATTTAGAGCAAAAAAGTTGTTTTCTCTCTCCCTTTCCCTTATTGTCGTTGAAATCATAGTGAGGAAGAGAAAAAAAATTGTTTTTTCTTCCTCAGATATTTACAAAGCCCACACTCTATTCCTGACAATATCCTTACGAGACATACTTCTGAATCTTATAAGTGGTTGTTGGTGTGAAAATCGATTGAAATTCTGTCAATCTCAAGAATGATAAACGCGAGACAATAAATTAGATTCCGCCAATTAAGAAATTCTCCATTCTAAGAAAATATAAAAATTATTTATATCTCTTCTCGATATGTTTATCTAAATATGTATGATCGTTGTATAGTTTTATATTTAATAAGATTAAATATCTATTTTGAATTTTTTTATATTTCGCCCACGAACCGTTCATGGTTCATTGATTTTCAATTTTTAAAACTCAATCAACCAATTGGTATCAAGATCATTGGATTCTTGATTATATATATTTAGTGATTAAACGTATGTATGGATGAATATTGTCATATTGTCATATATTTTTATACTGTAGATTCAAAGCATGTTTGAATATATTTTATGAATGGATCCCGATCGATTGGCTCTAGGTGTTTATTTTAAATTTTAGAATTGATGTTTGCTGAAATTGAGGAATAGAATTTGATGTAATTTAATTTTTGCAAAAGTTGTATATTTAAATTCCATGTAAATCCATCGTCGCAAGAAAAATCATTATTCGTCACTGCCGTTCACCGTCGGCGCCGCTTGTCACCGCATCGTCGCCTGCTACCCCACACTATCTCACGCCACTGTTTGTCATCGTCGCTTGCCACCGTAGGTTTCCTAATTATGGTTTAGGAAACCTTGAGGTTTGAAATTTTTTGGGTTTAAGAAACCTTGGGGTTTTGAAAACTTTTGGGTTTATGAAACCTTAGGATTTTGGAAACCCTAGTGTGCACAATACCATGTTAGACCTTAGGCTCACGTTGACGCACCAAGCCTATTGAGGTGTTAGACTAAGCAATGGTTGCTTAGGCCAAATAATTCACAGGGATTTTGGAATTGGATTTCAAGCCCAATCTAATCTCTAAAAAATATTTTTATTTAATACAGTAATTTTTCAACACTAATTAATTATAATTTAATTTATAAATTATTTTTAAAAATAAATCAATTGATTAATTTACTTGGTAATTTATTTATCAAAGTAAAAATTGTTGGAAAACTAAATTTTAAATTAAAATTTGAATTTTGAGAATGAGACTGGACCTTAATAAAGAGTTACTAAGAGGTGAGACTTCCTGAAGCAGAAGGAGATAATTGTAGACATCATGAAGACTAGTATTTAAATTATTATAATTTATTTATTATTCTTTTTATGAGCTATAATTAGAAATGAGTCATAGATATGTTAATTTTGAATGAATGATTTATTATTAATCTCGTATCATCATATAACATGACATATAGAAATAAGGATATGGCAATATCAAAATGTCATGTAACATGTACATGCATCACTGTAGTTTAAATTTATAATTTGTTATAATTTAAATACAATGTGAATTTTACAAAAGTTATCATTTTTAAATTGTGATTTAAATTATATAAAAGTTTATAATTTTCAAAACTTGTTTTTTCAAATTTATAATGAGTTATGTTTTTTGAAAAAGCAAAGAAAAATTCACTTTTCCAAAAACTAAGTATGAGAGTCGTTTTTGTTGAAACGTTCCCAAGGTCCCCAACACAAACTTGGTCGTGACACGAGCAATGGTTTAGAGCCGCTCTAGCAGTCCTTTCTTCAGTAGGAAAAATTTGGTAATCGTGTCACTTTGAGTCATCGAGTTGTTTAAAAAACTAAAACTTGTAGGAAGTGGTGAGGTAGGACCGTTCCTAGATGGATTGTTAGTTCATAGCAACCTTTAAAACCTATACGTTGGTTAAACATTTAGACCAAAACATATTTGAATCTTTCATAGGAGCTAGTCAATGGGGTCAAGATGGCCAAAACCATTGGTGATTGGTTAAGCTAGATGTAGTGACATCTTGAGAAGCCTTAGCCAAACGAGAAGAGTCTCGATGCAATAGGAGGTAGCTTGAGCGTTGTCCTTAGATGAGACAAGCTATTGTTGTTGATCAAAACATCATGGAAGAAATATTTTTATTAGATTTTTTAATATTTAAGTATT
Source organism: Datisca glomerata (assembly GCA_003255025.1). Taxonomy (NCBI): domain Eukaryota; kingdom Viridiplantae; phylum Streptophyta; class Magnoliopsida; order Cucurbitales; family Datiscaceae; genus Datisca; species Datisca glomerata. The sequence continues at coordinate 599,869 of QANY01009693.1, forward strand.
TACATCAAATATCATACTTTCCTAAATGATTAAATAATTATTTACACTGCTTTATTTATTCTTGTTAGTAATCATGTCATTATCCCATCTCTCAACGATCTTAAATGCTAACAAATTTACTGGGGAAAATTACGTGTATTGAAAAAGTAATCTTGATTTCGTATTGGCGATAGAAAAGCACAAGTTCGTGCTCACCACTCCTTATCGCCTTGAGCCTATAACTGAATCGACTCAAGAGAAAAATGATGCTTATACTTATGGTTGCATTATGATGGGATTGTTAGGTGTTACATCTTGGCATCCAAAGAAATGTATTGCAAGAACAACATTAGAACATGGAAACCGATGCTGATATGATGTTAAACATCATCGAAATGTTCAGAGACCAGGGTTGTTAAGCCAAACAAGCTGTTGTGTGAAACTTTAGGAACTGCTGGATGAAACTTGGAACTCCTATCCGAGAACACATCTCTAAATGAGATGAAGATCATGAATGCTGAGGTAAATGGCAAGACTCAAGTTGATATGATCTTTGAGACTTTGCCAGGCACTTTTGAAACCTTCAAACTTAATTATTCGATGAATAAGTTGAGGTACTCACTTCCGGAGCTTATGAAAGAGCTGCAAGCTACTGAGATCCTATTTCTGAAGGGCAAGAGGAAGACTATAGAGGCAAACTTTACTGAAAGTAAGCCTTCCAACTCTAGCGCAAAAAAGAATACAAGAGAGGTCCAAAGAAAGCTAAGAAGAAGAATTTGAAAGTTGCAAAAGGCAAGGGCACTGCAAAAGTGGACAAATCGAAAAACAAGTGTCATCATTGTGGAGCCGCTGGCCATTGGAAACGCAACTACCCAAATTATCTCAAGGAGTTGAAATCCAAAGGTACAATACTTGTTATTAGGACATGTTATGTGGCTGACTCTACTTTTTCATATATTGTAGACTCTGCAGCCACTAACCATATATGTTATTCCCTACAGGGGTTCAGGGAAATCAGAAGGCTTGACGAGGGTGAGTTCAACTTCTGTTGGGGGAATGGAGCACTAGTATCAGATGTATCAGTTGGAACTATTAAATTGTCATTTGATAATAGTTTTTTGATTTTACGAGATGTTTATTATATCCTAATTTTTGAGAAAAAACATATTTCAATAGCTAGTTTAATTGAGCAAGGATTCACTATGAATTTTATTGATAAAGATATTGATATTTTTAGAAATGATTGCTTAATTACTACTGCATAGTTGATAAATAATTTATTCTATGTAATTAGTGTATTTCACACTCATATTTTAATTAATCATAACTTTAATTTTCTCGGTTCTTTTAGAGTTATTGTTTGATTTATTTTTATTTTATAGGCAAAATATTTTTGTGCATTTGGATTGATTTTAAAATACTTGCAAGGTAAAAATGCGAAGAAAACGAGAAAATGATGCACCTGGAAGGCACCCCAGCACTGGTCGCTAGCTAGCTACGCAGTAAGCCAGTGCCGCGACGCTGGCGCGATAGCATTTTTTGTGATTTTCTCTCCTATTTTATCATTATCGAACCCTAGTGTATAGATAGAATATATTAGGTTTTTTAGGACTCTTTGGATGTGGGAGGCAAAGGAGAAAGCTTTTTGGAGAGGAAACGAAGACAAATCCAACCGGGAGACGGATGTCGACTTCAATTCATCCTCAAATCTAGTTTTTTCTTCTCTTTTCCTCTATGTTCATGAATATTATTAGGATATCTTCTTGTTCTAATATGTTCTAAATTTCTTATCTAAGGAAACAATGTAGCCAAACCATGATTATTCATAAAATTTGATTTTTAATTTAATCGATGTTTAATCAGTATTATTGAGTGTTATAATCCGTTCTTAATGCTTGTCATCGTTTGGCCAACTATTGCATGATTATGGATTTAATTCTGACACTGAGAAGTGATGATCAAATTTTCTCTTTGTTTATAACACCATTAGAATTACATAAGTTAGAGATAATTATGGATCTTAGTAGCAATTATAATTTCTTGTGCTTCATGAGTTTTAATTTATCTAATCTTGACATATATGTGAGATTAGTATTTTTGATTCATTTTTATCGATACTTGAGAATGATTGATAATTACTTTAGAAAAATTCGATGTTAATAATTTGATAAATATTGATTGATTGGGTTTTAGAATTTTGAGTATGTTAGGTTTGGTGAAATCGAGATCCCCAGATATTTTATCTATTCAAATTTGAATTATTTATCTTTATCAAATATTTATCATTTTAGTTTAATTAAAACTCCCAATTTTTCGTCATTCTCAACTAGAATAAGGTCTAGTTAATTTCAATATCTAATATCAATCAATCATGTGGATGATACTCGATTTTTATAGAAATATATTACTTGACGATGATAGTGTACACTTACACTATGGAAAAAATCGTAAAACGTTTTTGGCGCCGTTGCCGGGGATTGATTTTATTTATTAATATTGGAGTTACATATCCTTGATTTTACTTCGAGTCTTAATTTTTTTTATTTACGATTGTTTACTATTTTGAATTTTCAGGTGTATGAGAAAATTTGGTTTTTCTAAATTTAGAAATTGAGCGAACTTGTCGTTGTAATAGAAAAGTGATGAGAAAAGCTTCTAAGAAACCTCAAGAAATCATGGAAGATGCTAGAGAAAATCCTGAAATTGTGAACAACCAAAATAATCGAGAAATTCGAGGTTATGCTATGCCAGTAGTCAATGAGGCCGCATCTACCATTCAACGTCATGTTATTAATGCCAACATAATGAGATTAAGCCAGCTATCATTCACACGGTGCAAGCAAATTATCTCAGTGACATGCCTAATGATAATTCTAATGTTCACACAGTCACTTTCCTTAAAATTGTAAGACATTCAAGCACAACAATATCTTAACTGATGCAATTTGCCTGAGATTATTCTCATTTTCACTTTGAGATAAAGCTAAGAGTTGGTTGAACTCTTTATCCGCTGGATAAATCACCACTTGGAATTGAATTTTTGAGAAATGTTTGGCTAAATTCTTTCCACTAGCTAAAACAGCCAATATGAGGAACGAGATCACTACTTTGTAAACTCCCGAGTGCATATGTGTTACCTTAAGTCATCAAACTTCCTTATCTCAAATTAGTTTATACAACCAAGTCTCGCAAAAGTGGATCCGTTAATCTATAAATGGATTAGAACTGCATAGGCCAATTTTTGATGTCACTCTCCACGGATACAGGCAAAACCACAACACTTTGGATCATTAGGACTTTTGTAAGCTTGTAATGTCTGTCTAGGGTTTAGAGTAGGATAAATGATAATATTTTGGCTCAATCTGTACCCATAGTGACACATGCGCTTTAGGAATCAACGAGTTTAACTCAACTTTTTTTATAACACCCCCAAACTTGTCATTCCACCTCTTGAATTATCAACCATGCTCAATCATTTTTTTTCTTTTTTTCAATTTTATTTCCTTAAGCTTCTCTTTTCCTTAACGATCTTTCAACTAATAGCTCCCAAACCAATTGGTCTTAGGATATTAGGTTTTAAGAAACCCCTTCGATCTTAGTCACTCAAATCCAAGAGGCTACAGAATCAAACTTATTCACAATTTTTTAATATCAAAACTCCTCTCATCCACCCAGATTGTCATAGCTCCAAGTATTTTCCTAGAACATCCAAATACTATGAGTAAAAAAGGTTACTGGAGAAAACTTTTTATAAGATTGCAAAATTGTCATGGATGATAAAAATTGGCTGTTTAGGCTTAACAGGGATGACTAGGAAAATAATTATGCATAGGTTGACTTGAAAAGCTTAAATGGTCCAAAGATGGCCTAAATCATGTCCTAAGTGAAATGTAGCCTAGAATTTCGCCTCGAACAACAATCAAATTGGTTCTAGAGTTTTTATGAGATGACAATGATTTCTTAAGTCACATAAACCTTCTCTAAGTAAAAAGATAATCAAAAGTTCAAGGCTAGATGCTCAATATGTTGGGATTCTCTAGTGAAATGTAAATAAATAATTGGTTCAAACACACACCGATACATAAATTCATCATTTTTTCCAAAACTATCAATAATTCAAAACTAATCTTATCATAGGTGTTAGTGTTGTCTACTATGCCAAAAAATAAAATTTTAATTAATGCCATCACCCCCAAACTAAAAACTTTCATTGTCCTCAATGAAAAAAAATATGTAACATTAGTAAATAGAGAGGACTTCTCTGAATAATGATGAGCTATCATCCTCGTCATTTTTTGCATTGTTTATGTTGTCTCCAACTGAGGGGAAAGTGGTGCATGAGCCAAATTCGTCCATAGTTTTTTTAATTTAAAAACCTAAAGAAAAAAATAAAATAATTAAAAATAATAAAAAATGAAATAACAGAAATAAAATCAGGTTGTCTTCTGGTAGCGCTTGCTTTAATGTCTTCAACTAGACATAATGATCATCCAGGCTTCATCCGTTGTCCACTAACTTTAGAATTCCTTTTGTGTCAGAAATTGACCAGCCTAAGATCGTTTATTGTTATCTCAACACCCTCAGTAGCTTGTATTCTTTTTCACCATTTAACGAAGCAGAGATAATGACATGCAGAGTGGATGCTTCTCCCATAAAAGTGTACCGAAGGTGGAGGTCTAACACCTATGGTTTTTCAATAAATGGTAGGTGTCTAGGTTTACCTTCTCCAAATTCTGCACTATCCACCCATAAAAAACTATTCATATCATTTGAGTGTTTGATTGCTTTGAAGACATTAAAAATTACATGATCATCATGCACTCTCAGAATAAGTTCCCATTTTTTCACATCAATGAGAGTTCTTCCCGTAGCTAAAAATGGTCTACCAAGAATAATTAGAATTTTTTAGTTTTTCTCCATGTCAAGAACAATAAAATAAACTGAGAAGATAAATTTATCCACATTTACCAAAACATCCTCAATAATCCCCAATGGATATCTGATAGACCGACCAGCTAACTATAAAGATACCATCATAGGCTTAGCTTCTCCAAGACCTAGCTTCTTGTAAACTAAATATGACATCAAATTGATACCAGCCCCAAGATCACATAAAGCATTTTCAAAATGTGAATTCCCAATGGTGCAAGGAATTGTAAAACTCCTAGGGTCCTTACTTTAGAGGCAATTTATCCTGTAAGATAGCACTACACTTTTCAGTAAGTGCAACTGTCTCATACTTCTCTAGCTTTCTCATGTTTGAGAGAATATCCTTCATGAATTTGACATAACTTGACATTTGTTCTAAAGCATCAGAAAAATGGATGTTTATATGTAGTTTTCCTAACGGATCAAAAAACTTATAAAACTGCTTGTTCAATTTCTGCTTTTGGAATCGCTAATGGTATGGAATAGGTGGGCATATGGTGGATGATTATTCAGGAAATAGCTTTGACTTAGGCTTGCCTTCCTTTTTTTCTGAGCTCTTGGCAATACCATCACTCATTGTCTCGGCTTCTACTTCAATCCGCTGAGATTTTTCAACAGTAGCTTTTTGAGGTTTAGCTAACTCCTTGCCACTAAGAAGAGTAATGGCATTTACTTGTTCTTTTGGATTCCTCTCAGTGTTTCTCAATAGAGAACCTTGTGGTTTTTGAGGGAGTATTTCGACAGTTGACCAATTTGAAGCTCTAAATTCTGAATAGATGCAGCTTGACTCTAAATACTTATTTCTTGCCTCTGAAGTGTAGTATCTGTTCTTGCCATAAATTAAGTATTATTGACTATGAGCTGGGTAAGAGCATCTTCTAAAGAAAATTGAGGTTGTTGAGGCTGAAATTGAGGCTGAGTAGCAACTAGTGTATTCATCATCAATTTATAACTATTCTTCCAAAAGAAATTTGGGTGATTTCGCCACCCTTGGTTATGAGTGTTAGACAATGGGTTATTCGGTTTGTTGTAATTCTCAATAAAATTAACATGTTTTGACTGAGAATGGGAGAAAAGATTATCGGTTTGACATTCAGTACTAAGATGAGGTCCATTGCACAACTTACAAACTTCCCGTGAAGCATGAATAGCACTAGCATTGGCGGTGAAAGAGCTCAATTGCTTGGACAATGTAGCTACTTGAGCGATAATAGCGGTAAGAGCATGGAATTCATGAAGTCCATGAATCTTTCTCGGTATATTGCGCTCAATTGGCCATTGATAGGCATTAGCAACCATTTCTTCAAGCAAATCTTAAGCCTCCTCATGTGTTTTGCCCATTAAAGCTCCTCCTGATGTTGCATCCATTAGTGTCATTGTTGAATTTCCCAAACCATTCTAGAAATTTTAGACTTGTAGATATCCAGGGAGTCCATGATGTGGGCATCCTCTCAACATCTCTTTAAACCTCTCACAAGCTTCATAAAGAGACTCCATTTCATATTGGACAAAAGTAGTGATCTCTTTCCTCATTTTGGCTGTTTTAGTTGGTGGAAAGAATTTAGTCAAAAATTTCTCAGAAAGTGCATTCTAAGTGGTGATTGGTCCAACGGGAAAAGAGTTCCACCAAATCTTAGCCTGATCTCGAAGTGAAAATGGGAATAATCCCAGCCGAATTGCATCAGTTGAGACATTGTTATACTTGAATGTCTATATGAACATTTAGATCATCATTAGGTATGCGACTGAACTGATTCGCTTGCACTATGTGAATGATATCTGGCTTAATCTCAAAATTGTCGGCATTAATAACAGGGCGCTGGATGGAAGACGTAACCTCATTGACTATTGGCATAACAAAATCTCGAATTACCCGGTTATTTTGGTTGTTCATAATTTCAGGATTTTCTCTTGCGTCTTCCATGATTTCTTGAGGTTGCTTAGAAACTTCTCTCCTCATTTTTCTATTACGACGACAAGTTCGCTCAATTTCCAAATTTAGAAGAGTCAAATTTTTGCTTCCAAATTTTCTGATACACCTTAGAAAACGTCTGAAAATTCAAAATAGTAAACAACTGTAAATAAAAAAAATTGAGACTCGAAGTAAAATTAAGGGTATGTAACTCTAATATTAATAAACAAAATCACTATGTAAAACCAAAAGTTCCAACGATATGTGTATACTGAAGTAAATACTGATTTACAAAGCGATAGTCGAAGGTTGAAGTCTGACTCTATCAATCTAACCTACATGTGGCGCTTGTATCTTGGTCACATTATCCTAGACAAGATTAAAAGACTTACAAAGGTTGGTCCATTGCAAACTTTAAGTGTGAGACCACTATCCACATGCGAATCCTACATAGAAGGCAAAATGATCAAGAGACCATTTTTAGCCAAAGGTGAAAGAGTAATTCAATGCCTCGAACTCGCACATAGCGACGTATGTGGACCATTGGATATCCAAGTAAAAGGAGGTTATGAATATTTTGTACCCTTCACAAATGAGTACTCGCATTTCAGACATGTTTATCTAATGCGTCAAAAATCTCAAACCTTTGAAAAGTTCAAAGAGTACAAGGCTATGGTTGAGAAGCAGTTAGAGAAATAAATCAAAACACTACAATATGATCGTGGTGGAGAGTACTTGCTAGGAGAGTTCGAAGACTTTTTTAAGGAAGAATGTATTCTTTCTCAGCTTACAACACCTGACACTCCAGAAAAGAATGGTGTGTTAGAGAGAAGGAATCGAACTCTGATGGATATGGTTAGATCCATGATGAGTTACTCATCCCTTCCAGATTCATTCTGGGGATATGACTTAGAAACAATGGCATATATTCTAAACCAAGTTCCGTCAAAGATGGTGCCTAGTACATCATATGAAAGATAGAGTGGACGAAAGTCGTCCGTAAGCCACCTTAGGATATGGGAATGCCCGGCCGACACATGTACTAAGACCAAAGACAGATAAGTTGGCCAGTGGATTAGAATTATGCATGTTTGTATGTTATCCCAACGGAACGAAGGGATACATCGTTTATAGTCTGACCGATAAGAAAACATTCATGAGCAGGAATGCGCATTTTCTTGAGAAGAACTATATAAGAGGTGTTAAGCCGAGAAGCACACTTGTGCTAGAAGAATCATTGAGTGGGAGGGCCAATTAGGAACTTTCCCGATTCAATAATGGAAGAACCACAGTAGGAGCCATAGTCTATGGAGCCTCGACGTAGTGAGAGGGTTGTCTCACTACGTCGATGTAGGAAATAGGGTTGTGAGACAACCTGACATGTACATGTCTTATAGAGATGCCTTAACAATAGTCTCACATAAGGATCATCATGAACCTGTTTCCTACACGCAAGCCATGGTTGGTCCTAAAGCAAACATATGGCAAGACGCCATGAACGTTGAGATACAATCAATGTACTCGAACATAGTCTGAAAACTTATAGATCCTCCTAAAAGGGTAAAACTTGTAGAGTGTAAATGGATTTATAAGAAAAAGAGAAGTCTAGATAGAAATGAAAAGACATTCAAAGCTAGACTAGTAGTCAATGGATACATCTAAAAGGAAGAGTTCACGGAGAAATCTTGAAGAGTGCATTTATATGACTCAACCAGACGGGTTATAAAATCTGGCAGATTGACGTCAAGATTTCATTTCTGAATGGCAATCTTGAAGAGTGCATTTTATATGACTCAACCAAATGGGGTCATGGAGAAATGCTAAGAGGGCAAGGTTTTCGAACGGCTGAAGTCCATGTATGGACTTAAGCAAGCGTCGCGATCATGGAATATCAAATTCGATGAAACTGTCAAGTACTTTGGTTTTAAATAGTTAGTGGATGAAACATATGTGTATAAGCTGATACATGAAAGGAATGTGACAGCAATACGAGATAAAATGATGGATCGCTTCACTATGCAAGATTCCAAGAAGGGATATCTCCCATTCAGACATGGAGTCAGCCTCTCTAACGAGTAGTCTCCCAAGACTCCTCAAAAAGAGGAAGATATGAGAATGATTCCCTATGCCTCAACCATAGGAAGTCTCATGTATACAATGCTTTGCACAAGACCAGATATTTACTACGTCGTGCGCGTGGTAAGTCATTTCTCATCTAATCCTGGACTCGAGCATGTAATGCCGTCAAACATATCCTCAAGTATTTTTGGAGAAAGAGAAACTACATGCTTAAGTATTGAGGTAGTGACTTGAATATGACGGATTATGTCGACTCCGATTTCCAAGCATACAATGATTCTAGGAGATCCACGAGGTTGGATTTTCATGATTCAAGCTTTGGAATAATCTAGAAGAGTTTCTCAAGAGAACAACTCAAAATTGCATGAATTAAGGAGACTAGATGGTATATTACATGTTGGAACATTGGTAGATTTCAGGCTCATTACTTACAAAATGCAATCGCCATTACAACTTATCTCGGGACAAGAACTAAATATTTGTTATTATGAGTGTTTTCCCGACCTCCAATGATACAACGACATGTATCACAGCACAATAGGAAACTCCCCACACCAAGAAAGGAGTGGAACCGACCTTGGCTGGTCGGCCCCTATGGAGCTTGGGACGCACAAGACCTGAGCTCATGAAAAAATAAGAATAAGAGCGCAAGGAAAGCTCCATCGACCCCAAGTGTAAAGTCATTATTACTCGTCGATGGTGACGACAAAGGTGGTACTCCCTCCTAAGCCTGAGCGTCCAATCGGTCTAATCGTTGTGGCAGAATGACAAGATAGCCTCCGTCTGGTCATCTCATAGGAACATCAACATTTAATATCCACTAGCTTTACGTTAAAGGCCACCTCCTTTCCATCCAATCAATGCTGGGTAAGGCAGATTTCATATCTCACAAAGCTTCTTCAACACGCCTCCAAAAGGCTTCTTCGACACACTACCCACGACTCCGAGGACTCATGTACAAATACTTCTCCTAATCGCCAAAAAGCTATGTTGATTCTCTCTAAGGACATTATGCGGGAATATTGACCATCTACTGACTTAGGCATCGACGCCCCTTAGGCGGGACAACCACCCCTGATTCTTCGCCTTGAAGGTTCTATCTATGTTTTGCAAACATTGGGGCCGATAGGAGCCCACCCAGGAAGAAGAGGACATTTAGGAGGGATGAGAGATCACGCTTGGCACTATAGTTACATATCCTCCTAGAAGAAGGATTCCCTCATTCAACAAGAGAGACTGACATTTGTATTGTTGAAGTTTTCAGCTAAAACATTTTCCATCTACGAACTTTTGGTTATACTATATAAGATTCAATCTCCCCACCAAAATGCACAAAGATGGGTGGATAGAGACTGCTTGGAATTTATATTGACTTTGAATCTCCCCCAATAATTGAATATCTTGAGCCCCTGACTGGTCATATGTTCACAACAATGTTTTTTTATATCATTTTGATGAAACAACATATCCATCAGTAGGAGGAGAAATGTCACAAATAGAAAATAAATATGAAATTTCTTGGAATACCTTATCATTATCTCATTTGGATCCTCCTACAAGTCAATGTGAAGATTACTTTCAAAAGATTGTTTATTTATAAAGTATTACAAATCTTACCTAATGCATTTGTTGTTAGAAAGAAAGTGACTAAATCACACACACCAGCTACAAATACTCAAGCACGGATTCATGTTCTAGCATGAGAAGTTGTTAATAAAGTACATTGAAAGAATGGTAGACTTGTTGGGTCAAAAGATAAAATGTCCTAGAAGAAAAATGATAAAGAAATTACAAATGAGGTTGGTGCTCCCAAATATGTCACATTCCTAAGTCAAATAAAAGACACCTCTAATCAAATGGAGGTTACATAATTTATATCCCTAGAAGAAGTACTCGATGATAAAGAGATATCACTAAATTATGACAGTACTGGAAAAAGTTTAGAGCACAATAGAATCATTGAAGATGCGGCACATGATATTTTAAGGGATCCTAAAGATCTTGAACCAAAATTTGTCGAAGAATGTAGACAGAAAATATTAGCCAGTGTGAAAAGATGCAATACGAGCAGAAATTGATTCACTTTTAAAACGAGAAGTATTTAGACTTGTAGTCCAGACACTTGAAGGTGTAAAAGCAGTAGGATACAAGTGGGTATTTATACAAAAGCCTAACGAGAATAATGAAATTGTTAGATATAAAGCACGTTTCAAAGCACAAGGTTTCTCACAGAGATTTGGTCTTAATTATGATGAAACTTACTCTCCTCCTATAACAGATCTTTTAATTTAATTCATCTGGTTGTGATATAAGAACTTAATATGCATATCATGGATGTGGTAACGACATACATGTATGGATCTTTTGATAGTGATACATATATATATATATATATATATATACATATATACATATACATGAAAATCTCATAAGGTTGTAAATTGGTTGAAGCATATAATTCACAATCTCATTATATATGTTCATTTAAATTACAACGGTCTTTATATGGATTGAAACGGATTGGATGCATGTGGTATAGTCATCCTAGTAAAAATCTTTTGAAAGAAGGGTAATTGAATAGCTTAATTTGTCCATGCGATTTTATTAAGATATTAGAATCAGGGTTCACCATTATAGTAGTGTATGTGGACAATTTGAATCCTACTGGCATTCTTGTAGATCTTAATAAGACCATAACTTATCTAACAAGAGATTTTAAAATGAAAGATCTTAGAAAGACAAAATTTTGCCTCAGCCTACTAATTGAACATTTATCAGATGAAATATTAATCCATCAATCGACTTATTTAGAAAAGTCCTGAAGTGCTTTTATAAGGATAAAGCTCATCCATTGGGTTTTTTTCAATGGTTCTGAGACCACTTGATATTAAAAAGGACCATTTTCATCCTCTAGAAGATAATGAAGAAGTCATTGATCTTGAAGTATCATACCTTAGTGCAATTGGTGCTCTCATGTATCTTGCAATTGCACACGTCCTGATATATCATTTACTATTAATATGCTTGTAAGATATAGCTCTTCACCAAATGGAAGGCATCAGATTGGAGTTAAACACATATTTGTTATTGTGTGAAACAATAAACATGGATCTATATTATTCGAGACGTCAGAAGTACAAATAATTAGAATGTAAATGTCATTTACCTTTTTGACCATCATAAAGATTGATCTCAAACTGGTTATTTATTTGTCTACAATGATAGAACTATATCTTGACGATCTGTGAAGCAAACTATAGTGGCTACTTCTTCACGTCACTATGAAATACTTATGATCAAATCTATGAAGCATGTAGAGAATGCATATGGTTAATGTTAGTGATCCAACATACAAGAGAAACATGTGGATTATCCACAATCAAAGATAATCCTACGCTTTTATATGAAGATAATGCAACATGCATCATCTAACTTAAAAGGAGGTATATAAAAGTAGATCGAACAAAGTACATCTCACCAAAATTCTTTTTCACCAATGAACTCCAGAATCATGAAGATATTGATATGAAGCAAACTCGATCACATGATAATGTAGCTGACCATCTGACTAAAGCACTTCCTACAACAACATACAAGATGCTTGTTTACAATATTAGAATGCATAATCTTTAAGAGACTGTATGATGGTGGTTATATGAACATCAGAGAGAATATAAAAGAAGAGTCCAATGTATACATATTGTACTATTTTTTCCTTCGCCAAGCTTTTTTCCCACTAGGTTTTGTTGGCAAGGTTTTAATGTGGCAGGTAAAGTTTTACATGCATAAGAATTTTGTACTCGTTTTCCTTCACTAAGATTTTTTCTGGTAAGGTTTTAACGAGGCACATTCTTTGAAAACGTGAACAACCAGGGAAAATGTTGTAAATGCATGAGTTAGATATCATCATTCTTAACTCCTTGCACTCCTTAGTCTCCCCACTATTAACTCTCCCCACCCCTAACTCTCTCAATCTTAACTCTCATATTTACATTATGCATTCAACTCATAAATAAATATTGTAAGTTTCATTCATATAAATTTGTCCTATTTTCCCTATAAAATGAAGGATTGACTATGAATAAAATCAAGAGAAACATTTTATTCTCTTCTCCTTCTTCTTCTTTCTTATTAAGCTAATTTGTTCCTTGTATTTTTTTCATTGATCTTATCTTTTATAACATGTATTACATTGTTTTCGTTTAGTCTACTGTTTTGGAAATAGACATTAAGAAGAAAAGTATTTTTTATACCAAGAAGAAAAGTATTCAAGACTAACAATTTAATTATATATTGAGAAATATTATTTGTATATAATTTATTTTCTTTTTTGTTCTTTCTCATTTCCAAATATGACCAGTCCAGTCATGAAACGTAACCAGATAATTAGATTGATTATAAAAAATATTAATTATCATAACAACTAAAATTTTAGAAAAAGTCACGTAAAGTTTGATGAGATTTGTTTCATATCAGGTATGAGAAATAAACAAGAAAATAAAATTAAATACGTAATAAAGACATGAATGTGGAATCCACACAATTTCTTTTATCAAAATAGAGTAGTGCTCAATCAACACAATAATACTACTAACATTGCTGAAATATTCATTCTTAAAATATTTTCTAAATATAATATAGTTACAAGAACCTTTAGCAAAATGATGTCAATAGTCAATTGTGGAGGGGTGGTTATCTCTAATGAGATATTTTTCCTTAGTCAAAGCTCCTAATTTTTTAAAACTATTATAAGATACTCTTTACGTCATTTATGGTAGGAGCCTTTGTTTCCACCATATGAATGCGTTTTTCTGTTGTCATATTTTTTCTTTTCCTTTTGTTGAGTGCTAAATCCCATACAGATATATATTATATGCCCTTCTCTTTCTTTTTTAATAAATATGCCACGACAAAGTAGAGTTTTTTTTAACTCAAAATACACTTGTTAAAATAAGAAACTTTGGTTAAGTTTTTTAAAAGTAAATTTTGTAGAAAAAAAGTGGATGTTAACAATAGCACTTAAACAGTGGATTTCAAGAAAGTACAAGTCTTATTGGATGTTAACAACAGCACTTAAACAGTGGATTTCAAGAAAGTACAAGTCTTATTGGGAAAGCAGATTATTATGGGTTGAAGTACATATATATACTTAAACAAAATTTGTTCAATAGATGGGATTGGAATGAAATTCAATACCTTAACAATAATTCTCTGGGAAATTTTTTGTTAATCCAGGTGTTTGTGAGCTCTCACTGTTCCTTAGCTTAATCATACCCTTAGTTAGTCTATAAATATATATAAGTGGTTTAACAGAGACTGTACAAAACCAGATTAACTGACTAACAATTATCTAGAATAAAAACTAACCAACAGAATAGATAAACCAATATTTAACTATATGAATTATCTAATTGCCTCCCTCCAACGGATATTAGGTGGAATTGATATAAGTTTGGACAGAGTGTTCATAAAACGAGGAGCCAAGAGACCCTTGGTGAAAACATCAGCTAGTTGGTCAGTTGTAGCAACATAGTGTATAGCCAGATCCTTTTGATTGACTCTCTCTCGAACAAAACGATAGTCAATTTCTATATGCTTCATATGTGCATACAAAATACGATTTGTAGCTAAAGATAATGCTGATATATTATCACACCAAATATTAGGTACATCAGAAATGAAAATATGCAGCTCACACAATAATTGTCTAAGCCAACTCATCTCAACAATTGTCGAAGCTAAGGCCCTGTACTCAGTCTATATGGATGATCTTGAATCAATTGGTTATTTTTTAGAGTTCATGAAATAGAATTAGAACCCAAAAATATGACATTACAGTTGTGGATTTCTTGCCCAATCTGCATAACTATATGCAGTGAGAATCAATTTCCTAGGTCTGAAAGTAATACCATGATACAGTGTGCCTTGTAAGTATCCTAGAATTTGCTTGACAGTAGTGAGATGTAGAGTAGTAAGTTGGTGCATGTACTGACAAACATTGCTGTAAATTGAATATCAAATCTTGTAAATGTTACATATTGTAAGGCACCTACAATTTGTCTATACTGAGTATGGTCACGAAGAAGAGGAGAAGAAGATGCTAAGTCTATTTTGATGTAACATGATGATTTACAAGGCTTGACATTGGTCATACCAGATTTATGAAGGCGATCTTTAGCATATTTGGACTCATCTACAAATAACACAGTTGAGATGTATGAATGACTTCAAGACCAAAAGTAGCGAAGATCACCCAAATACGTCATTTCAAATTCCTTACTTAACTGAGTGACAAGTGATCCACATATAGTAACAAATAAGTGAGAGAATGACCCACAACTCTTAAAAATAAGGAAGAATTTGAATAAGATGCTACAAAATCAAATTGAGTGAGACGTGAGGTAAATCTATCAAACCAAGCTCATGGTGCTTGCTTGAGGCCATATAGAATATATTTATGGAGTCTACATACAAGATTGAGGTTGCTACATATAAACTTCTTCATTCAAAATACCATGCAAGAATGCATTTTTGACATCTAGTTGCCTAAGACTCCAAATTGTGTAGCAAGTGAAAGAATAAATCTTAAAGTGGTTTTCTTAACAACAGGAGGAAGTGTCTCCTCAAAATCAATGCTAGCTTCTTGATGATAACCTTTGGCTACCAAATGAGCTTTAGATCTAGGCAAAGAACCATCATAATTGAATTTCAGTTTGTGGATCCACTTACAACCAATAACATTCTTGTTTGAAGGAATGGGAACCAGGGACCAAGTTTCTCATTTTTGAAATGCAAAGAATTCCTCAAACATAACCGATCTCCATTGAGGTTATTTAGATGCACTAATGTAAGAAGTTGGCTCCAGTTCAAAACGTGGAGAGTTTACAGAGGCAGTTGAAGCTTTCTTCTTAATATTCCTTATTTTGCTCTACTCTGGAGAGTTTACAAGCGTTTACCGTTGAGCTAAAAGCTATAGCTGGTATTTAAGGTGCAACTTTATTTCTTTTATTTAGCTTAAACACTTGTACTCAGGTATCGACAGTGATTTGGCCCCACCAGGCCTTCGCCATGTGGCATGATGCTAGCCCACCTGCCAGCAATCCATCCTCAGCACCGACTCGCAAGAACAATGCTTTCCCTGAAAGTCGAACCCCTGACCATCAGACTCTAATACCAATTGTAGGATCAAACGCTTATTGTTGAACTAAAAGCTTTAGCTGACAATTAAGACGCAATATTATTTCTCTTATTTAGTTCAAATAAATGCACTCAGGTTTTGATTGTGACTTAGCCCCACCAGACCTCCACCACATGGCAGGATGTTCGCTCACCTGGCAAGAATATTGTAGGATCGATATGGCAACTCAAAATGTGGTGAATTGCGTGATCATGTTCAAATTAATAAAATTTCACACACGAGTGGAAAAAGAATGTTCAAGAATGAGCACTAAAATTTCACTAGTTTAACGTTTGAAAAGATAAATAAATTAATAACAGATAAAAGGGTCAAAGTAAATAATGCTTGCGAAAATGTTAAGCAAGCAAATAAAAAAATTTGAGAAAACTTAAAGTGTGGAACTTAAATTACAGAAATTAAGTGTGAAAAAATAAAGTGCAAAAAAATTTGTGCAGAAAGTTAAAGTGTAAAAAATAAATAGCAATAAATAAAAAGAGAAGAATGAGAGGAAGATAGACACACGATAGTTTTACGTGGTTCGAAAAATCTTTTTCCTACGTCCACGCTCCAAGGCTCTTGCTTGAAGATTTTAATACCACGATCTTCTTAAGTATGAAGAACAAACTTTACAAACTCAATTAACTTATGGAGGCCAATTAAATCTCACAAGATTATGTGTTTTGAGATTAAGTGATATCTTACAATAACTCTCTCAAAATAGCATAATCTCCGAACTATGCTCACAAAAAAATCTTACTCACTCAAGAAAGCTAAAAAAATCTATGAATTGTGTTTTGTGAAGAGAAATTAGGAGAGGGAGGTTATGGTTTAGGAGGGATTTTTTTTTAATTTAGAAATAGGAAAGACACTCCATACTTAATAAGGAGGATAAAATATCATTGACTAAAAAGACAGAATATTCCTACTCAAAATAACACAATATGACAAAAAACTATTTGAGAAACTGTATTTTTTTTATCTACTT
Organism: Datisca glomerata; assembly: GCA_003255025.1. Classification (NCBI taxonomy): domain Eukaryota; kingdom Viridiplantae; phylum Streptophyta; class Magnoliopsida; order Cucurbitales; family Datiscaceae; genus Datisca; species Datisca glomerata. The sequence goes on from QANY01009693.1 coordinate 616,930, forward strand.
GAAATTGAAACTTACTTTGTTTGTGATTTGTCATTATCTTCATCTCATGTATGTGCCTATTGTGCAAGAGAGGATATGATTTTTTGTATTCGGCTTTTCATTGATGGTGAGTTAATTTAAGGGTATGTATGTCTAAATAAATTGAGCATTAATAAAGGTAAATAAAATGAGTTAGCTTCTAATAAAATTATATAAAAATAAATATCTTAATTATCTTCAATCGTCATGCTTTGTGAGCTCTTAATGAAAATAAATATCTTTATGATCTACAATCTACATGGTAATTTTTTAATAGCCATTGTAAACTTGATTAAATTTATTAGTTACTTCAATATTTTTTTATCATAAAAAACTATCTCACAAAGATATATAGCTAAGGTGTAGGATTAGAAGTAACTGTAGGTGGTGGAAGAGATATGTAGGCAGTGGGTGAAAAAGATGAATGAAGGAAAAAACAAGTAAAGTGGTGTAGGAAGCTATAGACAATGGATGACAGAGTAAGTTATTAAAAGTAGAAAGCAAGATAGAAGATAAAATAGAATCAAAATTAGATGAAAATGATGGAGTAGAACCAAAAGTAGCAGAATATAAGGATGCAAAAAAGAAAGAGTCATCAAATATTACACACATAGAGATTATCATTTTATCAGTAGATGGATTGTAACTTATATAACCTTTTGATTCTATAGTGTAGCCAAGAAATACACATCGAGTAGTTTTAGGTTGCAATTTTTTAGAGTTATATGGTTTAAGTAATTGAAAACATGCACACCCAAATAAATTCATATGAAAATAATCTACACATATCTAAAAAGTTTTTCAAAATGAGATAAATGTCTTAAACTAGTAGATGTCATCCTAGTAATAAGAAATGTGGCAATAGCAAAGGCATACCAACAAAATGTAAAGGGATGGCTGCTTTATTCATTAAAGCTATGATAATATATATTATATATCTGCTCTTTCTATCAGCAGTGTCATTTTGCTCAGACGTATAAGTACATGACTTTTGGTGAAGAATTCCTTTTATGAAAGATTAAAAACTTTGACTAACCACCTTAGTCTTCATAACTTTGATTTTTGATTCAAAAGATTATAATATATGGTTGGAATTTTAGGAAAACTGCGTATATTTCAGACTTATGTACTAAAACAAAATAAATCCAACTTAGACGTATCATCTATGGAGGAAACATAATAACTAAAACTCGAGTAAGAAACAATAGGAGAAGGGCCTTAAATATCACTATAAAGCAAATCGAAAGGTAATAAAAAATAGTATGAGATGAAGGGAACACAAGCTTGTTCATTTTACCTCTTGAGAAAGTAGTACACAAACAAGAAGATTCAAAATGAGATTTAATATTTGATTTATGTAAAATTGGAGAAACTATAACCAAATTTCCAAGTTTGTCATGTCATCGTGCTAGATATCTTATTACCTATGCATGTAATAGTATTTGAAGAAACTGAAGAAGGAAATGATAAAATGAAAGAAATATGATAAATGCTATTCTCACCCTGCCTTTGGTAGAGGATTTTGCCATTATGTTTGTCCTGAATGTATAACCAATCGGCATCAAACACAAGTTGGTAATTGCTAGTGCGACAATATTGATAAACACAAAGAAAATTAGCAACGATTTCAAGGACTTTAAGCAAATTTAAATGAAAGGTATGAGATAAAGTTGGAAGAGAGACGACATATATATGTGTGATTTGGAGTGCTTGACCATTACTAACTAAGACATAATCGTCTCCATTACACTCATTAACCAGAGACATGTTGTTAAAATCAGAGTCAAATGCGTATCACACCCTGTGTCACTCATCCATACTATTTTGTTCTGAGAAATATTAGTGGGAATTGATGTTATCATGGTATCAAGCTGGCTAGGTGGATGGATACCTCGATACGCATAGTTCATGCGATTGTGAGTCAAGTGCATTATGTCTTGTCTTATTACATATCTAACACTGAATCTTGGATCTCTTAATAGTAAATTATCCATCATGTACTGAAGTGTTAGAAAGGCTAAACAAACCAGATGAAAAAAGTGTACCATTCAAGATTCCTCTACCTCGAATAGAATTACCACAACGCCCTCTACCATGATAACTAGAAAATAAAAAACCACGGCCACCTCTTATGTGAGATTGTCCTTGATACATTCTTCCTTGGGTGGGAGTGAACATGTTATAAGTGGAATAAAGTTCTCATTAGATTTGTGTCGCTCTACAAGTGAAGCTTCATCAACCTTAAGTAGTACATGAAACTTTTCAAAATGAATAAGCTCAGGGTTCTGATATATTTTTTAAGGCATTGTATTCATTTGGAAGTCCATGCACCATATATATAATAGAATATATTCATCATCAATGAAGATCATTTCAAAGGCAAGACTATATTTGGCTTTCATAATACGTTGAATGTCTGAGTCAACTGACTCTGTGCTTTTCTTAGAAATAGTCTGAAGATTAGACATGAACTGCATGATATTAGAATGGGACAATTATGCAAATTGTCTTTCTAAAATTTTCCATACTTGTTTTGAGGTGGTACATCCAACTGCATAAGGAAGAGAAACTAGGAAGAGAATGGCATTGATCAAAGTCAAAAGAGCTTGGTGTTGAGCAATCCAATTCTCATAGCTGGTTTCACTCAATTAGTAAGTTGATTCTTCTCATTGCGAGCAAATCTTTTTAAATAAGTTAGGGTTCCGTTGATAAAGTTAAAAAATGTCCACGAAGAATTTGATACCTTTGAAGTCTTAACTACATAATTGCTAGTATCTAGACTTAGAAGAATGGAGACAAAATTATAGGTACTTAAGAGAAGAAAAATCAGTGTATTTGAATTTGTTGTAGATTGACAAAAAGAAACTAAGACCCATCCTAAGTTGATGTGGCCGAACAGAGGGATGTCAATAACAACCTATATGTATGTACGTATGTATGTATGAAGTATTTCATGGTTATTAAATTTATAAACTAAATAAAATACGATGATCATAGAAAGTTTACAAAACTTAGTTATGTTTTAAATTATGTTTGTTTTAAGTTTCGTAATTTGAAACACTATTGTGATATTTTTATATGAAAATAGTTTCATACTATTTTAAATTTTATTGTCAATTACAGATTGTGGGTAGAAAAAACCCACTGGATACCCATACCCAATGGATATTCCTTATACTCTACACATAAAAATTTGTGTAGGTATGGAGGTGGGTATGAGGATAGAAAATATTAATGGGTATGGGGTGGGTATGACATTATCCATACCCCATACCCTATCCATTGAAATCCCTAGTCGAACCTCCCATTCAGGACTTATGCCCTAGGAGCTCTAAAACCATGTGAATTCTCACTTTTTATTAACTAAATCTAACCCTTAATTGTTCTATAAATATTCATCAATGGTTTAGCAGAAACTATACAACCCAGATTAAGTGCTAACTAGAGCAAAAATAAACCAACAGAAGCGTAAACCCAATATATAACTGTATGAGTTAACTAATAGTATTCATATGAAGCATGCACTAAATCATTTTATCTTCTGTCTCATAAAATTTGTATTGTGAAACACAAAATTTAATATTCATGTTTTTATAATTCTCCTTTCTTTATTTGTGGATTGTTATTAATTCAAATATATAAGTTCACCTTAACTCAATAGCTGCATAATTGCTAGTATCTAGACTTAGAGGAATAGAGACAAAATTGTAGATACTTGAGAGAAGAAAAATCAGTGTATTTGAATTTGTTGTAGATTGAGAAAAAGAAAGCTAAGACGCATCCTACGTTGATGTGGTCGAACCTAGAGATGTCAATAATACTCACGTGTTTGGGTACTCACGGGTATCCAACCGTAACGGATAAGGTATGAGGGTTTTAAAATGGGTTTGGATAGAGTATGGGTATATAAAAAACTCCCATGAAGGTATGGATAGGGTACGTGTTTCAACCTATATATATATATATATATGCATGTATGTAAAGTAGTGGAGGAAGCTATAGATGATGGATGATAGAGTCAGTTATTAGAAGTAGAAAGCAAGATAGAAGATATCACATGATCAAAACTAGTCGAAAAGGATGGAGCAGAACCTAAAGTAGCAGAATATAAGTATGCAAGGGAAAGAGTCATCATCAAATATTACACACTTAGAGATTTTCATTCTATTAGTATATGGATTGTAACTTATATAAGCTTTTGATTCTATAGTGTAGCCAAGAAATACACATCAGGTAGTTTTGGGTTGCAATTTATTAGAGTTATATGGTTTGAGCAATGGAAAACATGCACATTCAAACACCTTTATATGAAAATAATCTACACATACCCAAAAGGGCTTACAAAATGAGATAAATGACCTAAACTACCAGGTGTCGTCTTAGTAATAAGAAATGTGGCAGTAACAATGACATTCCACAAAAAATGTAAAAGGATAGAGGCTTTATTCATTAAAGCTATGGCAATCTCTACTATGTTTATGTTCTTTCTTTCAGCATTGACATTTTGCTAAAGTGTATAGGAACATGACTTTTGGTGAAGAATTCCTTTAGGAAAGATAAAAAACTGTGACAAGCCTAACCAGTCCTTAGAACTTTGATTTGTAACTCAAAAGATTTCTATATAGGTTGGTATTTTTGTAAAATAATGTATACTTCAGACTTGCTTGCTAAGACAAAAAAAAATTCTGACTATATTTAAACATATCATCTATGGAGGAAACATAATATCTAAAACTCGTGTAAGAAACAATAGGAGCAGGCCCCAAACATCACTATGAAGCAGGTAATAAAAAATAGTATGAGATAAAAGGGAACAAAGCTTGTTCGTTTTACCTTTTAAGAAAGCAGTAAATAAACAAGAAGATTTAAAATGATATTTAATATTTGATTTATGTAAAATTTAAGAAACTGTAGTAGGATGTCCAAGTCTTTCATGCCATATTGCTATAAATCTTATTATCCATGTATGCAACAATATTTGAAGTAACTGAAGAAGGATATGATAAAGTGGAAGGAATATGATAAAGGCCTTTCTCAACCTGCCTTTGTATAGGATTTTGCTCGTGTGTTTGTCCTGAATGTGTAACCGATCAGCATCAAACACAAATTGACAATTATTAGTAAGACATATTTGATAAACACAAAGGAGATTAGTAGTGATTTTAGGGACTCTAAACAAGTTTAAATGAAAGGTATGAGACAAAATTAGAATAGAGGTCGACCACACTTGTCTGTGTGATTTGGAGTGCTTGACCATTACTAACTGAGACAAAATCTTATCCATTACACTAATTAACTAGAGATAAGTTGTTAAATTCAGAAGTCAAATGCATATTTCACCCTGTATCACTCATCTATACTATTTTGTTTTGAGAAATATTAGTGGGAACTAACGCTACCATGGCAACAAACTGGGTAGGGTGGATGGTGACCCTGATATGCATAGTTCATACGATTGTAGTAGTCAAGTGCATCACTGCATTGTGTCCTATCTCATTACATATCTAACATTGAATCTCATATCTCATAATAGTAAATTATCCATCAGGTGTTGAAGTGTTAGGAAGGCTAAACATACCCGATGAAAAAGGTGTAGCATTCAAGATTCCTCTGCCTTGACCAAAATTAGCACGATGCCCTCTATCTTGATAACTAGGAAATAAAAAAAATTTCACGGCCATCTCTTCCACGAGATTGTCCTTGATACATTCAGCCTTAAGTGGAAGTGAACACCACCATAAGTGAAATAGAGTTCTCAGTAGATTTGTGTGGCTCTACATGTGAAGCTTCATCAACCTTAAGTAGTACATGAAATTATTCAAGATTGAATAAGCTCAGGAAGGGCTCTAATAGAAGATTTTAAGGCACTGTATTCAAGTGGAAGGCCATGCACCGTGTATATAATAGAATATCTTCATCATCAATGAAGATCAAGGCAAATGCAAGTTTATCTTTGGCTTTCCTAATACGTTCAATATAAACGCCAATTGACCTTGTGCTTTTCTTGAAAATAGTCTGAAGATCATACTTGAGCTGTAGGATATTGGAACGGGATACTTATGCAAATCATCTTTCTAAAGTTTCCGATACTTTTTTTGAGGTGGTATACCCAACTATATAAGCTAGAGAAACCAAAGAGAATGGCGTTGATCAAAGTCAAAAGGGCTTTGTCTTGAGCAATTCAACCCTCGTAGTTTGGATTCACTCGATTAGTAAATTGATTCTTTTCATTGCGAGCAAATCTTTTGGAACAATTTAGGGTTCCGTTGATAAAGCTAAAAAAGACATGTGCATGAAGAATCAAGTGAATTGATACCTCTTAACTACATAATTTCTAGTATCCAGATGAAATGGAAACAATTGTAGATATTTGAAAGAAGAAAAATTGGTATATTTGAATTTGTTATAGATTAAGAAAAGAAAGTGAAGACCCGTCTTGAGTTGATGTGGTTGAACCTCCCATTCTTGGACGTGTACCCTAGAAGCTCTGATACCATGTGAATTCTCACTTTTTATTAACTAAATTTGACTCTTAATTGTTATATAAATATTCATTAATGGTTTAGTAGAAACTATACAAATAAGATTAAGTGCTAACTAGAGTAAAAACAAACCTAACAAAAGAGTAAAACTAATATATAACTGTATGAGTTAACTAATAGTATTCATATGAAGGAGTACTAAATCATGTTATCTTCTATCTCATAAAATTTATATTGCAAAACACAAAATTTAATATTCACGTTTTAATAATTCTCTGTTCATTATTTATGTTATTAATTCAAATATATAAGTTTACCTTAACTCAATAGCTTAAGTATTTGGGATAATTGACAACTCAAATGAACTATTGTCTATTTTGGGGCTTATATTTTTTAGTATTAAATATTCAATTCCCCATATTATTTAATGATACAAATACATAATTCATTTATTTTCTCTCATTAAAATTTAAATAAAATATTATATTTTAAAACATGTGACAGTTGATGATGTAAAATAATACTAAATATTCAATACTCCAAACATTCTCTACTAGTTTGACAACAATTTTTTATAACGCTTCTAGCATGTTTCAAGGGAATTGTCTAAACTAATCATCCCAGTATAATATATTGAAAATAAAAATTTAATTTGGTGAAATAAAATGGAAAAAACAAGTAGGCAATTTTCATAGAAAATGCCCCTTTCAATAAAAGAAATTAGGTAGTTCATTATTGAATAATAGAAGCCATAGAATGAAAAACTTTTGTGTTGGATAGGGACAAATTTTAAGCCAGTAATTGCTGATAGAAAGAAAAGACTAAAGCCGTCCAAAGTCCACTGAGAGCGTCTCTCTCGCCATGGATGACAACGCTACACTAAATTCAGAGGCGTTATCAAATCTCCGTCGTAGAAACTCAATCGCCACTTCCATCACAGTCCCCACACCTGCGACAAAGTCTTGCCATAGTTCTTCCAGCTTCCTCCAGCAAAACGGCCACGCTTCCCCTCCGCTGCCGCCATCACCGCTAAACTTGGAGCTTTTATCTCTCAAGTCATCCACCACATCCTCCCTAACATACACATCACTCAGAGACATCCTACTTTCCCCCGCAACCATAAACTCACCCACTGCTGCTTCCGCCGCCAACTCCGGCTACGAAATCTCGATCCGTAACCGTCTCGTTAAGCAGGCCGCTTGGGCCTACCTCCAGCCCATGTCCTCTTCTCCAGACTCTTCCGAATCACAATTCCTACGACGGATTTGGTTCAGTTTATTGGGTCGAAATCAGAATCCCTTCTCGTCCTGCGTCGGATTTATCAGATGCAGCGTTATTCCAGCTATAACAGAGGTTTTCGATCGAATAATCCGAGCCATTCGACTCTGCTTGGGCAGATAACGATGCGTTTACGCCGATAAGCGACGGAATTGTATCGGCTAATCCTTCTGTATTTTCACTCTTATAGCAAAATGAGAACTCGCAATTGGCGAAATTCGTGAGTTCTCATAGCATAAGCGAAAGAAAACTCTAAATTGTGCATTTTTTCCATTTTCATTTATAGTACAGAATCAAAAGATTGAATATGATTTGAATTTTTGAAGAACAAATATATAATTCTTAGTCGTAGGATTTGTTATTTGTACTGTTTCGCAGAATCGTTAATGAATTGGTTTTCCTAAGTGGAACTTTGTTATGCTTTTGGTTCAAGTTAATTTGTCGGCTGACCGCTTCGCCTCCGCCTCGACACTGTCCACATACTCTGACTGGCTGTGGAGATGAGCGTCTTGTACCACATCGGATCGATGTGCCTCGGGAATGGCATCATCGGTTCCGTCAGCATGATGTGGTGGAGCACTTGAACCCCTTTTTTTCCTCTTGCTTGTTTGGTTGATTTGCTTGCTGTAATATGATGGCTGATCATACTCCGGCGGCGGCGGTGGCTCCGTTGGAACTTCCTGCCCATTTATCTGCAAATGTTGAATATAATCATTTAAGGTAAGTGCCTTTGTGTGCTTTGAGCAAGTGAGTTATGGCCATGAGGACACTCTTGTGGTTATTGGTCTATGAATTCAAAGTAGTCAAGAACATTCAGGAAATAAATTTTTGTTGTGAGAATGAACGTTGATCATTATTTTGTGAAAGAGAATTGTAAATGACTGTACTTTATTATCGCACTTTTATTTCTCCAATTTCTCTGACTTTTCTTTTCATATTTCATTTTTTCCATATATTTAAAATAAAAATATATTATTTTTAAGGGAGTCAAATCTGACTGACTCAAACTTGTGTCATCTAAGTTCTCTCAATTTATTTAAAAATACAAAGATTCTTGTAATTTATGATTAATTCCAACAACATGCGATTATATGACATAATGAAAAACATTAAAGGATGAAATTAACAGAGAGAATAAGAAGAAAAGTATTGAAGAGGAATAAGGTAGAAGTGGTACCTGAATGAACTGGTTCCTTAAGTTGGTAGTGTGGGAAGAAAAGTAGTGAAGTAGTTGGAAGAAAAAGAAGTGGATCAATTGGGAGAAGTTTTCCCAGTAGAAAATGGCCAAATCCAACCCTCTTGCTCTCCACTCCATCAACCTTTGTTCAATCTCTGTTTCATGCTTTGCAATATATGGCCTCAACACCATTTCAAACACATACTCTGTCCCCTACAATTATTTAAATCTATTCCAATTTTAGATGTGATTCTGACCGAACGAAGAACGACAATGTAAGATTTGAACTAACAGTTTAGATTAACATTTCATGAAGATTAATGAAAAGGAAAAATATTTTTCAAACTAAATGAATTGTTGAAATATGAACCAATAGCCTAGATAAGACATAACTCAAAGGAAATTAAACTTAACATAATAATGGATCGAGATTCTCTGAGGATGTAGATGATATGATGTGCACAATCATATAGATTTTTAAATTTATAGATAACCAACTTAGAGGAAAATAGTAGAAGCACAAAAAAAATGTCCAGTAAAAAAGGATTTGGCGAAATCTTGGATGCCAATTACAAACTCGATGGTTGGGATGTACCAATTGTACTTGTGCCGTTATGGACCAACAGAGAATCCCTATTTCCATTTTCTAAAACCTTTATTTTAGTAATTACCTTTGTGTTTGGATGCCATAGATAGATGACAAATGCCACCTTCATAAATCCATACATCGGCAACCTACAATGTAAAATTACTTCTTTTATTCTGAAACGTATCTTTACTTCATATAACACGTGATACGATATTATAGACTTGCATTTCTAATATGATCATAAGTCAACATATTTTATTATAGAAGAACTATACGTACCATGAAAGGAAGACGTCTCCAATTCTTTCAAAAAATGTAAGAATTGCCACGATGATCCTGCAACATTTATACAACATATGCTGGCATAATTATCTTTGCAAACTGTATACGATCAAAGTTACATGAATTAAGCAGAGGACATTTGTTTGAGAGTAGAGTGACTAGTAAAAAAATTCAAAGTAAAGAGGATGCAAAAATTCGTAGCAGAATTATGGGGTTTCAGAAAACACATTATTTTCCCATTATTTCACCAATATATCATTTGATTCAAAAATTAAATGTAGTTCGTGTATGTATAAAAGAGGAAAAACGAAAAGTTAAATACCAATATTGGCACCAAAGTCGAAGTTCTTGAATCTCAATCCTGTTCTTCTCCACTGTTTTATAGCATTCAAATGCTGGATATGCATACCCAAAAAACATCCTGCGGTAAGCAAAGACAATGTTGTATAATTCTCAGAAACAAACCCTCCATAAAGTTGAGGAAATTATATAAATTATATAATGAATAAAAAGGGATTGATTACTTACAGAAGACATCTGGAGATGAACTCTCCCAACATTTTTGGACCCAAACACCACCAATTTTTTCCTGAAAAAAAAAAAACAAAATTCATTTAATACCTAATTGTTTATTCCTTTTACAATGTATTCAGAATTTTCAACAATTTTTTTCAAACGAATTTTCAACATTTCAGTTTATAAAAAGCTGTATATTCAATAATTTACCTGATTATCGGACAGAAAAATTCAAGAGATAGATCTAATAAAAACTCTGATAAACAATCTGATGAACTAAGTTCAGCATTTCCAACAGAAATAAATGGTCAAAATTACACGTATATGATTCAAACAATTAGAAATTAACTTATTTTTTCCCTTGAAAAACAGTTATTTTGTGGGTATTCTTCGGAAGCGGATTAACCGTCTGGCGGTTAAGTAATCTAGAGGACATTTTTGGTCAATTTGACGTAAGGACACAACTAACTTATCTCTCATTTTACTATGTTCTCAAGGAGAACTACACAAATTGTCATTTGGGTAACAAAATAGCCATTTAGTTTTTTTATCGTAAAAATGACGTGGTGGTTGGTTAGGTAATGGTAAATGATTCTCCATTTACCATTAGACTCTTAATAAAAAAAGGCCCAAAACACGCGCTACAGTATGCAGCGGCCTCACGCGTGACTGTAGTTTTAATGAAACACAACGTTTAACGGAATGGAAGAAGAACGACTATGTGTATTGTACATAAAATAGATACGTATGGTATCTAATTTAAATATTGGTTTGTTTTTTATCTATGAACACCATAATAATCTGAAATATTGAACACAAGTTAAACTCGTTAAGCGTAATGTATAAAAGTTATGGTATATAATTTAAACACTAGTTTGTTTTTGTTTATGAACACTAGAGCAATATGAAATATTGAATACTCTTACACCGGTTATGCGTAAGTATCTAAATTAGATACGTATGGTATCTACTTTATATATCATCGCGTAGAACAAGATCCGGAAAAAATCAATGCACAAAGAAATCCATAAAAAATGAAAAAACCAGAAAGATTATCGTGAAAAAATCAACAAAACCTCAAATCCAATAAGTAATCCAGAAAAATCCTCAGATCCAAGAACGAAACTCTAACAACGCATTACATCTTGCACAAACAACAAATTTTAAAACCTAACAATGTCATCTTCGCCGTTGCCATGAAAGAAAACACGCTGAAAAAGAAGAACATGACAATTTTGTTCGAACGACGATGAACAGTAGAGCACTGATGAAAACACGCTGGGAAAACACAACCAATTTTTTGTCTACGAACGGAGGCTGCCGACGAACAGCGAGCGGTGAGGAAGATAGGGGCATAAAGGTGACGAATAGTGAGCAGCAATAACAACGAGCGATGAGGAACAACGTGCGGCGACGAGCTAATCCTAGACACCACATCTGACCTTCAGGGAAGATGGAGGCAGAAAATGGAAAAATATTTTAAAAATTGTTAAAGGGAATGCCATTTGTTCAAAAAATGCCATACATGCAATTAAAAAAAGGGACATTTTTATGTAGAATGACTCTAAAAAATTGGAGAAATGTGCAACTTCCTCATGTTATTATTGTAGGGATAGAAAATAGAAATCCCAACCGTTGGCTCAAATCTACACGGTTCCTATTTGATTGAGCGCTAAAACTAAAAAAATTGACATCCTTCACCTTTCATTATTTTAAAAAAATATAGATAAACCAATTTTTTTAAATCATGTTGTTGGTGATAGAAACCAGTACGTGCATCAGGACATCCTAACGAGGCTGTCACATACGTAACACCCGCATCATCTAATCCAACCCAACATATTATTAAAATAAAATAAAAAATTCAACAAAAGTAAATATGAAGAACAAATCAACAGTCCTAAAAGAAGAGATGTTACAAACATCATCAAGAGAAAAAATTTGATGATGTTTGTGTCAAACATAAAAGCGTTGAAGAGATGTTACAAACATCATCATCAAGCGTTGAAGTGTCAAAATTTAATCCGAAACATAAAAGCGTTGAAGTGTCAAAAGCTCCTAAATTAAACTTTGCATCGTGCTCACGAATTGAACGCCAAAGTAAGATAAAAGCTTTAGCAAAGATAGGTTTCCTACGCTCAATGATGACTTGATTTCAAAAGAACCACCACACAACCTAAAAAACAGCAATAATGTAAGTTTGTCATAGAGCCCCCAATTACATGCTAAAAGATATATTTATCGTCGCTTGCTAAATAATTAAGAAAATGCCATCAAACTTGATATCTTTTCTAAAAGCACTCGACAAGACATCCCAAAATTCACGATAATTTATAGAGATATCATAAGTACTCATTCACGTCACAACAAAGGCGACACTAGAAAGAAAATATATAGTCACTAGCACGTAATGCAGAATCAATAGGCATTTTTTCATGGAATAAACACTAAGTGAGGATAGACCGAGATAGTAGAATAAATGACATCCAAATCTACTCACCCCAACTAATAGATTCTCAACCTAAAAGAGAGAGGCATAAACAACTTTATAAGAAATAACATCATCCAAAGAATGTGTCCAAACTAACGAGTCTATATCAAAACTAACTACCATCCCATTAATCTATTGTTCATCAACACATGGGAGAAATTCAATCCGTTATTATAGGGTCATTATTTGGTACCAAGACCAGTGTCATACCATGATTGATCCACCCGTGAATCAACCCAATTTTGTTTTTGAAATGCGAATCACCCTACTTGGGTCACACATAAAATGGTCCGATGGATCAATCCCCAGTACCAATACATGTCCAGTACCGTATGAAAATAATATTATTGTCATGTTGTTAGGTTTGAAGGGAAACTTTCTAAATTAATTTGTATGAAATTTATAGAATTCAGTAGCTCATACTAGAATTTATGAAACGAATGAAAAGTGAGGTTGTTAGAGCGTGTATGTGGCCTGTGGGTGAATATTCAGAATTCATAGTAGGCTTTTAGCCTCAAGGCCTGTACTGGCCCCTGGGTGGTCCAATTTTCTGGAGACCCTCATAGAAATAGAAGCATCTGTCCTTCGATAGTCAAGAAGCATACCCATCTGCCCCAAAACAAAGCACCAAGGGAGTGAGAGCAGAGTATGCTCCTTCGTCTTTTTTGTTTCACTGCCAGACTCCCCACTCCCTCGTTTTCCCTCTATTCCCGGTATTCTACCCGTACTAATTCTCATATCCTCTCATTTCTTTAAATTGAAATTCCAAATTTGTAATACTCAACTTTTCATGGCTGCATTACTGTATTCTCTTCAACACCCATTTTCACTAGAAATATAATTTAGTGGGACTCGGTCTTTTATTCTTTGTTTCTTTCAAGGTTGGTCTGGTTGACTGCGCGATTTGTGCATTAATTTGATTTGTCAACGTATGATTTTTTTTTCAGGGCAAGGCATAGATCAAGGTGTCTAGGAAGAGAAATGGGTCAAAAGGTTTTGAATTCTGTGATTAGAAGAAATGCTGATTTTCGGTTTTGCAATGTGTCAAGGTAATTTAGTCTTTTGTTGTTCTTATGCAATTGGGAAATGGTAAATTCGATGTGTTCCTATGTATTTAGCATTTCTTATATTTTTAGTTACACAACTGAATTGCTCGAGATTCATGCTGACGATCCAACAATGCATGTGTTATTTATCCCTGGAAATCCAGGTCAGAATGGTTTTGTGCATGTTTAAATTGTGGATGATTCTATCGATTCAGTTATGAGAGTAAGGAATTTGAGCCGTTGTATGCCGTAGGTGTTGTCTCATTTTACAAGGATTTTGTTGAGTCATTGTATGAGTTGCTTGAAGGACGTGCTTCTATAACAGGCAAGTCGTGGCCGCTTAGTCTCTCTGTTTCGATTATTGATTTTCGAAGTCGACGTTTTTTGGGCTATGATCTTTTGGCTAATTTGTGTATTTGTCCTTTCCGCCACTCCTCTTTTGGCTTTGTTCATTTCAGCTGTTGGACACATATCCCACACGAAAAAGGTACCTGCACTTTTCCGTATAAGTTAGGCAGCAACATTTTACTTCTTTGTTCATTGTGTCTGAATCATAATAGTCTCCATATGTGGAGAAATGGTGAAGGGCATTACTTTAAATCTACCTAGGTTCAACGTTTAGCTGTATGATAGATGTTATATGCGCAAGACTGAAGAAGAAAGTAACAATCACCTATTCTTGCATTGTACCGTATCCTCTTATTTGTGGAACAAAATATTAGACGATGATAGACTTCGTTGGTCATTGCCTGGCTCAGTGGAAGGTTTTTTGTTTGAATGAAATTTTTTTAGTAGAGGTTTAGTGGAGAAGAAAATCTGGAAAATTATTCCCCTCTGCATTACGTGGACCATTTAGCATGAGAGGAACAAGACGGCTTTTGATTGAGTTCTTAAGCCTGTGGATAAAATTTTTTGTTCTTTTTTTATTACTTGTAAAGAATGGATCTACTCTTTAGATCCCCACTTAGAGACCAACTTTTTTGACAGCTGGGATCTCTGTTTTGTACAGTCTTAGTGGTTTTCTTTTGAATTATATATATACCTTTTACCACCTTGTTTAGTATCACTTCTGACAGAGAGTGTAGTGTTAGTGACTTTTTCATGAGTAATGAGGGGACTGTGGTTTGGAACCCGACATTCAGAAGAGTGTTCAGTGATTGGGAGTTTGATTCAGTTAGTGATCTCATGCAAAAGTTATATTCGTATACGTTCGAAGCTGAACAGATTCGTTAGAATGGATGGAAGATCCTAATGGAGTTTTTTTTCTTAAGTCTTATGTCAAGAGCATTGACAATAGCGCTAGTAATGTCACAGATTTTCCTTGGAGACAAATCTGGAAGACTAAGACTCTCCCTAAATGTTCTTTTTTGGTGTGGACTTCAGTTTGGAATGCCAATCTCACCTTGGATCTTCTGAAGAGGAGGGGCTTCTCTATGCGTAATAGGTGTCTTTTGTGTAGGGAGGAAGAGGAATCGAACGCTCAACTGTTTATTCATTGTTCTTTCTCGTCTAAGCTTTGGTACAATGTATTGGGATATTTGTATGTTCATGGGGTTATGCCTGGAGAACCGCGTAACCTTTTTTGAGTTGGAAGCATGCTCGTAGCACTTCCATTAAACCTTCTTTTTGGGCTGTTATCCCTTCTGCTGTTTTTTAGGGTATTTGGAGGGAAAGAAATAGTAGGATTTTTGAAGGGGGAGAAAATTCTTTTGTAAAGTTTTCATGTCTATTCTCAAATGCCTTTTAGATTGGATACAGTGTTTGCTCCTAGGTTTTGATTCTGTAAAAACCTGGGTGGAGACCCTGATCCTTTGTTTTTCAGTTTCTAGTTTAGAGCTGTAAATCCCCCCTGAGAGAATAATAAATAGTTACCTTTTAGCGATAAAAAAATACCTTTTACCGATAAGAAAAAAAGCTGTACGATAGTTAACTGGAAATGAAGTAGGCCTTGTGGCCTGAGTCTTTTATCAATAAATTTATCTTTTGTAATTAAGAAAAGATATATAAACTTTCCAAGGCTCCATGCCATGGTGATATGTTGCGCTAGAGAATATTTATGCTAACTCATCAATCTGTCAATTTAATTGTTTTTCCAAAGCATTGCGATAAAATTTTTTGCCTCAAACTGTTTGTTGATTTTCAAAACTCAATGCAACTTTATTCTTTTTTTCTCTTTCCTTCTTTCATCCAATTTTGTTGTCTTTGGAAAATTTTATATTGTATAATCGTTACTTTTTTTCTTGCCAATGTTCCCTTTTTTGAATACTAATTGACATCCTCTTTCATTGTACCCACATGCATGCTTATGCAATTTCATGAATGCCGAAAGCTTTGGTTAATACTACAACCAAAGGATTTATGATCATCGGAGGTATACAAATTTCTTGATGAGTTTATGCTAAAGAGATTTTGAGGTTTAAGGGGTCCAGTTAAGTGTGCATATGTTGTTATCCATAGATCTCTGTAATCATGAGATGTGTGGTAATGATGCTTTGAGTGTATGACAATATATTTTCTTTGAAATACTCTGTACTTCAAAGTTGTTTTTCCCAGCGATGCATAAAATTCGTTTCCCTGTGATACATAAAATGCAGGGTTTGATCATTGACTTTAGTTAGTAAGAGTAGAAAGTGAAGTGGTCCCTTGTTGATAGTAATAACATACTACATTTCTGATTGTAAAAAGGCATTCAGTGCAATTTATTTACCTTTTCTTATAATATTTTCATTGTGATTTTTGTATGTATTTTACATGGCCTCTTGTTTTTAGAACTGGGAACGTGGAAGGTTGTTTTCATTACAAGAACAAACTGACCATAAGGTAATTTTCTACGTCGTTATCTTATTTGAGCTGTTGGGTAGCTTATTAAGAGTGACTAGTGATTCATGAAAATTTTACGAGTTTACTTTGTATCCTATGGCTGTCTAGAATTAGTAATTGTCGTTTCATACCTTTCTTGAAGTTGTAAAGAATAGAAACTCATAAATGACCGTTTTGTGTTTGGATACTAGTCAATGTCAGTACAAGTTAGGGATTTACTTATTTTGTTGTTCATACTTCATCGAGTATCTGTCTGGAATAATGGGGTCTGTTAATTAGATTGATCAGCAGGCATTTTCTATTCTAATGATCAAGTATTTTAGACTTTTCCGTACTTGTCTGTTTCATGAGGTTACTTTTCTTTGGCTAATCGAAACTAATGTACTGTTGGATGCTAAATTTCATTGAATGACTCTCTTTTGCAGATGGACTTCATTAGACAAGAATTTCCTAATACTGAAATTCCTATAGTACTGGTGAGGCCACTCTATGCTTTTGATTTGTTCTATTTTCGATATGATAACAAACTGGTTGCCTGTTCCTTTCTTTTAAAAACACTGTCTGTAAAATCCAATTAGTTAATCAAATTATTATTTGAATCTTGGCCTAGAGTGATTGATAGAATGTTCCATCATTGAAATACCAATGTCAAGAACAGGGGCATGTTGGGTATGATGCCATTTTTTCTGCAATTTTCTTACTGTACTGAGTTTTCATCATAATACCATTGTTGCTGTTATGTCCATCAGTTTTTTTTTCCAGATTGAAACCACACTTTTGGAGTGATTAGTTCAATTATTACACAACTATATAAAGTTTCTGAACTATTTTGGTTAATTTTTATTGTCCCAGAGAATACTTGACATTCCTAGGAAGCAAATATCATAAAAGGAGATTGCTTTTTGTTCACTTTGTGACTTGATTTTTTTGGTTTAAGCTCTTAAAAATGGAAGCTGACTTATTATTTCTGCTTGAAAAGGTCGGGCACTCCATTGGTTCATATATTTCCCTTGATATGTTTCACAGGCTTCAAGAGAAGGTAAAATTGTGGTGCTACATCCGACATATTAGTTTTTGAACTGTTCCATGACATTCGTGACATTCGTTCTGGGTTTTGTAGGTTGCATATTGTATTGGACTGTATCCATTTTTGACGATGAATAGACAGTCGAGGATCCAATCTTTGATTGCAATAATTGCAGCGTAAAACTCTTTCTTTATAGTTTTTATACATCAATTTAGTGACATGGTATGATTTTTTAAATTTAATTGCAATGTTAAGTAGTGCAATTCACTCAGTTAGACCTTTCTGTCCGTTCCATTCCTTTTCTTTTTGCGTAGTTTCCCATCTACATTTGTTTTTCTTTTGGGGATTCATCAATGATGCTTGACAAGGGTTAATTATCTAAGGGTTTGAGTTCCAGGTCATCAATTTCCTGTGTAGTTATAAGTTCTCTGGTGGGACTGTTGGGCTTGTTACCAAAACGGGCATCGAGTTTACTTTTGAGAATGTCAATTGGGAGCTCATGGTCGGTCAATGCACTTGAGACTGCTCGTTCTCACTTGTTGAAGGTGAAGTTTCACCCTTTTTTGTTTGATTGAGATATTAGTTATCTTCTTGTACGGACAACTTCCAATAAATTTACTCCTCCACGGAACTTGTGTTAGCTACTTACTTTTCATACTTAAAAAATGGTGTATGTTTAATTTTTGGACTTCTATTTATTTTCAGTACCATACAATACGAAATATGCTGTTCATGGCGATGACCGAGTTTAAAAAGGTACAAATATAGCTACTTACTACTAGATTACGCCCTACATTTGTAAGTCATAATTATAACAGGCATCTGGTGGCTTTTTTTATTATGCCGATATGTTTTAATATATTCCATACAATATATAATTCTCTTATGCACGACTTGCAAAAGGGAAGAAAATACAAAAGAATTTAATTGACATTTATTTTTGGACATGATCTATTATAACTTTTGTAGTCTGATCAGTGTCATTACTACCTGAGAAAGTACTAGAAAGACCAATAAGATTCTACCCCCCTGTTTTTTACAATCTTGAAGTCTGGTGACTACCTTGTTTTTATCAAGTTTACATTTAATTTCTATGTTCAATAACTTTTGGCCGAAAAAACGTGAGCTTTTAAATTAAGAGGTGATCCTAAGTTATTCAAATTCAATCATGATAGAGCCAGATTACTCTTTTGTCAAAATCAGGAAAGAAGAAAGAAAGACAAATGTAGTTTCTCGAAGAAAAATCCTTTATAACTGAGATACTGATTATTTCTACACATTTTTATTCATAGGTATGCAACGATGGTGGTACACATCCTTTGACACATGTACATAATTTATAAAAGAATAAGAATGAATTCCCATATTTCCCTTATTTAATAGACTTTTTCCCTCCTCTTTTCATTGTTAGCTTGCAGAGACACCAGATTGGGCATTTATGAACGAAAAGTGTGGGAAATTAGCATTTTTGTTTGGTACCGATGACCACTGGGGTCCTCTACATTTACTTGAAGAGGTAAGATGTCGATTTTTCATCATAATCTTTGATCATTTTCATTCGATGGATTATATAATCATAAAAAGCTTATTCATCTGCCCCTAGTTTGCACCTTTATATCGTTACTTGCGTCTGTGATGCTGGGGCCTTATTTGTTTCTCGTGTTGGGGACTCAAGATATCCAAGCAGGCCCCTGAGGTTGAAGTATCGATAGAAAGAGAGGGCCATACTCATGCATTTTCCTGCAGTGAGGAAGGGTCATTATGGGTTGCTCAACATGTAGCAAGCTTGATTATTAATCGAATTTCGGATTCATCAAGTCATTAAAAGGTCAGAACCACAATCTTCTCATGGATTTATATTGTATTGTCTCTTCTTTTGTATAGCTGATTATATTTGAGTTATCGGCTTCTTATTCTCTCTGTTTTTTTTATTCTTTTGTCTGTACAACACAAAGAAGTTTAAAAACTTTGAATCAAGGTAAGTTGCAAGAGCAGATTTCTCTCTCTCTCTCTATATAATACATTCATGGATTTGATGCCTCCTATCTAAATTCCATGCTGCACATTATTATCAATTCCTTCTTCAAAATTAAGGAAATGATACTCACACCCCCTTTAAATTTATTAATATCACTAACTTCCCCTATAGTTTTTAGGTTAGTACACTCGCACCCCTACACCCTCTACGACTGTTAAACTCCATTAACAATGACCTAAATAGCACCAAATTTATAAAAAAGAAATCTTTAAGAAAAGACATCTTTCTTCTCCCAAGTTTGATAAATGCTACATCTGTGGTCAAAAATGACATTTTGCAAAAAACTGTTCTCGAAAATCAAAAGAGATATTCAGATGCTGCAACATCTACAGACGATTCTCCTCCTCCGAGAGGATGAAGATATTGAATCTGCTGTGGAAGAACAAGCGAGCCGCAATAAGGAAACTCAATATGTCTTACCATACTCCACAGACGAAGCCAGCTGCTCCTCTGAGTTCGACACCTCTTCTGATTCTACTTCGGACACATCAGGCAACGCTGTCTCAATCCTTTGCTTGGGATCTCTTGGGGTCTTACATGACCCTCCTCCAAAAGAGAAAGTTGTTTCCACCAAACCACGTATTGAAATCAAGCTTCTTACTGACAAATTCGCCAAAGCTGTTCCAGCCATTGGGTTTTTAGACACTGACTCTTGCAGAACAGTCATGAGACTCTGCCTCCTACCTCCCGAAGATTGCGTTCCTTATAACCAATATTTCTTTACGACTAATGACAGTTTATTCAAAATTGAGTGGATTACAAAGAAACATATTGTTCTTCAATTCTTCCCAAACTGCATTCTTTGGATTTAAGTGTTAGGCAGTAATCTTCCAGGCAAAGATATTTTAATTGGTTTTGATACTTTCTCCCGCACAAAGAAACTCTAGATTTTATCCACTGGAATCTAGTACAAAAGTTTTTTTTGTGCTTATACCCCTGTCATTGGTCTCCTCGAACTCCAACAAGTTTTTCCTTATTATGCCCATCTTCGTGACCAGATTCTGCCCTACTGTGCTGATAGGCATGACCAGTTTTCCCATGCTTTTCCTCTCTGGAAAAATTCAGCCTTCTTCATTCGTCTTCCGTTCAAACGCACCAAGGCCACTGATCCAAGCATGAATCCAGATGATCTTGCGTTGGCACGTGAAGAATGTGAATCTCTTCTTCAGCAAGGGCTCGTTGAGCCCACGAAATTTGATTGGGCCTGTCAGGCTTTTATGTCGAAAAACGAGCTGAACTCAAACGTGGGAAAAAGAGATTGGTGATCGACTATAAGCCTTTCAACCTCTTTCTCCAAAATGATAAGTTTCCTCTTCTCAAGTCCAATACTCTGTCTATCCATCTCAAACGGGCCAAGATCTTCTCCAAGTTTGACTTTAAAGTTGGGTTTTGGCAGTTAGGCATTCACCCCGAGGACCGATATAAGACTGCTTTCTGTATACCGAATGCCCAGTATCAATGGACTGTAATGCCTTTTGGACTTAAAGTCGCCCTCTCGCTTTTTCAAAAGGCCATGACCCAAATGTTTGAGCCCATTTTTCAAAGTGCTCAGGTGTACATTAATGATATTTTTCTCTTCTCAGAAGATCCGCCATCTCATCAACTCTTATTATCTCAATTTATTGATCTCATCAAACATTATGGAATTATGCTCTCTGCCAAGAAGGCCGAAATAGGTGCTACCCGTATTGAATTTATGGGTATGATCTTTGAAGATGGTAAGTTTCAACCAGGTCCCCATATTGCCATAGAATTGATCAAGTTCCCTGATACTGATTTAACGGTCAAACAAATCCAACAGTTCCTCGGCATTATTAATTATCTCAGAGATTTCATCCCTTATGTGGCCACCTATAGCAGCCGCCTGTCCAAACTTCTAAAAAAGACTCCTCCATCTTGGGGCCCCGCACAGACTAAGGCGCTCCACGCCCTTAAGGACCTTGCTCAACATCATTATCCCTTAAAGATTCTTGACATAAGATTGCGTATCCTCCAAACAGATGCCAGTGATGCCCACTGGGGGGCCATTCTCATTGAAAAAGATAAAGGAAAACGTTTTTATTGTGGGCATGTTAGTGGACAATTTAAAGACTCTGAGAAACATTATCATGCAACCTATAAGGAGATCCTAGCAATCAAAAAGAGGATTGAAAAGTTAATTTTTTATCTCAGCACGTATGAATTTACTGTCGAGATGGATAACACATCATTCCCTAAGATGCTTGATCTAAAAGGAAAGATTCTTCCTGATAAACAGTTTTTTAGATGGAAAGACTGATTCTCACGTTATAAATTCACCGTTCGTCATCTCAAAGGCCAGTAGAATACCATTACTGATTATCTATCTCGACCTCAGAAAGACATTTCCTCTTTTATGACTGTTCCTTCTTCTCAGACCCTCTTTATACTTACTCTTTCTGATCCTCTCACCTCCAGTCCCACCATGCTGTTCAGCATGCCCGTTACCATCTTCCATCCAGGTCTTAATCCTGATGGTCCCACTACCATCAACAATCTTACTACAAAAACTCTATTTTACCGGTTTCATTTGTTACTCGTCAAAACTCAAATTCATCATTTCCCAGATATTTTGATATAGTCATCCCTTAGACCACAGTTTCCCTCATTAAAGGTACTATTCTAGAGGAACTCCTCTGGTATCTTTGGGCTTTTTCTGCTCTTCATTACTGTGCCATCGGATTCCCTCCATATCCTATATACCAATATATTTGTGATTCTACCAATACCCACACACACCTTGTGACACTTCTTCAACTTTTTGCTCCTCTGCCATACTGGAGAAACCAACTTCACAAGATTCTCACTGAACACAATATATGGACAGCTCCTCAGAAATAGTGACATACTTTTTTCTGCTTCTACACTCTCCATCGTGAACATGATCATTATGTTGATGGAACTCTTAATATGTGCAACCATGTTAATTTCTGGCAGTCCTCTCTTGCTTGACTCAAATATGAAAAATGGTTCATGGATCAATTGGGCCGGACCTTAACACCCCTCAATGAATCCACCGCTGATAATGACTATAATGGTTTTCCTCTTGGGCCATTCCCTTCTAGTCCTCCAACCTCATCTGGACCTACTCCTCGGCTTTACATGAGTTCCAACGCTCATTCATCTTCAGTGGTTTGTCTTCTCCTCACCCTCAGGATCCATATCCATTTGAGTCTCAAGATCCCTATCAGTTGGATACCCATTTTCAACTTGACTATCTTTTCCTAGACCTCAGCCAGCTTCCTGTTCCACCATCCAACCCAGATCCCTTAACCTCACCTCCTACAGATGACCACCATGACCTTGATGACTTCAGCTCCACATACTTCCAGGACCCACCGTATGACGAAGAATATGCCAACTTAGGATCTGATCATGAGTCTATCTCCAAAGGCAATTGGTAGTGCTGCACATGTCTCCCACTAATCTTTGTTTGTCTTGTTGTAATAATGTCATAACTTTATCTTTGCTTTGTCATCAAAAGCTTTTTGGTTTTGTCTTTTGTAATAATTATCGTTACTTTAAACTATTTGTAAAAGTAAGCTTTTAGTTTTTGTTTTTTGTAATAATTGTTCTTTTAGAGTGTTTAGGTCTGTAGTTGCTACTTGTCTGTATTCCCCCTTCCGTCTCTATATAAGGAAAATTTTCCTTTCGTTGTAGGGCAGGAGTTTTCAGAATAAAAAATATGTGTTTTTCTCTCATGGCTTTCTAAGTTATCCTTCTTTCTCTTTGCTACATTGCTCTTGTAATAGTTTACTTCTGGCTGCCGAGATTCAAATATGCTCTACAATTGCCTTTAATAGAGGGATCATGTGTATTAGAAATAATCATACTATGATTTGAGAAGGTTACTCTATTATGCTACTCTGAGTTGTTTTAGTTTAAGGAATAGGTTCATTAATCCTAACAGCGGCTCCCTAAGAGGATGGTTGAGTCTTACCTGGATATTGAAGGTATTCATTAGACTGATCAGCTGAGAATTGTATAGTTGAATACTCATCTTGGTATTAGAGCCATACTTTTACAGCTCGTGGTAATCTATTATAAGACATAGGCCAGTAAGGAGAAATCCCAGACAATGAGTGACTCAACAAGTCTTGAACCTGTTTGCCTTTCCTCCTCATCTCTCCTAAAGAACTTCCCCCTTCCGTTCGTCGAACCATCACAAACAAAATTGATAACCTTATTGAAATCCATCGCCTCCTTAAAGATGTCAAAATTCAAGAAACAGAATTACCACTCCTCAGTCCATACAACCTTTATCATCGGTCAAACCGAGTCCTTCGTAGTATCATAACTTTGATATCTACTCACAGACCTCATGTGAAGGAAATTGTGCAAACCACAAAATTAGACCACTGTCACCTCCATGTTGGTGTTGTTCGTCTTGCCTTAACACTCCATGGTAGAAAAGGGATTGCAACTACTGCTTGGATTGCTCTCCTAGACACCACCTTCACATCTTACAGTAATGCATTGATTGGATCCATTCTCACCACCCTCAGCAATGGAACTGTGATTCTCACCATTGCCCCAGACTTCAATATTAAACTTTCAGATCAACTCTTTCTCAGAGATTAAAAGTTCAAGTCCAGATTGTTGGCGCAGAACAAGACTCCAGGGCCATCATGGCCACCCTGCATCATCAGATCATTTATCGCCTCCAAAATCACTCATTTGATCTCCATTTTCCTAACTCTACTCAAGATGCCCGTTTTGCTGTCTCTTACAGAGCTGATGATACTTCTATCATCCAGATCCTTAGGCATATCTCTAAAGCAGAACAAACGCAACTGATGCCTCTCGAATGGATAAATAATTATGAACACCAGTTTCATGCCATCCAACACGATGTCCATACTTCTGCCCCTCCTTAGGTGCACCGTCTCCCCGATGTGACCATTAAAACCACCTTTGCCAGACCTGGCACAGCAGAATCTTCTTCCTTAAGACCTTTGTTTTCTAGAAGCATTTTAACTATAACTCCTGCTTACACACCCTCCTATAGCCTGGATTGATCATGCGGCTCAACCCTGTTATGTGTCCCACGTAAATGGACATTTCATCTGGGATGTTGCCTCAGACAGATGCGACCCTGATTGCGACTGTGATGGGCCTATTTGGGATGAAGCAGATACTGATGATGAATCATGGTATAAAAGGGCTCCTACCACCCACAAGAAGACCACCAACTTGACTTGTCGTCCACAAGCGTCCCACCATCACTCCAACAATAATGATCATGGTGATTCTTCGACCACTGCCACTCATTGGGTCTGCCCTCAGTACCTTCTTAGCAACTTTCTTTATATGAGTTGCTCCAAGAAACTGGTCATACAGACATTCTTCCTTCCATGCAACCAACATCAGTTCTTCCAGTTCACTCTGTTCCTAGTACCATTCTCTGCCTTGTCATGATGGAATCATACGAACATGATTTTCCACCTTTAACCAGACGCACCAATCCTGCTACGAAAGTATCTACCAGACTTTTCTCCATTCCTACCGAGGTCATTCCTACAGGAGAACCTAGGTCTCTCCCTGCGGCTGAAGAGGTGCTTAATTGGCAATCCGAAAATGTTGTGTGTCAAAATCAGACTCTCACAAAGCTTGATGCTAAACTAGATCAACTCCATTTGCAATCTGACACCCTATCCACTTAAGTACGGCAGATCTCTGACCAAATTCAACAGCTTCGGGACATGCTAGCTTCAAAAACTCTGCACTTAGATACTGAATTAAAACAACTGGTCGAAAAAGGTTACATAGGCACCGAATTCCCGAAAAAGGAGCAAGAACCTTCCTAAATTCAACAAGATCTCTACAGGATAGAGGCAGATATGACTAAGGAGAAATCTCACACTCTTTATGATCCATATCCTTCCTATCCCATGTGCATCCCAACTCCTAGGTATCTCTCCTCTCCCATGCGTTATCCCAAAGCCTCTGGTTATAATAATCTGTTCAAAATGTCTTACCCCATTTTAAGACAACTTAGACAATCTCGGTCGGCACCAGCAGCTCCTCCCGCGCAGCCTGCTCCTCTTTCTTCGATACCTCCTGGTGTTTAGCTTTATCCCACTCTCCTGGCCTCAACCTCCTACACGAAGCCCTCTGCCCTACCAACCCGTCCTCCTTTTCAGCCTCAGAAACTGAAAGCCCCTCTGGATCCTGATCCGACAATCCAGACATTACAATTTCTACATGATCTCTTCAGTTCAGTTTTAGGAACTGATAACTCCAGCACTGATGATACCTCTAATCTTTCTTCAGAGGCATGCCATGGTCTAACCCGATGATATAAATTGATAACTCCAGCACAGGTGAACAGGTTCAAGACTTGTTAGCACTTGAAGATTTAAGTTCAAGAAACCCAATATCATGTGAAGTGCTCTCATCAGCTTTAAAAAGTCTAAAATTCCTCTCTGAAGATGGCCCTCGCTTCAACTCGTTAAGAATCACAGAGACGTGCTTTAACCACCATTTTTTGCCTAAAAATGAGCTTTCTTCTGAGCAAGTCTTTAACAATGTTATAATTATATGTAACATTGTTAAAGAAAACCCACCCCAACAGAACCCACCTCTGCATCATCCAACGAGGAAAGCGAATTAACCCAACCCTTACTGCACCCACCCTCATCATCATCATCCGGTGAAGATCTTGCACCACCGTCCTCCGCCATCGGCTTTCCGACCTTTTACCATCTGATGAAGAAATTTAGCTTTTCGAGAGTCTGTCTTGGACAAGGTTTGCCGTGGGTCTCCGTTATGGCTTCATCCGTCGTGGGTACGTCATTTGCGAGGATTTGTACTTTGTGGGTTTTTCTGTAGTGGGTTCCTCCGTCGTGGGAGGATTGAATCTAAAGGGGCAAATGAGATCTGGAAAAAAGCAAGAGATGAAGGGATGAAAAGTGAACAAAAAAAGAGTTTTTCTTTTTGAAAAATTTTAGTTTTTCTTATAACTTTTCAAATTTTGGCTTTCCTTTTTCATCTTGCCTTTCTTCAATAAAATCTCGTTTGTCATCTAGTCAATGTCAAAATCACTTCTCAGTCCCTTTTGGGGACCGTTCGGTATAAGGGAACCGTTCGGTATAAAATTGTGAGTAAATGATTTCTGGAATAAGATTACTGTAATATGATTGTAGAAATGTATATGCCTGAAAAATTAAAATTATTTTGTTTGTTAACTGCAACTCTACGATAACTAAAAAAACTTTTTATTGAAAACTCTTTTTCAATCAATTAGAAATCCACTATATATATATATATATATATACACATACAATATTATGAATTATATAACTCTTGTAGTCTAAATCAAGTATCCTCGCAAAACCTATCGATTCTTCGTTCCCATAAAATCGTTCCAACGATGAGCAAACTCTGAGATCCACACCAAAATCGTTCAAGTCAATCATCAATACACTAGGACGTGTTTGAGCACGTAGAATATAATGAAGGCACATTTGTGTCTCTAGATGTACTAAACACATTAGATCAAGAGATTTTACTGAGTATAACTTTTGTGAGACGATTCTCTAAAAAATGTGATGATAATTCGTTTAGAGATTTTGATTAACTCTTAATCGAAGAAAAAATCATTTTTTGAGAAATTGTGCTCTTCTCTCAACTCTTGATTGATGAACTGATTCTTTGATCAACTCTTGTCACTAGAATAAAATTTGTATCTTATTCTAGATAATAACCTATTAGATATTTAGAGATAATTAAAAATTAAAAATAATATTTAATTTTCAATTGCCCAATACAGTGGGACTCACTGTATAATGGTGCACAACTATAGTGCATCATGGCACTGTAGTGTGTCGTGACGCAGCACTGTGCCTCACGGCACCACTATAGCGTCATATGGTACTACAATGTTGCGCCTTCACTATTGTAGTGCCACATGACATTACAGTAGTCTATGTCAATCTATGATATCGAATCAGTGATTGGCACGTGGCAGTTACTGTAAATTAAAGATTTGTTTTAATCAGATAAATATCTAGATATCAGTTAATTCAAAATTAACATATCTGATTACCCCTATCAACTAAATAATCTGNATTTTTAATTAATTAATCACACATAATTATCTCATAATTATATACTTACCCTAGAATAAAAATTCATTTGCAAGTTAATCATTTTCTCATGTCCTGAAATATTCACACTCTAGACTGTGTGGTATAGAGGTGACTTGGGGACCATGAACCTATAATTCTAAGCTCCAATAAACTAGATTATCAATTAAACTATTTAATTAAATTGTATTTGCAAAGTATTCTTGTGTAGTCCATTGATATAATCAATTCATGTAGTTCTGTTTTCCAATTATTGGTTCGTAAATTAGAACTGGTCAAAATTATCTTTTTACCCTTCTAATTATCTCTTGTTCCTTAAGTACCATTAATTTTCTAGTAAATGACAAATTTATAATCTTAATATAAATTTGAGTTCAATAACCATTCAGTTCCAGAATTAACACTTAAGAGAACCAATATACGATTCGTTAGAAAATCTTGAATTCCAAATCTTATAAGATCATGTTCTTAGCCATGTATCTCACTGAATCTCCAAAATAAAAGTCACTAGCTTGTTTTACAAATATACTTTAACGAGTGAATCAAAAGATCCAGTGGTAGGAGTTCATGACTACTCACGATTCATACGGATCTACACATGATCATCAAATTGATGTGTATTGAATATTTATGATAAACGGCACATTGATAAAGATATTAATTCAAATCGGTATAGTCATATATAATCTCATTATATAAAGTATCTTCACTAAGATGTATATCCGCATCAATGATCCAGATCTAAATCACACACATTCATAATGCTTAGTGAATCATACTATCGACCATTCATTAATGATTACATACTTTAATATGTTGCTGACAACTTTATTCATTATCTATGATATTAATCCTCTCGCACTAATACAAGATCATAATCTCATTAATGAATATGAATTTTTTTGATATTTATATAAATTATTCAACAATAATTTTAAAAAATAATTATAAGTAAAATGTAATCGTCATTAAATTTCATATCAAAATGTCAATAAACATGCTTTGATGGCATAACCCCAAACAATCTCTCATTTGTCCTAAAACAAATATGGCATTTCTCTCAATCCCATGTTTCGCGCATGTCCTTCAAACAACTTTGAAGGAAGTGTCTCAATAAATGGGTCAGCTAGGTTTTGATCCAATGTTATTTTCATAACAGTTAGATCATCTCGATGTATGACCCGGACGTCAACTTTCGACTATTCTTATATGATTCATAATCAGTATATCCAGTGCGATTCAAGTCTCCACCTAAAGAAAAGAGCATATAGTTTCTTGTTCTCCTAAGATACTTGAGAATATGTTTTACTACAATCCAGTGTTCCAAACCTGAATTTGATTGATAACGACTGACAATTCTCACTGCATAACATATGTCTGATATCGTACATAATATGACATACATGAGACTTCCAACTGCTGAAGTATATGGATGCTTTCTCATATGCTCTTCCTCTTAAAGAAATTGGTGTCTTAGGACATTGTTCCTTGGAGAGGACAAATCCATATCTGGTCGATAGTTGACATTTCTTGAAATTCTCCATAGCGAATCTCTCCAGCACCTTATCAATATAAGATGCTTGAGAAAGTGCCAATAGCTTATTTTTTCTATCCATTAGAATTTGGATGCTTAGAACATAGCTCGCCTCTCTCAAATCTTTCATTTGGAATTTCTCAGTTAACCACTTCTTTACCTTTGACAAAGTTTCTATATCATTTTCAATGAGTAGAATATCGTCAACATAAAGAACTTAGAAAACCACTATCACATCTTTGATGTATTTATAAACACAGGATTTGTCACTATTTTGCTTGAAGTCATAAGACTTTATAATCTCATCAAAGGTAAGATTCCAAAATCTAGATGCTTGCTTGAACCCATAAATGGACTTTAAGTAACTTTTTGATCTTGCCCCTTTTGTATGAACTCTTCTGGTTGCATCATATAGATGTTTTCTTCAAGAGAGTCATTCATAAAAGCTATCTTGAGCTTGACGTCCATTTGTCATATCTCAAAGTCAAAACTAACGACTATGGACAAAAAGATGCGAATGGACTTTAGCATGGCCATATAGGAGAATGTCTCTTTATAATCGACTCTCTCCCTTTGTGTATAGCCCTTGGCCACTAACCATTCATTGAAAGTCTCTACTTTCTCATCTGCACCTCTTTTCATCTTGAAAATCAATTTACATCCAATGGACCTGACATCTTCAGGTGGATCTACAAGTTCTCCGACGGAATTGGAATACATAGATTACATTTCTTGGTTCATGACATCTTGCCATTTCTCCTTTTCAGGATCATCCATTTCTTCTTCATAAGATAATGTATCGTCCTTATTGGTGCCTGACACTAGGACATGTGCCTCTTGTTCGTAGCGAACTGGTTGTCTCATAACCCTCCCACTACGACGTTGCATCGGGATTTCCTTTGTAGGAATTGTGGTCTCTCTGGTTTGTCATCTATCAGTAGAAATTGAAGGTTGTCTGATCTCATCAGCCGCTAATTTCTTGAGAACTACTTTGCTATAAGATTTATAGTTTAGCATATAGTCATGCTTAAGGAATGTTGCATTTGTCGATACAAACACCTTTAGATCTTTATGACTATAAAAGTATCCACTTCTAGTCTCTGGAACACAGCCTACAAATATGCATACCTCAGACCTCGAGTCTAACTTTTCGGTCTTAGGTCTAAGAACATGAGTTGGACACCTCCATATACAGAAATGACGCAAACTAGATTTAGAGTCATTCTATAACTCTAAAGGCGTCTTTCTTACTGATTTAGAGAGCATTACATTCAAAATATAAGTTTTCGTGTGTAGTGCATATCCCCAAAATGTAAGTGACAATGATGAGTAGCTTAACATCGATGTGACCATATCCAATAAGGTTCGGTTCTCCACTCTGGAACACCATTTTGTTGTGGTGTTCCAGGTGTTGTAAGCTGGGATATGATTCTATACTCCAGCAAATAATCCTTGAATTCTAAATCCAGGTATTCACCACCTCGATCGGATTAAATGGGTTTTCAATGATTTACTTAATTATTTTTCCGCTTCAGCTTTGAAGTGTTTAATCTTTCCAAAAGTTTCAGACTTTCTTTACATTATGTAAGTATAACCATATCTTGAGTAATTGTCAATAAAAGTGACGAAATATTCATACTCACCTCTAGCTTATACATTGATCGGCCCACAAATATTACTATGTACTAGTTCAAGTGGGTTACTTGGCTCTTTGGCCATTTCCTGTGAAAGATCTCTTGGTCATTTACCCTCTAGACAATATTCACAAACAGGAAGAGTTTCAACTTTTAGTTCTCTCAAAGCACCATGCTTTGCTAACCTGTTTAGATTAATATGTCCCAACCTAAGATATCAAAGATATGTGTTATCTTCATCATGAGAAACTCTATGTCATTTGTTACTTTTAGGTTTTGCTACTTTAAATAATTCAGAATGATTTAATGCATGTTCAGTCGATTTAAGCACATACGGTCTATTTATAACTTTAACATGATAAATATCGAATCTATTCTTTGAAATAATGAACTTTTTATTAATAAAAAAACTTTTAAAAATTGTTCTTGCAAAAATGAAAGAGAAATCAAAGTTCTCGAAATCCAGTAATATTATAAACATCATTGAAAACCAAATAATTATACCCAAAGAGTAAGCAGATTGTCCCTAATGCTTTAGCTAATACAAGCGCACCACTGCGAACTCTCAAAATGACCTCGTCATCAGCCAGCTCCCTTGACGAATCAAGCATATGTAAAGAAGAACATACATGTTTAGTGACTCCTGAATAAAGTATCTAGGATGATAAATCATATTCCACTAAGCAAGCTTCAAGTACAAGTAAATCTTATTTACCTTTATTTTTCAGCTTAGAGAGATACTTGTTACACTTTCTCTTCCAATGACCTTCAACCCCACAGTGGAAACATTTTTCCTTGAACTTGCTGTCTTTCTTGTTCTTCTTGGTTTTTGGCGATGTCTTGGCTCTCTTTCCTTTCTTGTTCTTACCTTTGTCCTTTCCATTGATCTTCTTCATCTTGCTACTACTAATAGTGGAAGAAGGTTTTTGCTCGACAACATTTACCTCACTCTCTTTGATCATTCTAAGGTTGAGTGACTTAAAAGTCTGCAGTTCATTCAACAATTGAGACATGTTGAATTGTAACTTATTCATAACATAGTTGATCGTGAATGCAGAAAAGGCTGGTGTGAGCACTCAAGTATAATGCTAACTTGAGTCCTCTCATTAATGGTCGCCCCATGTACTCCTGCCTCATGCATTATGTTGATCATGTTGAAAATATGTTCTCGCATAGAATTCCCCTTTCTCATCTTAGTCGCCATATAGCTCCTAGTGACCTCTTGACGACTTTGATCAAACTGATGCCCAAGCATCGCTTGTAGAGATTCCATAATCTCATAGGTAGTCTCCATGCTTTCATTCTTGGTTCTCAGAACATCATGCATGCTCACAAGCATGTAGCACTTCACCTTGTTGTTTGATATGATTCAAGCATCATATTTGTCCCTAACATTTTTAGGGGCATTGGTAGCGGGCTTCTCAGGACATTTCTCAATAAGAACGAACTTGTGGTTCTCACAAATTAGCATTAAATTCATATTTGATTTTCAATGTACGGAATTATCACCATTCAATTTCTCAAGAGCGAGTAAAGCAGTTCAGGGTTGCCCATGGTAGACGTACTATGATAACTGAAATTTAAAACATACAAGATTCAATATAATTTGATAATTATCTATAATTTGAAAAGTAAATGTGATCCATGAATGAACATAATAAACAGACAAATTTAACATTTACTAATCACGATAAAATAACCCAATGATTAATGTTCTACCTTAGGGTCAGTCAAATTAACCTCAGACTATCTATGAGACATTCTCATCCTTATTAATTAAAACTTAAAATATCTCATATTTTCTCTTATAACAATAAGGTATCTTTGTTTGGTCAAGTGACAACTACCCACATGAATACTTAACTGTGACATTATGAGTGTAACACATCATTTCAGATTCTATGATTTCATTTAGAATATGCCGCCTTAGGATCGGTTAAAACTAAACTACATCAATTCTTTCTATCTTCTTAAGAAGTTCAACATTGGTATTGGTACATTTCGAAACCTTACTTAGGGGGATGAAAACAAAGTCATCTCGAGGCTCTCACTGTTCCTCATGGTGTTGTACTAATAATGGAGACTGTTGGTTACATTGACATGTCAACCTTCTCTCACTCACTATTTTAGGATTATGTGTTTTCATTTTTAACTAATTAATTAATTCTAAATTAATTAATAGTTAAAATAATAACCCTATGAATATTTAATAATCAGTTATATCAATCTTATTAGTCTAAGTTCATTTAACATTCTAAAGCGCCTAATTCATAATTAGGTGAACTTAGATTAACTAATTAATTATATTCATAATTAGGTGAACTTAGATTAACTTAGATGAACTCTTTTACTAAAGTCAGTTTCCTTATTATAGCCCTTAGTGTGGTGTGATTATCAAGTTTTAACTAATTAAAATCTAACCGTTTATATGCAATTGATTTCATAAAATAATACATATAAATATATTAGGACAATCCTAATAAATAATGTTTCTACTAATGATATGCATGATTAAATAAAACTGTGTGTGATTTTCATGTATGACACATGACGACTAATGCATGAACATGTTATCAAATATAACAATTGAAATAATTATTTAACAATTAAATAAAATAATAATGGACCGAGTAACTATTGGATATTTTTAAATTATAACCCTTGAAATTAAGAAATAAACTTACAAAGTGGTCTTCAAGAAATTCTCCTCCTGATGTCTATTTTCATAATCTTCAAGCTTTGAACGAAAATCAATTTAATAAAAAAACTATTTTTCTTAATTAAAATTAATTTATATAATTATCCCTTTCAAATTAGTTGACATTGACTTATATCAAAGAAATATTGTATTTTATTTGGTCAAACTTGGGTCAAACCCAATCAACTAATTAATTTCTAATTTTTATAAAATTAAAATTTAAAAATTTAATTTTAATATTACATTAATTTTGAAATTTAAAAGGATAATAGATAGAGATATGATATCATCAAACTCTATCGTGAAGGGTTGGTTGGTATCAAGGTTTCTGCGAAACTTCCCCAAATGTGATAACAGTTGCCGCCAACGATAAGACTGTCCTACCGCCGCCTATCATCGCCGGCTAGCCACAGCTGCCGTTGACCAACACCACCTGCCGTCGGTGCCGATGTTCAGGCGACGTCACCGGAAAAGTAAATTTCGGCGACCCAAAATCATCGGCGCCAGAATTCTAACAGAATTCTTATTTATTTTCTTTTTCATCCGTCGTTCATCTCGTGTGTTATTCGTCTTCTCGCGCTCAGAATAAATACAATAAATATTCAAAATAAAATTATAAAAATTTCTACGCCCCAAAACGGCTTACACAATATTTAAAGAAAAAATTAACGAACAAAGCCTAACTCAATGCACCATACAAAAATATAACTATATGTGCATTCACACATATCTCATATTATATGAATAATACAAAAAAACTCACACAACATTTAACATATAAATATATAAATACCACTTTTTTACCACTTGTTGGTCGTCGTGGCGCGTGCGGGACAGAAGCGTGTAGCGTGTGGCCATTTAAAAAATTAAATTTTTAATAAAAAATGAATCTTTTAGTAAAACAAAATCGCGCAACGCTACAATAACCAAAACTTTTTATTGAAAACTCTTTTTGAATCAGTCATGATCCATTATATATCTATATATTAAATTAACAACATATAAGGTTAGGAATCATATACCTCTTGTAGTCTAAATCAAGTGTCCTCGCGAAACATATCGATTCTTTGTTCCCACGAAATCATTTCGGTTAACAGACTTCGAGATCCACACCAAAATCTTTCAAGTCAATCATCAACGCACTAGGACATGTTGGGCATGTAGAATATAACGAAGACACATTTCTGTCTCTATATACTCAACACATGAGATCAAGAGATTTTACTGAGAATTACTTTTGGAAATTATTTTAGAATTTTTGATTAACTCTTAATCGTAGAAAAAATCACTTTTTGAGAAATTATGTTCTTCTTTTAACTCTTGATTGATGAACTGATTCTCTAATTGATTAACTGATTCTCTCATCAACTCTTGTCATTATACTAAAATCTTTATCTTATTCTAGATAATAGCGTACCAGATACTTACGGATATTAAAAATTAAAAATAATATTTAATTTTAAATTACCCAATACATTGTAACCCGTTATATAATGGTGCACAACTACAATGCCACATGGCACTGTAGTGTGCCAAGAGGTAGCACAGTGCCTCACTGCACCATTGTAGTGCCATGTGACACTACAATGTTGCATCCTCACTACTGTAGTGCCAAGGAACTATAATGTTGTATCCCCACAACTGTAGTGCCATGGAACTACATTAGTCCATGTCAATTTCTGATACCCAATCAGTGATTAATACATGTCAATTACTGCAAGTTAAATATTTATTTTAATCAGATAAATATCTAGATATAAATTAATTTAAAATTAACATATTTGATTATCCCTATCAAATAACTTATGTGTTATTTCACAAATAATAGATTTAGTTTATTCAAATTATATAATTTCATTATCTAATTTCACAAATTATGTGTTCTGTCTCACTTATCGATAATTAAAAATAATTGATAACTACTTATATATATATAAATTACATATATATATATATATCTGTATATATAAATAATTCAATTAATTAATTTTTAATTAATTAATGACACATAATTATCTCCTAATTATGTATTTGACCTAGAATAAAAATTATTTGTAAGTTAGTCATTTTCTCATGTCCTGAAATATCCACACCGTAGATTGTGTAGTATAGAGTTGATTTTGGGACCATGAAACTATAATCCTAAGCTTTAATAAATTAGATTATGAATTAAACTCTTTAATTAAATAATCTTATTTATTAATTCCATTATTACTTCACTATAAATTTGGAATTGTACTCTTAGAGATTATAGATTGTATTTACAGAGTACTCTCGTGTAATCCACTGATATAATCAATTCATGTAGTTCTGTCCTCTAATTATTGGTTCGTAAATTAGAACTGGTCAAAACTATCCTTTGACCCTTCTAATTACCTCATGATCCTTAAGTACCATTAAATCCACTAGTGAATGACTAATTTATAATCTTATTATAAATTTGAGCTCAATAACCATTCAATTCTAAAATTAACACTTAAGGGAACAATTATACGATCCGTTAGGATAACTTGGATTTCAAATCTGGTAAGATCATGTTCTCAGCCATGTATATCACTAAATCTCCAAAATAAAAGTTACTGGCATATTTTACAGACAAACATTAACGAGTGAATCAAAAGATCACGTAGACATGTATATGAGTTAATGACTACACAGGATTCAGAGTGATCTACATATGATCATCAAATTAATGTGTATTAAATCTTTATGATGAACGGTATGTTGATAAAAATATTAATTCACATCGGTCTAGTCATATATAATCTCATTATATAAAGTACATTCACTAAGTTGTCTATCCACATCGATGATTCAAATCTAGATCACACGCATTCATAATGCTTAGTGAACATTACAATCAACAATTCATTAAAGATTTCATACTTTAATATTCGCTGACAATTTTATTCATTATCTATGATCTTAATCTTCTCTTATTAATACAAGATTATAGTCTCATTAATAAATATGAATTTTTTTATATTTATATAAATTATTCAACAATTATAAAAAAAATGTAATGCTCATTAAATTTCATATCAAAATGTCAATTTCGCATGCTTTAAGGGCATAACTCCCAGCAACTTTTCCATTTGTTATAGGCACCAGAGGACTTCAAATCGCTATGATAAAGTGTCGAGTCAGTCATCAAACGGTCGCATCCACCATATAACCTAGGACTAAATGTAAATCGACATTTAATACACGTCATCTTGGGGGATAAAAGCATTTAATGTCCCTCCAGCTTGTCATTTTAATGAAGGTTGTCACCTCACTCACAGCTTACTCGACTTGCTTCTTTTTCCCAAGGCTGGGTGTAAATACCTCATCTACAGACTATGTAAGGTACGTAACTATTTCCTAAGGAAAACTCTGCCAAAATTACTCCAAGATACCGACATAGGCATTGGAGTCTCTTCGACGAGGAAACCACTCCCGGTTCTCTTCCTCTTTAGAGTTTTTTATCTGTGTTATGCAGACTTAAAGCAGAGAGGATCCACACGTGGAGGAGAGACTGCATCCCACCTCATGTACGAGATTTTTGATAACAACAGTTGGTGCGGTCTGTGTGGACTCGACGACAAAGCTGGCTATCCCTTTCCAAACACCTGAAGTAACCCACTCTTTGTAAGCATGATTAGCCTGGAATCCTCATCTTACTCCAATGAAATTCATAACGAGTTGGAAGTAGAAAATGAGGACCCACCCTCTTCTCCATTGAGAGAGGAACCTCCCACTGCCCTTTTGGCCATGCAACAAAATAAGGAATCGCTAAGTTCTCTCTCCAAGGAAGTTAGGAAAATAACGAGAGAAATGATGAACCTCACAATTGCTATCGTGGCCTCCTTCCAGGAAAGCCTTTCCCAGTTACCCACTGACACTACCCCCCAGAAGCAAAAGTAATCGTTGGCCGGGTCATTCCACGATAGGAGGGCCCAAGACGGATGACCACATAGGAAAAGGCAAGGTGATCCCCGACGTGGAAGAATGAACCAGTGGCGAGGAGGATCTTCCACTAAAACTGTCTGGGACACGGAAGTGACAAACTAAATCGGTGAGAGCTTGGGAGCGTGGATCGAGTTACACAAGGTCTAGCTACAAATAGAGAAGTTAAGGAGGGAGTGGGGGAAAACTATCAAGGCCTCCGTCGAGACCCTTGTAGGGTAGAATGAGTCCCCCT
This sequence comes from Datisca glomerata, assembly GCA_003255025.1. Classification (NCBI taxonomy): domain Eukaryota; kingdom Viridiplantae; phylum Streptophyta; class Magnoliopsida; order Cucurbitales; family Datiscaceae; genus Datisca; species Datisca glomerata. The sequence goes on from QANY01009693.1 coordinate 654,848, forward strand.
TTTCGGAGGGAATCCAACGGGCCAAATGTTGGAATTATGTTCATAAAGTAGAGTGTAATAACTTTTTATGAGTAAGCAGTTATTTATTAATATTTATGAATTATTGAATTTTATGAATAAATGATAGTTTTCTTTAGTTAAAGTGTCTATAATTACTTAAGTCAGGAAACTATTGTCAACGAAAGAAGAGTAAAGACTGAGCGGTCTTCCAAACAAACTCTTTTGAGATAGTTCAAAATGTTATTCGCAGCCTTAAGATCGACTGGGCAATTGAATTTGATTATGACTGTTAGGTTGAACCAAAAGATGCCGGTCTCGGGACATAGGAGTGGAGACTCTAACGGTTGACCTAGACATGTTATGGAACATGTTGAATAAACCAATAACAAATTAGTTTAGAGCAAAGTCATTTATCTAACTCTAAATCTAATTGTTACACCTTAAGGGTTTTTTTATAATTACCTTAATCCTAAGGTGAATATGAAACTTGATTTAGTTACTTGCGAGCTTTGATATGCCAAAGGAATGAGTTTGAATTGTCGGACAATATCTCGACTGTTGGGACTGTGATTCAACTATATTGGAGTTGTGTGATTCACAGTTATAAAATTCATGGTAAGATTGCAAAAACAACAATATCACTTTATGCTATACTGATGAGTGTGTGAATAAATTAACAGGGCATGATACTCGATGGCATGACTCATTGAATAAGACATGGTGATATATATGATACACTTTACTGATATGTCTTTCTTATTCTCAGTTAATAAAGGAGTTAAGAAAATAATAACTAGCAGGGTAAAATGGTAAATTTATATCTCTCTATTGTTACTGATATTCAAGAAGGGTAATATCATAAAGCAGTTTTTGGACCATGAAATATAAATATTTTTTGCACTAACAAAAAATGTAGCGCGCATGAATCGAGAATTCTTTCGACATCGGATTTATAGTGGAGTTGTACGATGTTGTGATTAAATAGGTCAGGAATTTATGGAGATAAATTAGTCAGGTATTTGAATCTCATAGCTTTATCCATGTGAGTTCATTCGGTCTCAGGAGTAGCTAATAAGGACATGAATGAAAAACAACATCAGTTGGAGCAAAAACGTATTTTCGACCAAGATACACTTCTTGAATTCATATGTGATGGGTGTCATCACTATATTAGTGAAGATCAAAATTAATGTTCAAATTAATTATTTTGTTATCTTTTAATTATTGGATAACTAGTAAATAAAAGAAATTAATTGATAGGGATCAATTTAATTTATCAATTTGAATCAATAAATTGGGACACAGTCCTGGCTCTAGGAGAGATGTAAAAATCACAAATAACAGAGCATAGAGAGAATTTTTGGCAATTTAACATATAGGGATATATGTGAAAATTTTGTGATTATCATATAAGGGATTGCATCATTATCACTATAGCTAACCCTATCCCTTAGTGTTAGACAAAGCAGAAAAAAGGTTTTCTCTCTTCCGCCCGACACAATTACCGCCAATTTTGACAGTAGAAGAAGAGAAAATTTTTGTTTTCTCTTTCAATCATTATTTTGAAAGCTCACACTCAATTACTACGTAAATCCTTGAGAAATTTAACTCTGATTCTAATGAGTGGTTGTTGGTGTGAAGATCAATTACTAGCTCTACGAAGAACGAATAACGCGAGATAAAATTTGGATCTCGCCAAATCAGAAATTCTTCATTAATTGAAAATGTATAAATTGTTTCAATCTTTTCTCGATACGTTCATATGATTATGCATGTTCATTGATTTGATTTTGAGTTTAATTGGAGTAAACATTTATACGAAATTTTGAGTTTATTTTATGTGCAAACTATTCCGCTTGACGCTTAGTAGGCTCGCCCAAAAATAGATACGGTAGTTAAAGCCAAACTCCATTCATTTGTTCTCCAAACTCCTAGTTTTTCACGGGACAATTTTTGGGAAGAAGAGAAAGAAATGGCTATCATCCACCCTGATGATAGTGAAGCAACGACGTGAATGGTCGTTGAAAGACTACAACCTTTTCAACCTGGAATCCCTACATGTTTTGATAATGCTAGTGAGGACATGATGGTTACCGCACTGAGGAGTGGGATCACTCATTCTAAGATGAGGTGGTCAATGCCAAACACGATCTTGTATCTCTCGTTGAGCTCAAAACTAGGATCCAAAAGTACGTAAGTGCTGAAGAGGCGATCCAAGCCGACAAAGAACTAGAGAGGCCAAGCATCGGAAACTCCCAAAAAGGGAAGGAATTGCGGGAGAATAAATGAACTTGTAATTCTAGACCCTTTGACTCGGCACCTACATCATCTGAGATCCGCCTGCACCTCACCGGTCAGCGACCAGAAGAATCCCAGAGCCAGTCATTTCATCACCTACACCCTCATCACGGCCAGGCGGGAGGAAATTTTCAATGACATCCAAGACAAGAGCTTGTTGAAGCAGCCCCATATGATACGAATCACTGAGGAGAAGAATGATACCACCAAATACTGCCGGTATCACAAGGATTCTAGGCACAACATAGAAAGATGCTTTGACATATGTGAACAGATTGAGGCCTTGATCTAGAAAGGGTGGCTCCAGGAATTGATGGCCGATCTTAGGAATCGTGGGGGCACAACCCCCTAGGCAAGAAAGAAGGGTAAAGAGGCAACCTGAATAGAGAGCTGACCGACCCCGCAGACCCATGCGGGAAATCAGGATGATATTTGAGGGTCATAGCATTTTAGACTCTAACCAGAAGCGGAAAACATCTACTCGAGAGGCTGGACATCCAGTAGTTTTTAGCGTTCTCCCACAACCACCTCAAGCCCACCAAATTCATCAACTACATGCAAACGCTCTGGTAATCTCCCCAAGGATTACAAATATTAAGGTCTGGCGGACCCTGGTGGACGACGGGAGCTCACCCGATGTCATATGCCTTCCTGCAGATAGGGTTAGTGTTGGGGTTTTTTCCCTCAAAGCATGTGTATTGGCATTTTGATATTAAATTTAATGAGGATTACATTTTTATTATAATTGTTCTTTTAAGTTTTTGTTAATACTTTATATAAATATACGAAAATTCAATATTCATTAATGAGACTATGATCTTGTATTGGTATGAGAAGATTAAGATCATAGATAATGAATAAAATTATTAGCAACATATTAAACTATGAAATCTTTAATGAATGGTTACTACTACGGTTCACTAAGTATTATGAATGCGTGTGATCTAGATTCAGATCATTGATATGTATAGACATTTTAATGAACGTGCTTTATATAATGAGATTATATATTATTGAATCAATGTAAAATAATATCTTTACCAACGTATCGGTTATCATAAAAAATTAATACATATTAATTCGATAATCATATGTAGATCAGTCTGAATCCTGAGTAGTCATGAACTCCTATGCATGTCTACTAGATATTTTGATTCACTCATTAATGTTTGTTTATAAAATAAGTTAGTGACTTTTGTTTTGGACATTAAGTTATGTGGATAGTTGAGAATATGATCTTGCAAGATTTAGAATCCAAGGTTTCCTAACAGATCGTATATTGGTTTCCTTAAGTGTTAATTCTGAAAATGAATGGTTATTGAGCTTAATTTTATAATAAGATTATAAATTAGGCGTTTTATACTAGATTAATGGTACTTGAGGATCAAGATGTATTTAGTGGGGGTAAAATGGTAATTTTGACCAGTCCTAATTTACGAACCAATAATTAGACGACAAAACTATATGAAATGATTATATCAGTGAATTTTGTACATACCTTCTATAATCACTAAGAGTTTAAATTCATATTTATATTAGAGAAATAATGAAATTAATAAATAAGATTATTTAATTAAAGAGTTTAGTTAATAATATGATTTATTAAAACTTAGGATTATAGGTTTATGGTTCCCAAATCACTTCTATACTACGCAATCTATAGCATGAATATTTCATTACATGAGAAAAGGACTGACTTGCAAAAATTATTTTTATTCTGGAGCAAGTATATAATTATGTGTGATTAATTAAATAAAAATTAATTTATTGAATACATATATATATATATATATATATATATATATATTATCGATTAGTGAGACAGAATATCTAATTTATGAAATTAGACAATTCAGTTATTATTAGATAATATTTTTAATCAACTAAATCTACTATTTGTGAAATAATAGATAAGTTAGTTGATAGGGATAATCATACATGTTAATTTGAATTAACTGATATCTAGATATTTATTTGATTAAAATAAATATTTAATTCACAGTAATTAGCATGTGCCAACCACTGATTGAGTATCAGAAATTTACACGGACTAACATGTGCATAATTACAGTGAGACTCACTGCAATTAACAATTTTATAATTAAATATTATTTTAAAAATTTGATACGTCATTATCTAAGAAATATACATATATTATTCCAATGGCCTCATTTAATGAATCAGTTCATCAAAAAATGGAATTGATGACACAGTTGGTGTCAAAGTAATTTTTCTCTGTGATTAATAGTTAATCAAAACTCTGAAAGAATAATTATCACCTCACTAAAGTCATTATCAGTAAATCACTATATCTCATGTGTTGAGTACATCTAGAGACAGAAAATGTGTCTTGTAAAATTCTATGTGCTCATACACATCCTAGTGCGTTGGGGATTGACTTTGATGATTTTGGTGTGGATCTCGGAGTCTCTAATCATTGGAACGGTTTCATGGGAATGAGGATCAATCGGTTTTGCAAGAACGCTTTATATAGATCACAAGAGTTATATGATTCCTAAAATTATAAATATATAATGGATCCTAACTGATCGAAAAAAAGATTTCAATAAAAAAAATTCTTATTTGGTTATCGTAGCGTTGCGCAAAATTTCTTTTAATAAAAGATTCGATCTTTATTAAAAGTTGAATTTTCAAATGACCTCGAGCCACACGCTTTTGTCGCACGCGCTGCGACAACCAACAGTTAGACCCCAAACAGCTATGTATGTGCTCAGCCCCCTTGGTTGGATTTAGTAGACATGAGATCGTCCCCGAAGGAGTGATGGAGCTCATCGTGACCCTCGGTATGGCCCTGCAGCTCATCACCAAGCTAGTGGAGTTCACGGTGGCAAGATGATGTGAGGTATACAGTGCCAGGATACTGACTTAGGCATCAGAGGTTCTTCGACAAGGAAATCACCCCCAGTTCTCTTCGTCTTTAGAGTTTTTTGTCTGTGTTGTGCAGACTTCAAACAAGGAGGATCCACACGTGGACGAGAGACTGCACGCCACCTCATGCACAAGATTTTTGGTAACAACATACGATATTTTTAATTTTCTATATCAAGAAACTCATTGATTCGCAACTATAGTTTCATTATTGTACTGATGTTTTACTTTCTTTTTAGTTCCAAATGAAACAGAGCATTGAGTAAACGCCATATGAATTCTATTTTGAGGTTATATTTGTGTCAAGTCCATTTATAAAGAATGGTAAATCAGTACATGAAATTTTAATTAATTTGAAAGAAATTGTACTTAGAAGTAATCTGTATGGACTGGAGCAATTCTTTTCCTGATAGTGGATCACATGTATAGGACGAATTGGAGCATTGACCATGGGATAAAAGATATTTTAGAGGCTCATAAAGGTCCATTTACAGGCTATGTCTATAAGGGACTATATGAGATCCTAACAACATCATGGCATGCTCAATTATCTATTAATCTAATGAAACATCTCCAACCTTAAGTTTGAATGGGTGCGTGAATTGCTTAGTTAGTGTATAACTTGGATTAAATTATGATTTTAAGCAAGGATAGAGGCATTTTGGACATTTTATAATAATATAAAATACATTGTAAACAAAAACAGGAGCAGCAGAACCAGTAACCTCACTGAAGCTGAATCCTGGCTACACCCTTTGAGTATCCTAACTTAAAACCCATTTGGGGTGGTTAAAGGTATTTTTGAACTTAGAGGGAGCGTGAGTTCCTTTTATTATAATCACAGGGGGTGTCAGTGAAATTTTCTCTTAAAATTATTAGTCCGTCTCTAAAAAAGAGAAAAATTCGAAAGGACCTCTTAAACTTTTTATTATTTGCTAAGTACACCTCCCTAAGTTTTGATAAACCGGTAATAACATTCATTATGTTATGTCAAACCTAAGTTCAATGCTAAAAAATTGCCCAATAATTGTTTAATCATTCGGTTTATATTTTTTTTTTACCAAAAATTACATGCCTTCTTATGAATAGGTGTTTTTTTGTCAAAAATAAGAAAAGGTGATTACATGATTCCTTTTACATTCTTAATAGGGCGGTTAGATTCGGGTTCTATTCTTTTGTAAAAAAAATTGAATTGAAGTGAAATTTTGGTTCAACAATATTATTGAACCAAACTGAGTCATTCATAAAAAATGAACCAAATCAAACTGAAAATTTCAGTTTTGTTCGGTTTTCTAGTTCGATCTTAGTAATGGAAAAACATTTTTTTTAAATTTCAACAGAAAATTACTAGAAATTTTGAACACTTTTGAGGTCAGTCATTCATGACGTTTCAGTCTGTAGATTAAGTTATGAAGGCGAAATGACTCAGATTCAACTAGCAAAGCGGGGGACACTGTGACATATAAATAGAAGGCCTTCACGCGCCTTCTCCATCCTCTTTTTTTAGCAAATAAAATATAACATGCTTTCATTCCCGCTCTTGTCACAATTCTTGCTAACATGATAATGCAGCTATGGACGAATAGAATTTTCTAAGCAAATAAGCCTTTATTCGTGTTGTCTTGATTAACGGTCAGAAGGGCAATCTCCCCAGCAAAATAGTAAACAATAGGGCAATCTCCCTCACAAAATAGTAAACAATCCGTGATATCCTTCCCCAGCAAAATAGTAAACAATCTGTGATATCCTTCCCCTCTAAGGAGAAATAACCACGTAGAAAACAATACAAGGAATAGATATATAATGATATCCTTCCCCTCTTTTTGAATCTCAAAGAAATACAAGCCATTTTCTCTGCCATGGCTAAATTCAATAATGGTGTAAAGATTGCGGGCAAATACAGAATAGAGAATATATATCTAGAATTCCTTATATGCATAATAGAGCCCCATTGGGCATGATTCAGACTATTTGGCAGAGACAATAAGACAATGTATAACAATAAATAATTCCAGAAATACTTACAATAAGCCGATTGGTGAATCCTCATAATAAGATATATGTTTAATTAAGAAATCTCAAGATGAGTCGGATAATTAGTTCAAGAATCCACATAATAAGGTCGATAGATAGATCCAAAATATGCATAATGAGTCATCGAATAATCTGGATATCTCTACTATGGGCTTGATAATAAATCCAGAAATCCTTGTGGAGAGTTAGCATATGAGATGAATAAATCTATAAATTATGTAAGGACTTGATGAACAAGTCGATAAATCCTCATAATATGTTGGCGAATAATCTAAAGATCCTCATATATGTAGGAAAGGATATGTCCACGATGACAATGCGAATATGGACGTGATAGGCGTCAAACTCTCGAAACGAATGTCAACTCAAATGTAATTTAAAGACAGACATGCCATAAAATATGCTAACTAAATATGTGGATTAATAAGAGAGATTAAAGAGTCAAAGCATGCTGATTTCTTTCACCTGACAATGCAAAAATGTCTAACTTGTCAATATCTAGATGTGTATTCATGCTCGCATAAATAGAGTCATATATGCATAACAACATTACTTTGAAGAAATCACTGATAAATAAGTGTGCATTCCCTCATCCCTTTTTTATTTTAGGGAGTATATATATTGATTTGTGTCTGTGTTCTATATCAAGGCAATATAGATGTGTATTCATGCTCGCATAAAGAGAGTCATATATGCATGACAATATTACTCTCAATAAATCACTGGCAAATAAGTGCGCATTCCCTCATCCCTTTTTTATTTTAGGGAGTATATATAGATTGTTGTGTGTGTGTTTTCAATATCAAGGCAATCTAGATGTGTATTTATGCTCGCATAAATAGAGTCATATATGCATGACAATATTACTCTAAATAAATCATCGACAAATAAGTGTGCATTCCCTCATCCCTTTTTTATTTTAGGGAGTATATATATATATTGCTCTGCGTGTGATATCAAGGCAATCTAGATGTGTATTCATGCTCACATAAATAGAGTCATATGTGCATGACAATATTACTCTAAATAAATCACTGACAAATAAGTGTGCATTCCCTCATCCCTTTTTATTTTAGGGAGTATATATATATATTGCTATGTGCGTGCGTGTGCGTCTATGTGTGTGCGCGTGTATGTTAATTTTGAGACTGCAAGGATAGAAGAACCTAAGTCTGGAGAGTCTCGCCCGTGCATTCCATTATTTTAGATAGAATTTCTACATTTATAGTGTTCTTGAGAAATTCTCAAGACTTTGCTGATTATAAATAAATCATAGGAATAAACAAATAACCAAATGAGTAATCAATTCTTGGAAAGATAATTCTCAGCTGAATAAATTGTGAGACAGATTTGAGGCCTTATATTTCAATGCCACAGCTAAACGTAAAATTGATCTTTTAATCAATATGATGATCGTTCTGAAAAAATCAATATGATGATCGCGGGTTGCCTCCTTTGAGGAGGACTCGAGACAGTCTATTGGACATACCGGTAGAATAGGGAAATTTGGTTTGCTGCTGGGAGTGGCTAAAGGCGTTTCTTGTTGGCTTGAAGGCAACAAAATCCTTTGGTGATGGTGTAAAGGTGGGCCTTAGACACCATGCAGCCGTTGGGCTTCTCACGGGTGGCATTGCCAAGGCAGGCCGCTTGGGCTGCTTGAAGACTTGTGGGAGAAAGGCGCTTTCGCAGGTTGTTGTGGACCACGAAGGCGAGGCGTGAAAGGAGGGCGCATGCCCCTTCGAGACCCAAAAAAATGGAGTTGTAGAGACCCAAAAAAATGGATAGTCGTAGGTCTTCCCGTTCCTTCATCTAACTTATGTTGCCCCACCCACGGGTAGCCTCGGAGGCGGGCGGCTCGCGGGCCTTACACTGAAAGCAATTGCACGCGGGTCACAACTCGGATACGGTCGGGCGAGATCGACCCGCTCGGTGAAGGCGGGTCACGCCTGCTAGTCAAGGCTAATTGACGCCGTGGGTTTGTTGGGGTGGATTGCGCCCTGAAGTGATTCAAAAGCGGCTGCCCTTGATGATGAGTCTAAAGACGGACTGAGCCACTTTTTCAGCGAACCGGGCTGCCTTGACGCTGGGTTAGTGAAAGCAGATTGAGCGGCCTTTGATGTAGTGGTTCAAAGCGGGCTGCTTGAAAATTTCATCCGCCTTTAAAGTCTAACTCTCTTGTTTGTATCTGCCTTGATTTTTTATAAAGTGAGTAGCCCACTTTCGTAAGTACTTAGCAACGATAACTTCTATAAAATAGAAATTATAAATATGACTCGTCAATTAATATATCATTAATTAAAATATAAATGGTACAAATGCCTCTATCACTATAAAATATAACCTATTGCTTCTTACCATTACTCACACACAAACACGCTCCACTGCCGAAAGCAACTCCTACACCGTCGAGCAAAACAGAACGGTGAGAGACCACTGAGCAGGACTCCAGCCACTGAGACAAAGAGAGTAGCCATCAGGCCACCATGAATCATCGTGTCTCTCCACTTGAAACCCACTCCAACCTCCACCACCGAAACCCACTCCAACCTCCAAGTAAGGACTCTAGCCACCGAGACAAGGAGAGCAGCCGCTGGACCACCGTGAACCACCATGTCTCCCCACTTCCGAAACCCATCCAACCTCCACTGTCGAAATCCACAATCAAAAGCACCATCCCGAGGAACCCTCCCCATCCTGAGAAACCCATCAACAATCAAAATCACCAAAAATTCTCACTAGATTTCTTCAATAGATTGCCTCTCAAAACCTGTTTTCAAGAAATTTCTCTCGATCTCCACCGATTTTCACATTGATTGTCACCAGGTAGCAAAATAATAATCGATTTTTTTTAATTTGTTTCTCTTCATCATTGTTCTACTAGCTCTGTTATTACTAATGAGAAAATTGCATGTTGTTGTTTCAGTGTTTTACTATTTGTTTTAGTTTTGGTTCATCATTGTTCTACTAACTATATTTTCGGTTTATCATTATTGTTGTTGCTCATGTTAATGAAGTAATTCTTATTGTTGCTGTTGGAGAATACTAATCATCTGTAAGAAGTTATGAACTTTTGTGTTGCTAATACTATATTAAATTGATGGTGCACTAACATTGAATGACATTTATTCTTTATATGAAAATCAAATCATAATTAGTTGTTGGCTCTGTTATTTCTCATGAAAATAATGTTAACTAATGGTAAAATAATCGCACTTCCCCAATTTCTTATCATAAATCCTTTGATCGTTCTAGGAATAGGACATACTAAAATATTCTGACTTCATTATGTTGGCATGTAGCAATGGTACAACTTCTGTATGTTAACAGTTGGTAAGAATAATTTTAACATATAGTAAAAATATGTTTACGATACACTTAAAGATCTTGTAGACATCGATTGTAAACATAATGACAACATATGGTTAAAATATTATTTACAGTACTATTAAAAATACTTGTAGATATCATATTTGAATTTTAATGATTTTCATGACTTCCCTTGAGTTTTAAATAAATATATAGCATACTTTTTTTATCTATAACACAAATCATGAGAACTCAAAGGGGATCAAAGAAGAAAGTCTCAAAGAGAAATTCTCCAAGGAAAACAAAGAGAACAAGAGAAGATCCATCGTCATCATCAAAGAGACGGAGAAAAGACGACAATGTAAATATATATGATTTAATGTTATCCACATTGTAGTTTGATGGAAAAAGATGTAAACATGATACTATGGTTACATTACTTGTAAACATGAAGTTTACATTTTGTAAAAACTATTTTACTTAAGATGTTTTTTAAACTTTGAAATTTTATATCAGGAAGAGAACCCCTTAAACAAAATGTAGCTTAAGGTTAAAAATTAATGTCACATCTTCAAAAGCAAAAGGCAAGGTATCAAACGAAACCGCATTCCAAATATTACATCTGAGAAAGAATAATCTAAGGCTTTTTTAAATAGTACAACTGAGGACAACATAAGCAATAAGGTAATAATAGTTTATTAAAATGCTTGAACACTAATATTAAAATTTTATATTTCTTCTATGTATATTACTAAATATCCTTCTTTCATTAGGTTGAAAGTGTAAATCTTGAAGAAGGAAGCCATGAAAAATCTGATCAAAGTGAACAAGAAAGCCAACGTGGAGTCAAGCAAGAGCCAACACTTACACAAAATGAGGTACTTATATAATTAAAAATAATTATATGTCTGGTAAACATATTGTTGACAAAAACATATAGTTAACATGTTGTCAACAATATGTTTACACTGTTTAATCATATTAAAATAAATCATTGTTATTTTCAACGTTGTAGGAATGGGCATGTTTAATCCCAAGATCAAAGTGGATGCCTTTGCAGTGCATAGTTCTATATTCAAATCCATCCATCATAACAACATTAAAAAGATCAATGAATCACATCCAAGCAAAGAAGTTCAGAGAAAGTTGCATTGGTCACTTGCTGGACTTGAAGGTGAGCAAGTTTTCTTCACAACTTATGATACATCTTTTGAGAAGACAGTGTAGGAACAACAAAGATGATGAAGTACTCTTCAATCGGGAGGGTAATATAATTAAGTTTAGCTTAAAGGAATTCACGTTTGTGATGGGGCTTAATTGTGGCCCGAACCCGATGGATGAAGGCGCATGTTGCCGGAGGGTGAGATAATAGAGAAATATTTCAATAATGAGAGAGAAGCATCTCTAGGAAAAATCTAACTATGATCTACAATGCACTTCGGCATGACCAAAGTGAAAGCAAGGTAAAATTGGCAAAGATATACTATTTAGAAACTTTGCTCCTACCAAAACATGAAAATACAAAGATAAGTATAGATAATTTGAAGATGGTTGATGATGATGAGATGTTCAACAGTTTTCCATGGGGGCGACTTTCATATGAACTCACACTTGAGTTCATATAAAAGTTTGTTGACTCCCGCGATGTAAAAGGGGAAACATTGAGAGGATTTCCCCTTGCTTTAGTCATATGGAAGTACGGGGTCCTACCATCCATATCTGAAGAACCTTCCAAATATGCAACTAAAGTGAGGAATGGACTTCTTTGCCTATGTAATTCGGAATCAAGCATTCAACTAGATTGGAGAGCATTAAAAAATATATTTTTGGGAACACCGATGTGAGTAACATATATTTACAACAAATTTATTTGCATTATTAATTTTTTAATTTTAGTTTTGATATTTTCAAGCAAATACATAACTAACATTGAAAAGTAAATTACAATTTCAGGTCAACCCATTGCAACCAATTAAAGAAGAATGGACATCCATGTACATGAGTCCCCCAAAAGAAGGCAAGCTTCAAATCAAAATACAGAAGAAGACTCAAGAAGTGGAGAGTGCACTACAGACTCGTTTGTGAATTTAATTCGTACATCTATCCAACCAAAACATAAGGGTGGAACCTGATATGAAAAAGATGGTAGACAAAATGGTGGCCTTGGAGAAATCTCAGATTGAGATTTCTGAGAAAATGTCAAGCATGACAACAATGATGATTCAAGAATTTAGTGAAATGTGACAACTGGTCAACAATTTGATCAAAACAACAAACAAGAAAGAAGAAGAATACATATGGAAAATCACAATATTATTAACAAAATATTATTGAAATCTATTAATAAGCATACAACAATATGTAAACATTTGGTTAGTAAATAGATGAAGAAAGTAAAAGTTTAGTTAACTAAGCTTAAGTAATATATTTACCTAAATTATGATATGTCATGGCAAATATTTGGTGAAACATAATTTTAAAAACCGATGCATGCATGAAAATGTGGAACATTTTGAAGCTCACAACAATGAAGGATATGAAGCTGTTGGTTCCCACATGGAGACGCCAATAGCACATGGAGAAAACCTGAACAATATAAGTATGAACAATAAGTAATTGTTGTTAATAAGTAATTGTTGTTAACATATCATCAGAAAAATGTTTACTAATCTTAAGAAAAATTACTTGCACAAAACGTAAAACAGGATAAAAGTGATGAAGTTGTGGGCTCTGGAGGAAAAAAGTCTAAATCAACATAAAAAGGAGCTGTAATGGAAGAAGTAAGTCAGTAAACGTTTATATTACATAGTGTAAATATATTATGTACACCAATTAAAATATGTATTTTTACGGTTATTGTGTCATCAAGTGATATAGTTTTAAATTTATGACACTTAAGAATAGATCACGGTCCCCTTCAAAAGTAATGAGTGCAGGTTAGTGTTATTAGAAATTTGGGTAAGGGGAAAAAGATATTGAACGAGACCGTAACGAATGAAGTAAGTCAGTATATTACTGTTTTACATAATGTGAATAGTATCTTTAGTTAACTCATTTTTAAAAAATGTACTCTTTTTAGTGACCAATAATTATATCTCTTCACTCGTTATTTTAAACTTTTTTTTCTGCTGGTTTTTACATTTACGTTGCTGGAAATTCAGAGAGGGGAATATTAATACACAACAAGGATGCAATGAATGACGTAAGTAATTTTTCAACAGATCATAAATATATCTTTTACATAACATTTTGATTACTCAATAATATTTTGAATCTTTGAATGAATGAAAAGAAACCAAAAAGAAGGAAGCTCATTACACTACACGAGATAAAGAGATTTCAATCAAAGAGGTTAATAAATCCATCCCCAATTTTAAGCTCTCCATACACAACACATTTGTGTTAGTAGCAGACAAAGAGAAACCAAAGTAACAACCTGACAAGGTTGAGCCCTGTATGCAACAAGTCCCCATAATTGAGACACCTGCCTTCGATCTTCTTTCGCAAGAGACAATGCAATACCTAGAAAAGATTATGAAAATTGTTTGATATATTTGAAAAGTTAAAAAAACATGCATAACTTTTTAGGTATTTTGATCTATGAATGTTTGGATGTTTCAAAGTATATTTGAATGTTATATATGAATTAGATGAGGTAGATGACTAGTACTTTCATTGATGTTTTGATGAAAATTGAGAACTACTTTATTTGGATATCAACTAGTAAATGTGGGAAAATTATGAGTAATTAGTAGTTGAATGTTACTTTTTATGGCTTGTTATGCTTTGGTTGCTCCTATTTGGAAAAGAATAACTTTATTTTCTTCTCAATTTTAACAACATGCCTTATAAGTATCATTGGTGTTGCATATGCGTAACCTATATGTCAAAAACTTTATTACAACTTTTGTAACATATAATTAACAAAAAATGTATTGTTGAAGTAATATTAAGATTAATTACAACTTATAAATCTACATGTAATACAAGGAAATAGGTAGAAACAAATATGAAGCAAAGTCCAGTGTATCTCAAGTTAACAAGGTATTTACGAGTCGTAAAATATATGTAACCTGACAAATATTTAATCAAAATAAAAGAGATAGCAAGAGTATGATGCTGATAGTTCCACTATTTTAAGAGAGTACATAAATTATCAACGAAAAAAACATAATAGACAGAAACAAAGTACACAATATCTCCAACTCAATACGTTAAATATATATGCTTACGACCCATAAACATATATTTAACTAGACACATTTTCTATTCAAAATAAAAGAGACACTAAGAGTATAGTGAAAAGTTTCTCTTTGTTCCAGAACATTAAACAGTAAATAAATTGTCAAAAACAGGCATTTTGAACGAGAAGAACTAGCTACTACATTTTGGGTTCTTGCACATCCTTTTATTATGACCAAAACGGCCACACGAATCACATTTCACTTTTTTTTTTCACCAACAGATGAAATCATCCTCTTTCTAGGCCTCTCAGGTTAACGCCTAACCATGGGTGGTCTAACAAATCTCTTCTTGCACTTTAGATTGTAAACTCCGCTCAAATTTATTTCCAACGGGATTAGCATTTGAAGAGTATGCTACAAATAGTTCATTCTTAAAGTAATAATGATAAACATAAGGGTAAGGATTCATTCACCGATAAGAAAAAACCGCACAAGCATGTGCACAAGGAAACTCATCCAAATCCCACATTCTGCACATATAAGTCCTATCTTACAAATGTACAATATAATGAATAGAACCATCCACAACTTAGAACTTATTAATGTCCATCAACAATACCTGAAAGAGAAAAAAAAGTAACAATAACATATACAATTTTGAAATAAAAATATTAAACTTCAAATAAATAAACTTACCCACATGTTACGTCCTGCAGTAAACATCACCTGTAACTCTCTTTCAGCCCACTTAGTTAATGGGGCAATAGTGTAACTAGCTGTCGTCCTTCGATCATAAAACTATTCTTATAGCTTCGCTCTAATATGTTCAATCAAATACCCAACATGCAATTCTATAGCATGAAGAGTATTTATGCTCTCAGCTATATTAGACGTCATTATATTATATCTACGTCTAACAAAATGGAAACGCGCCCAACTCTCATAGCCAATACCTTCTAGATGGCTCTAAATGCCTAGACCAATCGATTTTAGTCTTCGCATATATCGCTCAAAATCATCTAAACAATACGCCTTAGCACACAAATACAAAATGCTATCAATAGCTGAACTTTTCCAAGTCGACTTAACATTCATCAACAAGTGGTGCATACAACAATACCCATGTTTTGCAACAGGAAACGCTTTAGCCATAGCTTCAAGTATACTACAATGTCGATCAGATACAAACATAAGTTGCTCACAATCACCATATGCACATTGAAGTTTCTGAAGAAACCATTCCCAAGACCTATCGTTTTCAGTATCAACTACTCCAATTACTAGAGGAAATATTTGATCATTGCCATCTAACATGGAAACAACTAGAAGAGCTGTAAAATATTTGCACTTACAAAATGTGCCGTCTAAAACAATAACCGGCCTACAATGCCGGCTACCAACAATGGAGCCACCCAAAGCCATAAAAAATACTTGAAAACATCATCATCATCAGTATCAAGAAAGGTTACAATGCTTATAGAGAAAACATTACATGAATGACAACTATATTCATAGACACATTATTTAAGCAAATATTAGGCAAGGCTTTACTTACCAAGATTATTCTCCTTCAAAGCAACACAATATGCAAGAAGAACTGCATAGGACTCTTCCGGAGATCCATGAATCAACTCCAATGTTGCATGTTTTGCTCTTAATGCTTTATAATAACTTGTTTCCACACCATGTTTACGATGCATATAATCTACAATCTGCTTAGGAGTAGTACCATCCCCAACACCAGTCATGTACCTACTCTTAACAAACTCACTAATGATTGAAGAAGTTGTTTGATGATAACGAGTATGCACAACCGCCAAAGAGTAATTATGGTCATTAACATACTTAAAAACAATCCAAAGATTACTATCATCAAAACATGTAGCACGAAAGTACCATATACAATTCTCGTGCACACAACAAAGAACCAAACGAGAACCATTAGACTTTACAGTTCTATATTCAAAATTGGCCCTCAATGCAATAACCTTCAATGTTTTTATCAACACGTCCTTAGAAAAAAATCTGTTGTTTCCTAATAACAAAAGATGGAGGTAAATTCTCTACATCTATATCCTCAACAAAACATCATCATTTGTTATTAGTTCAACAACCATAGATGAAGATGAGCCAACATGAGTAACTTAATGTGCTACATCAGTAGCTTCCTGAATCATGCTTGTACAACTAATTGAATTGGAGACAATTAAAGGATAATTTAAACCCTTCCCATTCTTAATCAGCACCAAGTACCACTTAACACCCGAGTCATTCTTAATCTCCAAAGCACCATAATCTAAATTTATATATAACTGAATTTCTCGAGCTTCTAAACTAATGTTAAACACCAACAAACCAATCAAATCATTATAGTTTGAGTTGTCATCAATCAATAATGGCTTCATTTTATATCAACAAATTGCTTGGCAACATTCTTGTACCCATGATACAAGAAAATAATAGAAATTGACATCTAAAAAAAAATACTAGAATTATAAATGCTTCACTATACTAAAAGTAAATCACCTCTATTACAATACATATGTGGATAAAATGACATGAATTTTAACAGCTACTATATAAACACTTCAAAATGAACAAAATTGTTTCAATTGAACACAAAAAGTTATTTTATATTTTATCAACTTAATATAGATGCACTCATTAGATTTGACACATATAAACTTACCTAGCTCAACATAGAATAAAGACAAGTTATTAAATTAATATTAATATATCTACATGCCCTAGAATAGTAATTATGAGTCCTACATGCCTAAACCTAGCTAAAAGGACTAATTTATATATTATAATATGAATAAAATCACATAAATAAGATGAATACGTGATAAACAAGAAAAACCTATCTAATAGGAAAAGTTTATATATTAAAATTAGAACAAAATCACATGGTCAAAATTAATCCGTCATAGACAAATAAAGAAGGAGAAACACATACCTCTTTATGCAATTCTAAATGAAGCCTAATACTGAAACTGTAGAAATAAAGTTATGAATCACCTATTAATGGTATTACAATAGCTCGCCTAATAGAAAATATAGAAAGAGAGAAAGAAAGAGAGACAGAGTCACGTAATAAGTACAACAATCAATCAAATTCTACTGAAACTTATCAGTGAGAATGAAATCAGAAGAGATGCCAATTAAAGGGAGGACAAAATATTTGGAGGAAAATCCCACTCAAATTTTTGTCCTATAGGATAAAATGTTAAAGAAAAGAAGGAAAATTGTGAAAACATTGAAATCTTTAAAATGCAAATTTGATTGAAAACAACCGAGAAACATCTATGGTAGATGTTGAAGAAGATGGTATGAAGGTTAATTAACTCCCCTTTTAGTTTTTAGTTTTTTATTTGTTTTTGGTAACAGAAAGTAGTTATTAAGGGTAACATAGTAACTTCAATATAATTAAAAAAATCTTAAACTTAAGTAGGGCTACTTTTATATGTACTATAATTAGGGGTCATTGTTGCTAGTTATTTTTAAAAGGGAGCTACCTACTACAATTTCTATTTTTTTAATCTACTTTTAACTCCACAAACTTTTTCATAAGCCTTTAACTCAACAATTTTTTCATACGCTATCAACTCAACAATTTTTTTATACTCCTTTAACTTAACGATTGTTTTATCCGTCTCCTTGACTTAATTTTTTTCTTTTTGAAAATGGATTCCTCCTTCTACTTAAACACCTTAGTGTTCTATTCATCACTTTCGAAGAAATCCATAAATTTAAAATGCACTCAATTCATCAACAAGATGAAAATATACCAAGATTTTTTATTTAGTGAATAATATGAAGGTAAACCATGATATTTTTTTTACATTTGAACCACTTGTAGAATATGGGCACGCCTAAAACATAGCCACACTCATAAAATATGGTCACATTCATAAAAAATGACTATACTTAATGCGCTCAACTAGTTGTATCTATATGGCACTGAGTAGTTGCAAAACTTCATAAGGAACATTATCAACTCCATAAAGGCTATGGCTCAGCTATGGAAGATTGAAACCCACTTTTTTGTATATGTATTTTTTTCACATGGAAAAGGGAAAATGATTTTTTCTTCCAGTAAAGACAAATCACACCATGAAAAACACACTTTTAACGTGAGAGAGTAAATATGAGAAAAAAGCCATGCTCTCTTTTTTAGGTCCTAGATTTTTCATGAAAAG
This sequence comes from Datisca glomerata, assembly GCA_003255025.1. Classification (NCBI taxonomy): domain Eukaryota; kingdom Viridiplantae; phylum Streptophyta; class Magnoliopsida; order Cucurbitales; family Datiscaceae; genus Datisca; species Datisca glomerata. The sequence continues at coordinate 673,761 of QANY01009693.1, forward strand.
TCATGGAAAAGACATTGATTTTAACAAATAAAAATACAACAGGCATTCCTCCTTTAGACATGAAGGTTTCTCTTTGACAGACGACTCCCCAGTGGAGTCTCTAAGTGTTTAGAGGTGATTTTTAAACCAGATCGGGCACATGAATAGAAAGTCATTTAGTCATTAGAAAAGCCTAGCGTGGAGGAAATGATGAGCATTCTCAGCAGTCTAGATGGTGTCAACCGTCGTTAAACGCACCTACTTAAGACTCCCAAATAGGTACTAGTCATGGTGTTAGTTATAGTGATTTTTCATACAAAGTCTCAAGAGAGAGAGAGATAGAATATGCTCTATAATAAATGTGCGGTCACCTGTCAATGTTCAACCCCCTCAATAGGAGTGACATGCCTCTTAACATAGAGAGTGAGAGCTAAACCCTACTTTGTGGTGGCCAATGAGTGATTGCCAAATGTATGTAAAGGACAATGAATAGAATATTGTCATGTGTCTCTATATTCATCATCAATGAGAGGACATCGCGTCTAAAGCTTACCGATGAGATTGTGGCGGCGGACCGATACAACGAACATCATTATAATCTTACCAAGTGATATGCCTTCAATTCATTCTCAATGCGGTAAGGGTCCGTTCAAGTCTTGTCATTTGATTTGAGGGTTACATATAAATAATCACGAGATCCGACCGGTGTGGGTGGACCTGGCGGACACATCAAGGTCAGAAATTCATGTATAAACAACTTTGAATCAAGGTAAATTGTAAGTGCAGATTTCTCTCTCTATATATAATACATTCATGGATTTGATGCCTCGTATCCAAATTCCATGTTACACATTATTATCAATTCCTTCTCTAAAATTAGTAGTCTAAAAACAGAGAAAAATTCGAAAGGATAAAGGATCTCTTTAAACTTTGTGTTATTTGCAAGTACACCTCCCTAAGTCTTGATAAACAGTTAATAACATTCATTCTATTATGTCAAAACCTAAGTTTAATACTAAAAAATTGGGGTTTTGTCAAAATATGAAAAGGTGATTTGCATGATTCTTTTTTCTACAATTTTAGTAGGCGGTTAGATTCGGGTTTTATTCATTTGCAATAAAATTGAATTAAACAAAGATTTTGGTTCGACAATATTATCGAATCAAATTGAAAATTTCAGTTCGGTTCAATTCTTCGGTTTTATCATAGTAATAAAAAAATATTTTTTAAAAAAATTCAACTGATAATTACTACAAAATAATAAAAACTAAAGTTTTTTGGTTCAATGTGAAATTACGTATTAAAAAATAAATAGTATAAAATTAAATTTCAATTCGGTTTGAAAACTCTAAAATTTTTTTATCAAACTAAAATTTCAGTTTTTTAATTCTGTGGCCTTCGTACAAAAAAATCAAACTTAACGAAAGAACGGACTAAACTAATCTTTTTTGGTTTAGTTCAATAAAAAAAATCACCCCTATGTTTTAGTATCTAGTGAAGATCAAAATTAGCATGATGAGATGTTGCCTTCGTAACAAAGTTTGTGGGCAAAATAAACCATTTTTTAACGTTTAAGAGTTGTACTTGTAAATGGTCCAAACTTTAGAGGGTGTTTTGCCATTTAACCTTAAAAGAGAAAAGGCTTTCCAAATTTTGTCATTGAATGTTGCTAGAAATCAGGCATTGTCAAGATTTAATTGTACTACTTCAGTACTTTCCTCCTTTGAATTTGAAAAATTCACATATTGTAAAGTTTTAAAGTAGCGTTTAAATAAAATCATTCTTTCTAGAGTTTTAAGAGAATAGTAAATTTTTATAATTGTCAATAATTAAAGATCAAAATATATTTATTATATTTAAGGGATACTCTAAATATAAAGGTAATTTGAAATTAGTCCATAAAAGATTGAAACAAATCTATAAAATCAATCTCTAAAGATTTAGAACATATATACTATTAATTCAAAAAAATGAGTTAAAGAAAGATAAAAATATATAGTCAATCAATGAGATAATTATTAAATTATCAAAACCGTTTGAAACAATCAAAAGATGGATAATTAATGCTTGAAACTACCCAAAAAATAATTTCAAAATTAGAAATTATCTCTAGAAAATCGCAACAAATATCGACACTACCAACTGAAAAATTCAAACTAGTAATTACTAATCAAATATGCTCATTCCTTCAAATAAACCAAAATCCCACAAAATAAGAGATTTTAATTTTGTTTGACATCTACATAATAAAAATAAGATAAAATAAAATTAAAATTCTAGTCTTGATTATCCGTTTTAGGCAACCACAATTTTTCATATTTACCAAAATCTCTAAATACATCAATTGTAGAAAACTTTTTGTTGATATACGCTACAAGAAAATCAATGATATATCGCATGAGTACAAATAACAAAAAATATAATATTGATAAAATCCATAGTAAATAAATTTTACACTAAAAGTCAATCATTCGATGACGCTGCGTATAGGTATAAAATATATTTATAAACTACTAGTTTCTACCGAAGAAGTTGGACAGGCGAAGAAGGACAAATGATGTATCACCGGACAAATGATGTATCACCGGTTGATGGACTGCCTTTACCACCGGTTGATGGACTGCCTTCACTGAAGATGGAACGCCTTCACTGAAGATGGAACGCCTTCACTGAAGATGGAACGCCTTCACTGAAGATGGAACGCCTTCACTAAAGATGGAACGCCTTGATGGACTGTCAAAGAAGATTGACTACTGGTTGATGTAATGATAGTTGATAATAAGGAGATGTTGATTACTATTTATCAAATTGTGCTAATTTTTAGAGACACAATCAAAACCCCTAAAAATAGGAGAAAAAATTAAAGTAATTAAAAACTCCGAAGCGTTATTCTCTAACTGAAAAGGGTATTGTAAATGAAAAATTTCACGATTTAGAGAATTGGTCATAAATTTTCTACAAGATAATGGGAAAATGAAGAGTAAATAGAAAGAAGTAATAAACATCATAATTTACATGAAAAACTTGATGGGAAAAACCATAGGAAGATTTTTATAGTATTTTCATTATAGAGAAAAAATTTTACAAAGTTAATGCAAGTTACATGTTGTGTTTGTTTCTTATGTGTATTGAGAGTCCTTTTGGAGTTACAATTAGCCTCTATTTATAGGCGTTTAATCAATTACATAGAATCTGATATAACTTATCTAATTCTAACTGAAAATAAGATCAACAAAATATATCATTGAATAAATTAATCTTAACCGTCTGATCAATCTGGTGGTCTTGATTGATTTTCTTATATTGTCACGTTAGCATTCTCTTCAATTTTTCGATGATATGACAAAAAGAAGAATTTATGCCGGTTCAACTATAATTGTCCATTCTGTTTTTTATCATTAATTAATTGATGATGTGCCATTAAAAGTTGTATATCATTACAAAGAAAAATAATATTAGTATATCTTAAATTGAGTTTTAAAATGTAATTTCTTTTTGAATTTTATTTTCAGCCAAGTCAGTAATATCCACAAAAATAAATAAATAAATAAAGACTTAGAATAACTGCTCGAATATAAATAAATAAATAAATAAAGAATTAGAATAATTGCTCGAATATATAACAATTCATGAACAAAATTTTCAGATTAATTATTAAAAAAGAAAAAATCAAAAGGAAATGAAAAGAGGTAGTAGTTAGAATGAAAACAGAAGAGGCAGCAGAATAAGAGGATTAGTGGAGGAGATTAGGTCACACAGAATTGTGAGTGTCTCGTGAACCCAATGTCCTAAATCAAGACAAACATGTTTGACAAAAAAAATCCACAAATTTCACTATTTTAATATACGATTTCTTAATAAAACAGCAACATCACGGACAACCTTCATGTTTAATTCCCGTGTTCTATTATTACTTTGCTCAGCTCCCCACCCCCCTTTCCAACTTGCAACAAAGATACTCTGTTATATTATCAGAACGGAATCCAAATGGATTGAAATCATGAAGTTTGAAATCGATTTCACTAAATTGTATGGAGAAGAAAATGATTATGAATTAGAATATGAAATCAGATTAATATATTTATTAATTATATGAATCAAAATCAGAAATAAGATTTTTTGGATAAGAACGATTTTTTGTATTTACTAATAAAGGAATTAAAATCAAAATTTGTAACATTACTAAATTGGCGGTTCATGGAAATGAGTATTATTAGTTTATACTATAGGATTTGGAGGGCACTGAACTTTTCATAGTCCATTCCAAATAAATCAAAAATGTAGAATCTCATAATACGTTTACTTACATTTGGAATCGGATGAAATTTGGAATCGATTTCCCTAGGAATCGAATGAAGAATGGAATGGTCAGGAATCAAAATCTAGAATCAGATTAATGTGTTTATTAATTGTTAGGAATCAGAATCAATAATCAGATTATTGAGAATAAGAATGATTGTTTGTGTTTACTAAATCAATGAATCAAAACAAAATATATAAAATTACTAAAATGTCCTTCAAAGGAAAATAAATAAAAGAAGTGAGAGTTAGATAAATATTTTGAGAGCATAATGAATTTTTCTCAATTCATTCCAAATGAATAAACATGGAATCTCACTATCACATATTTATCAGGAATCTCATTTCATGAAGTAAAAAAAATTCATTTCGGTCAATGCTGTGGGACTCACTTGAAATTGGATTCTAAAATTATTATAAACAACTAGAATGATTCATTGACAAAAAATAACTAGAATGACAATTTGAAATCAGATTCCATAAAATCTGATTTCAGGAGAATCAAGTAAACTTGCCATCAATACTAATCATTTCATAGGAATATCAAATCAACTAATCAAGCGGTCAATAGAATCAACTTTGGTCAAATTTGTGGGACTCGCTTAAAATCTTATTTCAAAATTTTAATAAACAATCAAAATGAACATTTGAAATTGGATTCCGCAGAATTCTTTTCCATAGGAATCAAATAAACGTACCAATAATGTTTCATGTGTTTAGTTTCGAATGAATTAACTTCTTTGGAATCACACTCAAAGTGAACTGAAATACTATAGTTTCAAAATAATTTTGCATTACAGAGTAAATGAGAGAAAATGATAAACTAGTTAATGAAGAAATGATCCTACGTATCATGATAATACATTTTGAGAAAAGAATATAAGTTTGAAAAAAATTTCAGTTCACAAGCAAATTTTTGGATATGATTAAGTCTCAAACTTTAGCACTAGCTATTGATATCAAAACCAATCAATCTCATTCTTTCAATCAAAAGAGTCCCGTTCCTATCAAAGGGTGAGTCTCCCATGCTTTTGACTACTACTAATTAATGGGTAATAATAACACTAAAAATTATCTGAAACGAGAACCATTCCTAACAGCAAAGTAAATACGTCGTTAAGTAAAAAAACTAGAAAGAATTACGCTTATTCACTTCATCTTAAATAAAATATTAAATAGATTAGCATACGATTAATAAGATATTAAATATAACAGGAACTTGTAGTTCTGTTTCGAAGAACTTTCATCTTCATACGATTAAAAATTAATATAGTTGAGGCGGGAATTATTTTAATATAAATAAATTAAATAAATACGGTAAATATAATCTTGAAATTAGTGGGGTAACATATAATTGTATATAATTGTACAACATGATAACATTTGCAGAGTTATAGTATTAGAAGATAAATCAAGTGGCTCGATATCTTCGTCAATCCCTATATCATTCTCACTGTTTTTTTGTCAGTTTTCCTTTTTCTTAAGAAAATTATTAATACCTTTTATATTGGAATATTTTATCAAATAATTAAGGACTAACAGAATTCTTTAATTACCTCAATCCAATAAATATATTCTGTATTCCAAATGAAATAGCATTATCTTCCTGCAGGTTTCACGCTTGATATGGTATATCAATACGACTATTTTAATTATTAAAAAATCATTCTGAATCTTTGTTTCTTTTAATCTCACTAAATTGAATTTACATGTTGCCACTGCTAGATAAAAAATTATTATCGGTATAAATTATTTCTTAATAAATTTTAATAACTTATGTTTACCACATCAAGAATCAATTAATTATAAAATGGAAGCGTACTTAAATCCATAACAGTAGATCGTGATTTAAAACCGAGCGGTTGACCTTCAAGATTTACATGATTCTATATCTGAGATTCTCATTTGAGTAAGCCTCTCAGTTTTCTCTCTAACAATGAGATATTAGTGAAAATATAACGGTTCCTCATTTAATCGTGTGTGACATGAGGACCATAATCATTTATAGATAATTTATCTTTTAGTATTTCTATTTTAGCCCATCATAAAAATAAAAATTACCATAAAATCTCTACACATTAAAGGGTCCACAACCTATCAAATACATTAAAATCTTAATTATCCAAAATCTTAGTTGATCAATTTTAATTGAGTTTATACTTATTTGACAGTCAATAATGCATAATTATTCACATATAAATCTAATGTTGGATTAAGGATCCAACAATCTCCCACTTAGTCTATATGTATAATCTTATAATTATGCTTTGCAAAAATAACCGAATGAGCTCAACTTTGTTGTCATTACCCAAATGTATCTATAACCAATCTGGTCCATCAATCATACTAACATAGGATCAAAGCGGTTTTCATTACATCAATCATAACTCAACCCATCAATGGTCACGTATGACAATGTAACTGAATGACATGGATTATGATGTGGATGTGTAGCATAAAAATTTCATGTAATGTGATCCTAACATGTCTATTTTCAACTGATCCTCCGTAAACTTTAGTGAGATCAAACTATAGCAGAATCAGAGTGTGACTTAGCCAAAACTTTATTTCTACATAAATTATCTTAAAATATCCATAAATCGAAATAACTGAAAATAAGTCTATAAAGAAGAGCATCCAAAATCACAAACTCCCACTAAATCCGAATATAATCAATCGATATGACACTCATAAGAGCAATGTGCTCATGAAACTGTTTGGGTGCCAATCCCTTAGTACGCAGATCCATAAATGGGGTTTGTTTTGAAGTGCTCTATAGACAATTATCCACTCTAAACTTTTTCCTTAACAACTAGGAACTTGAAGTCTATGTACCTCAACTTTGTCGAGCTCGTGTTGTTATTAGAATAGAGGAGTGCTAACTCATTGTCACAAAATAACTTGACTGTCTCTCAATACTGTCCATTATCCCCAGCCTTGTGACAATATTTCGCAGTCATATTCCCTGATTGGATGCCTCATAAATTGTTATCTTGGCATCCAGCAAAATCAGAGACAATATATCTAACGATCTCAATCTGATCTAACCTCTGAAAAGTGAACATGTAGTCGCTTGTTATTTGTAAATACCACAAGACCCATTTAGCTGTTTTTCAATGGTCTATGTCTAAATTGCTTAAATACTTTTCCAACATCCTAGTCATGTACGTAATATCCCTACGTGTACAAACCTAAGCATACATCAGACTTCCTACTATTAAGGCACATGGAATCTTCTACATTTCATTTTCCTCAAAATCATTCTTAGGGTTGATTGAGACTAAACCTGTCTCCCTTAGCCACAAGGCTATCACCTGGGTTACAGTCTTGCATACCATATCTTGTAAATACTTTTTTGATATAGCTCTTTTGTGATAATCTAAGAGTACCCCAAGAATGATCTTGGTGTATTTGGATCTCTAATACAAAAGATACATCACCAAGATCTTTCCTCTTAAAATTCTTAGCTAGAAATCTCTTGGTGTCGTACAATAAGCCTATATCGTTGCTGGCAAACAAAATATCATCCACATATAAAACCAAAAAAACATGTTTGCTCTCACAGAACTTATGGTATATATAATCATCGAACAAATTAATCTCAAAACTGAACGAGATGACCACCCTATGAAACTTAAAATACCATTGCCGAGATGCATTCTTGAGTCCATAGATAGATTTTCTAAGTTTGCAACTACATGCTTTGGGTCTCCCGACATAATGTTTTCTAGTTACACCAGATAAACCTTCTATTCAATGTCACCATAAAGAAACATCATCTTTACATCCATCTAATACAGCTCAAGGTTGAAATGTGTCACCAATGCCATTATAATTCTGAAAGAGTCTTTCATAGAAGCCGAAGAGAAAGACTCTTTATAATCAATGTCTTCCTTCTGCATAAAGCCTTTTTTGTGATGAGACGAGACTTATTTCTTTCCATATTACCTTTTAAATCCTTCTTGGTCTTAAACATCCATTGCAACCAATGGTTTTTGCACCTTCTGGTAATGAGACACGATCTTAGACGTCATTGTCCTTCATGGACTATATCTCCTTATTCATGGTATTGATACAGTTCTGAGAGTTAGAACTTTCCATGGCTTGAAGGAAGTTGATCGGGTCATCTTTCATCACTTCAATGTCTACCATATATTCTTGAAGAAATACAATGAAATCATCTGGCACTGCACTTCTTCACTCTGTAATGGATCTTCTTAATGGCATATATTCTTGAGGTGCTAGAGTTTATTCTTCTAGAACAATCTCTTGAACATGAGGTTCTTCGATATTATCTTGATGTGTTGTGTCCTCACTAATATCAGGGATGAAGTCTTTATCAATATTAATAATACCTGTGGGAATATAAGCATATTCCTCTTGAAAGATAAAATCTTTAACCATATCTCCCCCCTCAAACTTGGCATCCTCAAAGAACTGGGTATTTTTCATCTAAAAAACTGACCAACTCATAAAATTATAAAACTTGTACCCCCTGGATTATTTCAGAACATCCAACGAAATAGCAACTCATCGTCCTTAAGTCCAGTTTCTTTCATAACGCCTTGCTTTAACTGGACATCACCAAACGTGCAAAAGCTTTAGACTAGATTTCTTAATGGTCCAAAGTTCATATGGGGTCTTGGCAGTTACTTTATTTAGATCTCTATTAAGGATATATGCTACAGCCTTAAGTGCTTCATCCTAGAGTGATTCCGGTAAGATAGAATGACAAAGCATACTCCTCACATGTCCTTAAGTATTTTGTTTTCTCTTTCATCAATACCATTCATAGTAGGCGAACCTAGCATAGTGTACTATGGGAAGATACCGCATTCCTCGAAGAATTTAGCAAACAGTCATGGATGATGTTCACCTGAACCATCATATATACCTTAGTACTCACCACCAGGGTCAGATCTTACGCTTATTATCCTTCTGTTGAGTTTGTTCTCAACTTCAACCTTAAAATTTTTTTAACACATCCAATGACTGTAACTTTTCATGAATGAGATATATGTAGCCATATCTAGAATAATTCTGCGAATGTTATAAAATATTGTTGACCATTCCAAACAACTGAAAGAAGTGGCCTACAAATATATGTATGTATACGTTCTAAGACGTCCTGAGTCCTGTTGGCTTCAAATATCCTTTTATCGATTTGTTTACCCTTTATACAATTAACATAAACATCAAAATCTGTGAAATATGAGTGATTGAGAATTTCATCTGACACAAGTTTCTCTAGTCTTCATCTGAAGATATGACCTAATATTTTGTACTATGGCGCAACCGAATTTCACTGGTTAATTTTCTTTTCATACATCGTATACTTACTTGCAAAGATTCCTTAATTGAAGCAATTGTATAAAGTAAATTAATATTATTATAACCTTATAAGTAACTGGAACTAACCGATTTTGAATCACGAAACATATCAAAGTTTACATCTCTAAATGAACAAACTTAACCAGCTTTGTCCAAAAATAGAGACAAAAATCAAATTTCGTCTAAAAAAATAATACAATAAATGTTTCATTATGATTCAAATAAAATCCAGTCTTTAACAATAATCTAAATTTCCTTATTGTTTCAATTTCAACCGTCTTGCCATTGCCCACATAGATGTATCTTTCAACATCACTTGGCATTCGACAAGTGAAGCAACCTTGTATAGACACAATGACGTGAGTTGTTGTACCAGAATCTATCCACCAAGTGTGACGAGCAACCCAACTTAACTTGACCTCAAAACAAACCAAATTAAGAAGCACACATTTCTAAGCACGCCAATCGTGATAAGTGGTGTATTGCTTCTTCCTACGCCCTTCACCTCCACAAAAGTAACAACTATTGCCTTCTGAGTCAACCAGTTTCTTTTCTTGTTTCTTATATGGTGTTGTATCCGTGGCTACTTTATCCTTTTTTTCCTTTTCTTTCCCTTGCCTTTATCCTAAGATGTAGAGGCCAGGTAAGCACCCTTTATCTTATCATGTTTTTCTATTTCCTCTTCCTAAACACAATATGAGATGAGCTCATTCAGAGACCAAGTCTCTTTCTAACAATTATAGCTCACTTTAATCTGTAGAAACTGTGCTGGAAGGGATATCAAAACCAGATACACTAGCAAGTCCTTAAAGAGTTCAAGCATAAGTACTTTCAACCTTGAAACAATGCGAGACATTTCCACAATATAATCTCTGATATTGCATTTACCTTTTATACCCCATCAAAATTAGATATGCCAATAGCGTACAATTTCCTGCCTTTTCGTTCTTGACAAACCACTTTTCAATATCTGTAAGGAAATATTTAACCGTAGTAATCTTTTTAGATATATTGGCTCTGAATGTTTCTGGAATTGCTTCTCCATGACCAACATACACATGTGATTAGATTTCTTCCACCTTTCAATATCCCTCATTTAATTAGAGGTACTCTTATACAGAGGAGGTGAAGGAGAATTAGTCCTCCATGCAAGATTAAGATCCATAACTTCAAAAACTATCAAGAAATTATCTTTCTAAGACTTGAAATTTGAGCCATTTAATACTTTATTTTTACTTGATGTTGGCATTGGCTAGAGTAAAAACTTGATAGAGAACAATTAACCAACCTAAAAGCTCACAAGAATTCCAAAGAACAATAATAAATTCAAACAAAAGTAAATATCATCTCAAGACACCAGACACTCCATTAATATTTTGACTTTGATCAAAATTATTAATGTACAAGTGATGCCTTGGTGTAGTAATCAAACACTGACGATAAATAACATATCGAACAAGTAATCTTTCTTTTGGCTGATTTATTGTTCACATGGAAAACTGAATAATCTTCACGTATTTATTACCACAGAAACATATGTAATTCTGTCAAATAGTTTCCTTCATTTAGGTCGATAAATATTCACATAAGTTGCACGCACATATAACATTTTATATTTTAAGATAAAATTAATTTCCACAAGAGATGTTACTTTGATGACATGTTACTTCAACTAATCCATCTTAGAATATATAACATACTAATGTTCGAATTTTAAATTATACCAAATTTAAACCTTATATTAATTGATAAACAATTAATTTTACGGTCCTTAAAAATTGTTTTGATATTATTATAACCAAAAAACCGTAAAATATTCAAAATAATTTATTTGATCATCCTGAAACATTGTTTTGAAATTATTTTGTTCTAAAATTTCATAAAAATTCAAAACAATTTATTTGATAATCTTCAATTGTTTTGAAATCATTTCTATAAAAAACTGAAAATAATCAAAATAATTTATTTGAAGATTCTTAAATAAAAATTGATTTTATGATCCCTAAGATTAATTTAAAAAATTAATATAATTAAGTGATCCGTAAATTAATTCTAATTAATTTAATTAAATAATCATTAAAATTAATTTAATAAAATAATATTTGTGAGGACTGGGATTCCTTAGCCCTTCCCTGATGGTTGTGCGCTCACAGCTTTTAATATTTTTTAAAGACTTTCAGCTGTGGGCTAGCACCACAACTTGCCTTCATGTTCACGGGTCAACCCGACCCATGAAAATGTTTCACCCTAGGGTGAAAGTCCTAGGGTTTCCTTAACGACGCGGCTCATCTCAGTCACCTGTAGTCGAGGCCGTAACTTTCTCTACTAGCCGCGGCTTCCCCTTACAGTCGCGGCCTTGGCCGTGACTTTTCCTTTCAGTCGCTGCCTTGGCCACAATTTTTCCTTAATCATCACGGCCGGATGGCCACAGCTTTTCCATGCCAGCATGGATAGTCTGTTGCGCCAGTCCCCTGCCACCATCAGCCACAACGCCGGCGGTCCAAATTCAAACAATTATATATTGAAAAATACCATAGAAAAAAATTTTGTTCTCAAATCTAATAAATTGTCAAACAATTACTAAATTCAAGAACTCCAAAAACATACACATAAACACATATAATAATGGTTCTAAAACTTAATTCTGATTCTCAATTATTCAACATGATTTGATATGATACCACTTGTTTGATAAAAAATCATTATCGGTATAAATCGTATCTCAATAAATCTCAAGAACTCATGTTGAACACATCAAGAATCAATTAACTGTAAAGCAGAAGTGTAAATGAATCTATAACAGTAGATCGTGATTTAGAGCCGAGCGGTTGACCTTCATGATCTACACTGTTCTCTATCGGAGAGTCCCTTTTGATTAAACCTCTTAACTTTCTTTTTACCGATGAGATTTTAAGGAGAATAAAACACTTACCCCCTCAATCGTGTGACATGGGGATCATAACCACTTATAGATAATTTATCTTTTAATTTTTTAGTTTAGCCCATCATAAAAATAGAAATTATCCTAAAATTTTGACACATTAAATGGTCCATAACCTATCAGATACATTAAAATCTCAATTATCAAAAATCTTAGTTGATCACTTTTAATTGGGTTTATACTTATTTAACAGTCAGCAACGCATAATTATTCACATATAAGTCTAACATTAGATTAAAGATCCAACAGCAACATGATTGAGTCAACACAATGATTAAGACCTCATATTCACATCATTAGGTCGTTTGATTTGGATTTTAGTACTTATTTCCTGTAAGGGACTTTCTTCCCCTATGGTATTCTGTAACAGAATACGAATGAGAAAATGAGAAAGTTGAAAGAAAGTAGATAAGAAAGTGTAATCATGTGAATAGTATTGAGTTGGAATTGTCTTCGCTTGATACATATGGATGTATCTATAGGCATTCTCCTCCTTGGCCGTTTTCAATCGTTTAATTAGATTTAATTGATATTTAATGACATTATAGTTGTTTGCTCAAATCACAGAGAATGAGTAATTTTCGCTATCAAATATGATTATCCTTTGACTGTCATATCATTATGTTGACTTTATCTTCTTTTGCACGCATCTACATCGTCCTCTCAATTTGCTTTCTGTCATTTTGGTAATCCACTAGCATATGGATTAACTAACCACGCGCATTTACCCATGTTTTGTTTCTCGGTTGTAATCCGTTGATGCAAAACATTGATACTTTAATCTGTCATTTATTTGTGGTGGGTGACGTCATGACTTTAATCATTGTTTTCTGTCTTACACCATTTCACCTTACTGCACACCATCATTAGGTTTCTTGGGTGAAAAGAGAGGTCTCCACCCGTTCGGCTTCTGTCTTCGTTTCCTCTAATACTGTCATGCCATGTGTTTGTACTCATTCACTTTTTGTCTCCATGCATCGTTTCTAGTTTGAAATTTATACTTTTATCTCTCAAGTCCGCCATTTGATATCCATCGAGGTGATATTTAAAGATTTTTATTTTCTCTTGTATTTTTTTATTTTTCAATGAATGAAATATCTTCTCTTGCAATTTTGAGTATCATTTTTTCTTTTACAATTTAAATCCTTACTTAAGCGACTTTCTCTTAACATTGCTTAGTAGTAGTTTTAAACACTTGGCAAAACATTCTCCAATTTTTACCTAAGGCTGTCAATTGACTGACTTAAGAAAAGTTTCTTTAACTTTAGGCGGCTGCTTGGTACACTTGCATTTTTTCTTCGATTTTTTCCTAATGTGGTCGCTTGACGTACTTAGGTTTTTTTCATGCTTTGTGTCTTAAGCAGCCGCTTGACACACTTAAACTTTTTTTCTTGCTTTGTGTCTTAAGCGGTCGCTTGGCACACTTAGACTTTTTTCATACTTTGTGTCTTAAGCGGTCGTTTGTCACACTTGGACTTTTTTTCGTGCTTTGTGTCTTATGTTTTCATTTGGCACACTTAGACTTTTTTCATACTTTGTCTAAAGCGGTCGCTTGGAACACTTAAACTTTTCTTTGTGCTTTGTATCTTAAGTAACTGCTTGGCACATTTAGACTTTTCTCCATGCTTTATGTCTTAAGAGGCTGCTTGGCACACTTAGACTTTTCCCCATGCTTTGTGTCTTAAGTAGCCATTTGGTACACTTAGACTTTTTTTCGTGCTTTCTGTCTTAAGCGGACGCTTGGTACACATAGACTTTTTTCCATGCTTTGTGTCTTAAGCGGCCGCTTGGCACACATAGACTTTTTTCGTGCTTTATGTCTTAAGCGGTCGCTTCGCACACTTAGATTTTTTTTCCCATGCTTTATGTCTCCAGCGGCCGCTTGGCTCACTTAAACTTTTTTCCTTGTTTTTTGCACTCCCTTCCTGTGGGATTCAAGCTTATTTATCATAAAAACATAGAAATTTTTTGAAGGCACATATTTTACGTAGAAAACATTTTAATAGGGAAAAAACCACGGAGTAAAGATATTATCATTAAAATAATGAAGGAATTGACTTATACATAGTATTTTCTCACATCTAGAGCATTCCGAGGTTAGGGAAGATCCATACATTCACTATTGGTCTGCCAATATGATCATTTGTCTCCCACTTCTTGGAGGATATATGGTATTTCCCACTTCCATCCCATTTTCCTTCATTCGTTTGCATGATTCTTTTGAGAACTAACTCACCAGGTTGAAAGACCCTACTTTTGTATACTTAGAGAAATAAGCTCGTCTATGTTGATTGTAGTTACCAAATCTGATGAGGGTCATTTCCCTTTTTCCTCCAACAGATTTAATTGTTCTTCCAATAATTAGGAGTTTTCTTCTTGACTGATTTTTGATGTTGCAGTTGGGCATCCAATTTCTCTCCGGATGAGGGCTTCCATTCCGAATGCTAATGCAAACAGAGTCTGCCCAGCTGCCTCTCACGGAGTTGTTCGTTAAGCCCAAAGAAACGAAGGTAGTTCCTCAAGCCATTTCCTATTTGTCGCTTCTAAAATTTTCTTCAATCATCCGAGGATGGTGTGATTTTATCTTTCTGCAAGGCCATCTTCTTACGGATAGTAAGGGGTTGAGTGCAAAGACTTAATTCGTTATCCATCGAAAAGCACTTGATTACTTTCCTAGTGAATTGTGCTCCATTATCTGAAATGATGATCTTTAAGATTCCATACTTGCACACAATTTCTTTCCATAGAAAGCTTCTAACCTCTTTTTCTCATATTCTTGCGAGTACGTGTACTTCTATCCATTTAGTAAAGTAGTCTGTCGCCACCGGTAAGAACTTCTTTTGCACTGGAGCCATAGGCAATGGTCTCAAGATATCAAGCCCCCATTCCATGAATGGTGAGGGACTGACCAAAATTTGCAATGACTCTAGAGCCATCAGGGGAATAGGAGTGAACCTTTGACGCTTATCGTATTTTTTTGTATATTGTTTCGCGTCCGCTTGAATTCTAGGCCAGTAGTATCCTTCATTCTGAATTTTATGTGCTTCTAATCTATATGACTTCCACACACCCCTTCATGGATTTCTGCAAAGACATAGTTGGCTTCTGTTGAGTTGAGGCATTTTAAGTAAGGCCCTAAGAAAGACCTCCTATAAAGCATGTTGCTGATCAGAGTGTATATGGCCTCTTGCTGACTCAGCTTTCGTGCTTTCAATCTATCTCTAGGAAGTGTGCCATTTCGCAGGTACTGAATGATTGGATCCATCCAACTTAGTTCTGTAGATTCTGCATTATGAATTATAATCTGACTTTTGGTGCTTTGGAATTCTAGGAATTCCATTGGAATATTCCTCTTTCCATGTTAACTGATGGATTACCCCAAAATTTCTAACGCATCCGCATGCGAATTTTCTCCTCTTGGGATTTGTTTAAATGGTATTCCTCCAATTGTTCTAACAACTTCTTCGCACATTGGAGATATTTTGACATTTTCTCATCTTTAACGGCGTATGTTCCTGTAACTTGGTTAGTCACTAATAGTGAATCACAATAAATATTTATTTTTCTTACCCCTAACATTTTTGTGAGGAATACACCAGCTAACAGTGCTTCGTATTTCGCTTCGTTGTTTGAGGTGTTGAAGCCAAATGCTAATGCTTGTTCAATGACTTCTCCATGTGGGGTTCACATTACTGCTCCTACCCCAGACCCTCTCTGGTTTGATGCTCCATCTACATATAATTCCCATTCGTCCTTCTGTTACTTGACTTAAGCAATATTATTGTTTTATCATTTTGTGAACTCTGCAATCAAATCTGCTAGTAGTTACGACTTCATCATTGTTCTTGGGATATAATATACTTCATATTGGTTGAGCTCTATTGTCCACTTAGCTAGTCTGCCTGTCATATCTAGTGAATGCAAGATGCTTCAGATTGGGAATTTGATCGGCACCATTATTTTATGTTCTTGAAAGTATGGCTTTAATTTGCATGACGCCACGATTAATGCTAATACTATCTTCTCGATCTTTTTAGACCTCTGCATATGCCAATTTTTGCTGATGAAATACACTGGCTTCTGCGAACTTCTTTATTCTTTGACTAATGTTATACTAGTAGCTGCCTCTAAGACTGCTAAGTACAAGTACAACTTGTCGCCCGGCTCTGGTTTAGACAAAATGGGTGGTGAGGCCAAGTCTTCTTTGACAGCTTGGAAAGCCGCTTCGCACTCTTCGTCTGACCTTTGAGTTGAATTCATTTTTATTTTTTTAAAAGAAAGGCTTACACTTGTTAGTTGATCTGGCCAGAAATCTTCCGACGGCTACTAACTTTCTCATGAGACTTTATAGGTCTTTTAGGATTGTTGGAGTCTTCATTTCTGTAATCGCCATTACTTGATTAAGGTTATCTCGATTCTTCTTTATGATACCATATGTCCGAGCAATTTTCCTACTTTGACTCCGAAAGTACATTTTTTCAGATTTAGCTTCATGTTTTACTTTCGTAATTCTGAGAAAGCTTCTCCCAAATGTTTGATGTTGTCTTGATGGCTGACTGAATTGGCCAGCATGCCGTCTACATTTTATCATGCGCCAAATCTGATTTTTAAATATATGGTTCACCAGGCGTTGGTATTTTGCCAATGTATTCTTTAATCTGAATGGCATTACTTTGTAACAGTAAATACCTTGATTGGTTATGAATGATGTCTTCTATTCGTCTGGTGGATACATTTTTACTTGGTTTATCCTGAGAATGCATCCATGAAACTTAGCAGTTCGTTCCCCGCTGTTGCATCGATCATTTAATCAATCTGAGGAAACGGATAGTCATCATTAAGGCATGCTTTATTAAGGTCCAGAAGATCTACGCAGACTCTCCACTTTCCATTCTTTTTCTTCACCAATACTACGTTGGATAGCCACTCTGGGTGCATAACTTCTTTGATGAAGCCCGCCTTTGTTAGATGATCAACTTCTTCTTTACTTGCCTTCTTTCTCTCTAGAGCAAAGATCCGCATATTCTGCTTCGCAGTTATGATATGCGTATCTATGTATAGGCGGTAGCATATGACTTCTTCGTCTATTCCTGGCATATCCGTCGTGGTTTCTACAAACATATCTATATCTCCTTTCATCTTTAAGAAGTTGACGAGCTCTTATTGTTATTGCAGGGACAATGTGGCTCCTATCTTAGTTACCTTTATTCCCACGTTGAGTTTTACTTCCACCAATTATTCAGCCGTTTCATATCTCGGGGATTCATTTTCGGCTGAGTTGTTCAACGACTTTAATTGCTATTGTTGTTGACTTACTGGTCATGATCTTGATTCACTCCAGCACTCCTTCTCACCATTGCATCTTGAGTTTCGTTCATGTCCTTTCGATGTGATTGGCTCATCTTATTATGTGTTTGTTGTATTTCTCGTTACAAGGTCACAACTTGGTCTTGCAAAATATGAAGAGTTGTATTCAAAGTTTTTATGTTTCAGTTTTCGAACTCTATAATTCTTGTTAGAATTGTTTCAAGAATTGCCGGCTCATCGTGGTTTCTTTGTTCAGGATCGTTTCTGCTCTGGGTATCGCGAGCTACGCTTAATCTAGTTCTCAGTATTCTCGATATTTGAAAGTTGGATCTTCTTGAGTTTCTTTCAGCTCTCAATGAAAGCACCAATCTGTAAGGGAATTTCTTCCCCTACGATATTCTGGAACGGAATACGGATGAGAAAATGAGAGAGTTGAAAGAAAATAGAGAAGAAAGTGTAATCATGTGAATGGTATTATGTTGGAATTGTCTTTGCTTGATACATATGGAAGTATTTATAGGCATTCTCCTCCTCGGCCATTTTCAAGCATTTAATTAAATTTGATTAATATTTAATGACATTATAGCAATTTGATCAAATCACGGAGAAATGAGTAATTACCGCTATTAAATTTGATTCTCCTTTGACTGTCATATCATTTTTGTTGACTTTATCTTCTTTTGCACGCATCCACTTCGTGCTCATAATTTTCTTTTTTCCACGTTGATAATCCATTAGCATATGGATTAACTAACCATGTATATTTCGCACAAAATTTGTAATTTTGACAAAAAAAGTTTACTTGAGAATAGACAATAAAGTTATAAAATATTAATTAAGTCAATTTTAGATTCTTTTCATAGACACAAGAATAAAATGTATTTTTGGTCCTCATCTTTACTTTGATTTTTAATTTGGTCTTTGTTGTCGCAACGTGCATGCGACGTGGAGTGACGATTAAAAAATCATTTTTTGAAAAAAAAGAAATTCGGAGTCACCACCAATCATTTTAGTGCGTGATTGATGACCCAATTTTAAAATCAAATATTTTGGTCTGCGAAAATTTAAAGTTGGTTCGGGAGTCATTTGCGTGTGGGGAAGATATTAGCACGCCATAACGCCCATTATGAAAAATGGTTACCAAATTTAATCAAATACTATCCAATTTTTTTAAAATAATGTAATAGAAATTCAATTTTGAATGTCCCATTTGGTACATTTTGCATCATAAAAATGAGCAAATAAATATTCTTGAACGGGTGATACAAAGACCATTAAAAATTATTTTTTTAATCAAAGTGTTATTGGAGTTACTCTCGGTATCTTAAAAATAACTCTTCACCTACGTAGTTTGATAAATTTGATATCCCAAAAACTCTAAAGTCCGTCATCAAATTTTTTAGTCAAAACTAAATAAAAAAGTGACAAAATTTAAATCAAATTGTTATGATTTTAATTTATGAGCGTCAATTCTAATGATAAAAGATTAAAATAATAATCACATACAACTGTGACATATGACAATAATACATAAATAAATAAGAAGAGATAACAATTATAAAGAAAAAAATAATGGAAAAAAATGTTAGAGATGATAAATATGTATGATAAATTTAAAAAAAGAATTGTAGAGTAAAAATAATAAAACAAGACATGAAATAATTAAAAATAAATTAAAACAGACCAATAATATCTACTAAAAATATAGAAAAATAATCAAACACAAAAGACAAAAAATGTAAAAAAAAAACTCACAAAGAAACAAATTTTAAAGTACCAAAAAAAATTTACAGAGGGTGAAGTCATCATCTGTCTTTTTTTTTTTTAATTTTCATTTTTTACATATAGATGTATATATAATTATTTAATAAATAAATTAACAATAAATTTTTTATGTGTAAAATAAATTAATTTATGAAAAAATGCTTAATTTTATATATAATTAGCGTGAGCGTGCTTTTTTTACTACATGGTCTATTGATTACCATTTTTCATTTTTTCACCCAATGTTAATTAAATAGCAAAAGAATGATCATGAATGGTAACTAATTTACACAAGTGTCTAAAAATAAATAAATAATTTTGTTTGAGATATAAATATCTCATTTTTTATTTTGGACCACTTAGTTCATTAATTATCATTTTTCCTTTCTTCTTTTATTGCTAGGAATGCATGGATGGTAACTAGTTTAAACAAGTGTCACTAAAGAAAATCCATAAAATTTTCAAAATAAAATAATTTTTGTTTGAGATATAAATATACCATTTTTTTTATTTTGGACCACTTAGTTCACTAATTATCATTTTTCATTTCTTCCTTCATTACTAGGAATGATCATGGATGGTAACTAGTTCAAACAAGTGTCACAAAAATGATAGTCAAAAATTAAAAAGAAAAGAAGAGAAAACTTGTAAGAACAAAAAAAAAAAATCAAAGCTTAAATATTTGCATAATCTTGTATAGAGGTTTTACCCTCTATTTTATGCATTTTTATGTATGAGAAATTATCATAGGAGATTTTTTCATCAAATGTACAATTTCAACCTATTAAATGGTTGATTCACATTGAGTTAATTTTACAACCATCAAAATTTTATCCCCATTCTCATTGCTTGAGTTGATGACAAAAAAATCTCATTATCAAACCTGTAGAGAAATAAACAATATATGAAAATAAAACTTAAGATTAAGTGTAGGAGAAATGATAAAGAATGAGCAAATAAACCTATATATGAAAAATGAAACAAAGAAATATCAAATATATGAGTATGAAGAAGAGAGATGATTAATTAGAATGAATAATATATATTGTAAACTAAAATGCAAGAGATTTGAACTACCTTAATAAAAAAAGAGAAGATTGAAGATGAATAGAAATGAAAACTCACATTCTTTCTCTTTTTCACTATTTTCTCAAAACCTCTCTTTCTCTCTCTAAAATCCCTTATCTTCCTCACTCTCCAAATCTCTCATTTCAAGTGAAGACATCCCATTTATTTATAGGCAAAGTTATGACTTCACTTTTTTAATTTTAGTCTTTTTGTTCCTTTTTTTAATTTTTAATCCTTGGACAAATTTTCTTATTTTTTAGGTATTGAGTTATTTTTCAAATCATACACATAGTCTTAGACTAGTATATGTGCAAAAAAATAAAATTTATATTTTTAAAATATTGAACCAGACAAAATACGATATCTACAATTATAGATTTGATTCTCGCAATAAAGTCCTTATATAACATCTAGGTGTGCATTTAAAAGATTATCAACGCCATTGGTGATATAAAAAAAACTAAGGCCAAGTGAAGGACTCGATTGAAACGTGTTAATAATTTGATTACTTGATTGAGAAAAATAGGCTAATATAGATTATACTAAGACATGACAATGGATTAAACTTGGATCATAAAAAATGTAATTCACCCTAGAAAGAATAGTGATAAGCTTTTAGGCATCACGTGGTTCACACCAAACTTGATAATAGAGGGAAAATATACTTAATATATATATATATATATATATATATCCTTATATCTATATTTATATTAAGATGTGGTTAAATGAGATAAATTTTTTATTTCTTTTTTCATCCTATAATCCCTTTAAAATATCATGTTAATTAGTCATTTCGCATATTTTTCATTTACTTCCTTAAATATCTCTTTTTTATATATAAGAAATATTTATTTTTTATAATTTGTTCATCAGTACCTTATAAAATTTATATTATGTAAAATTCTTAGCAGCATCAAATTTCAAATAGATGAATTTAGAGAAATACATTAATATATTTTTCAATAATTCATTAATGATATAATCATTTCTTAGGAAGATGACCAACTGATGAAGTAAAAATATTTTCTATAGTATTAAAAATATTGTTTAATATAATTTCAAGTATCTAATTTTCAATATTACAAATGATCTTATATGCATTATATTTGAGCACTAAATTTCTAATCTAAAATTTATAGTCTTATATTTTTAATGAGTCACTGCATATCTATAATCTATAATATATTAAAAGTGGCAAGACAATGAGAATCATTTTTGGACCATTTTGTCCAATCATGAATTCTAAATTTTCTTAAATGACATCAAGATATTAACACAATAATAAATTTTAAGTATTTATTTTTCAAAAATATTGACAATACTATTAATTAATTACTCTCAAGAAGTTATCTTAGATTAAATTTATATTATTTTTATTTATTACACATTTCGAATAAAATATTTAATTTTGAAAAACTTAATTGCAGACTTAAGATTTTGGTTTGAATAGTTAGACTAACTTTAAAAAATATTGGCGTATCACTAATGGTAAGTTGTGAAAATGAGTAGATTAAAATTACTAAACAACATCTGCGGGAAACTTCTAGTCGAGGGCTTATGCACCTCTGAGATTAGTCGAAGAACTACGCTCCAGAGATCCGATTCTAATTAGAAAAAATACCAAACAAAATCAACAAATATAGATCATATATTATAGGTTAAGAATTACACATATCTATAAGACATATCTTGAATAATAATACATTAAAAGTCACATGAAAATAAAATATTTTATGAATGATTTTATCTGATCTATTTACTATTCTAACATTACTATTTATTGTTTGATATGTTCAAATGTGATTGATTGATACATATACTTATACAATAATTGAATGGGTTCACTTAATTAAATTAAATAAAAATATTTTAATTTTTCTTTTTAATATTTTAATTATTAATTTTGATTAATTAATTAAGACATTTTTTTAAGTTATTGTGTTTATTAATTTGTTAACTTTTGATTTTTTATCACTCAATCTTTTCATACTTTTTATAAAAGAAAATGAGCGCATACGGGTGAGAGAAGCAATCCTCCTTCTAGGTCGTCTAAGGCACTAAGATCTCTTTCTTTCATACCACCAAGAAGCCTAGGTACTTTCTTTATCGGTGACTAAACTAAGAAAAGAAATCTTTCACAATAAATTCCTTTCACAACTTCTGTAATAACCCATCTTTTGTTAAGCTTGGAGCCAGCACCCCTAAAGAAGTTAACGAGGGATGATCATTTTCATTGTGCCATTTCCCTTTTATCGAAAATGAGGACGTCTTTAGGCCAGTTATCGGCGTGCTCAAAAGACTCCTCAATGTATTTAGTTTGGTCATTAAAAAAAGAAAAAATGGCTTCTATTTTTGCTCTCATCTGCACGTATTTTAACAAGAAGAAACTAATCAATCAAATTTTGATAGCTTATCATAAGTTTAATACTTCCATCTACTATAAATGATATTAAACCATTACACAAAAGTAGTATACGTATTAAATTATTATATCACGTGCAATGCACATAGCACATGACTAGTATATATAATATGCAAACAAAATTTTTTAGGGTCTCCTATTTTTTTAACAAGAGGATGTGATAATATGTTATTTAATTTCAAGGTCTAATATAAATTTTAATTCGTAAAAAATAAAATTAGAGCATTATCTCTTATTTTATAAGAAATAAAGGAAATGAATATGTTTAAGTTTTCTCTATGTAGTTGGTGAATCAACAAAGATTCTATACTTATCACACGTACATTTCTACTAGTTTATACTAAAAAAGTCTTAAATGAGAGAAAATTTTGATTTTTATTACATTTTAAATCCCTTTAAAATATAGTATAAGGATTTTACCTATTTTATCATTTAATTCACCTACTTATGTAATGAATTTATTTTAATCATTATTAAAATGTAAATAGTGGGTAAAAATATATATTTTATAATTTCATATAATTACGAATATGAATGTCAGTAAACATGAATTTTGAGAGTTCAACAAATATGGTTAAAATGCTAATGTATTAAGCTAAAATATTTACACTATACACGAGTGATACCCAGGTATACAGACAGGAGGCCTAAAAATAGCCATCTATCCTGCAAAACACGAAAGTCCCAAAGAAAGAAATCAAAACTCTCCTCTAACTATCAATCCAAAAAAACATAGGGCTTAACCCCAACTAGCCTGCAAAGTTAAGTCACCAAATCATGCACAACATTTTTAGCAGACCAAAGCCTATCCCTAACCATAAAGATAATCAATTTACAAACTACTCCAGAGTCCCTAAACTTTCCTTGAAATATTCTCATTGTTCTCTCAAGCCATATACAATAAACAAAAGTGATAAATAGAAGACAAATTATATCAGAGGCAAGAGACTTACGCACAGTCTTACCCAATATCCATTGCATGAAATGGTGCCAATAATTGCCATTGAAAGCCAAACCAGACTTTAATAACAGACTATTCAGAATAGCATGGGTCACGGGGCAGGTGCAAAACAAGTGCACCACATACTCCAACTCACTAGTGCAGAACACACAACTCAAGCTCACAAACTGATGATGCCATTTAGAGAAAACAACCTTGTTTTCCTAAGGTTCAGGAGAATTGGTAAACATCGATGTTTACCAATTTGGTTGGCTTATACAGATGATGTGGTGGATGTTACTTTGATTGGCTTTAGTGCCCAGTTGCTTCATTTTTTTGTTAGTGTCAAGAAGAATGGCATGTTTTTCTTTCTTTCGTACTCTTGTTTATGCTTCGAATGATGCTAGGGAGAGGAAATTGTTATGGCATGGTCTTACTGCATGCTCTCAAATCTTCTATTGATAATCATCTTTGGGTTGTGCTGGAAGATTTTAATGTTGTCATTGTTGGATCCGTAGAGTAATAATAAAAAATAAATAAATAAAATATTTGGATTAAATTGTAACAGAACGTACAACTGAATAATTATAATTAAACGATTACAGAATAACTAATTGAAAAAAATACAGACGGGAAAACAAAAAAATAAATCGCTTGCTATAGCAATGACCTAAAAATAAATTTTCAATCTTCACAGTTTGCTTGGAGACTACGGTAAACGTCTCTACATGATACAACCACCTTAATCGAAAACATAGCAAATGAATACTTCGATCCTCACAGAACCCGAACAATATTTCTTTTCTCCCTTTATTCACTCACGAAAATGGCTGAAGAAAATTGGACCAAAAAATTGGTCGAAGACTGGTGCCTTTGTTTTACTGTTTTTGAAGCAAAATCGTGCTTCCTAAAGAAAATCCCCACCATTGGAAAAAAAAGGATCCAACATTAAGAGAGAGAGGCGGTTTTTCCCTTTGTTGAAAAACCACCTCTCCACCCATTTCACGAAGACGGCAGTTTCACCATGAAACTGGCCATTCGTGGACAATGTGCAAAGATGGACGGTTTTTGAGAAATTATCTTTTGTACAATTGACATGTGGTATAAGACTTAGTCTAAATAATATTGTCAAAAAGTTAGAGCTCCACCCATAGTGTACTTGATTTTCTATTCACATTGTCTTTTCTTTTTAATTTTCATTCACTCATTTATAGTTAGTTTAGCTTTACTTAATCAAGCTTCTAGCTTAATTAACTCCAACAATGATACACCCTGGTGAAGGGTGCTAGGATGAATTCTACGAAGCAAGCTCTGAGGCAATGGAACAGGACAAACTACAGTCATGTTTCTCAAGGTTGTGTGTGAGGTGAGGCTAGGCTGAGATGGGACGTTCCATGCTATAAAGATGTTTGATGATAATCTGGATGATCATTTGAGACAGTCAGAGGCTAATCTTACTGTTAAAGAGTGGAAAGATGCTGATGATAGCTTCCACATGCAAAAATCTAGTGTGTCATGGCTGAAATTTGGTGATAGTAACGCAAGTTAATTAAAAAGAATAGAGCCAGATCTCAGATCCTTCACCTTACTAAGTCTGTTGGCTCAATGTTAACTAATCTGAGGGAGATCCATACTCTCTTCTACACGGGTTTACTAGGCACTCAAGATCTAGTGCCTGATTTTAATCGGGATTCTGTTTGAGACTATAATGATATTTATATAGTAAATATATGATGTTTTTTTTTGGTAATTTGTAAAATAACTATTACCCAATATTTATGTTATTAAATTTATATGAATAAATTTATAAAAAAATATTAACATATTTTTAATAAAAAATTATATTATAATAATATAATTATTTTTTAAGAATATAACAAATTGATGAAATAGATTCACGTTTTATACCATTCAAAGAGAAATACTATATAAAAAAACTCAATCTCATCTCCTTTTTTCAATTAAGCACACCTTACTTACTATTATGTATTATATTTTCAAACAGTAAAATTTCTAATATACACTAGCTAAAATTTAACGTGATAAATTACTGATCCGTTGAGCTAACAATCATGATAAAAACCATCCATAATTAAGTAAATGATTTATTTGTCATAATTTCTAATTATAACACTATCATTCTATGAGAATCTAGAAATGATCTCATGATTAACTCATGATATTAACATTACGCTTTCACTTCTTAAAATTGATAGACCAGTTATTGTATATAAACACGTGAACAAGTGTATGAACATGAAAATTTTAATATTTTAAATTATCAAATTTTCAATACTCATTATTATAATTTAAAATAATGAGTTTTAAAATATAATATTTTATTCTGTATAAAACACAGTAAACGGATTGGCTATCGCAAAATTTAATATAGAAAATGATGTGAAATAATGTGAATGAATTTTCCTGAAGTACCAAAAGATTTCCGGGTAGGGACCACCCTTAACTCACATGTAGAATTTATAGAGAAGAACCTTCCCCAACCCCATTAGTAGAAGAACCTCTTTCTCTCTCTCTCTCTCCGGCGAGATGTCAAGCGCTAGAAAAAAGCTTCACCTGAACTCAGTTGCCGTCGACATTGGGTGTAGCAGCTGCAGAAGATCAAAACTCTCTAACATTTTCCATCCCAAATCAAAACGCAACTATCTCATCTCTCAATCTTCCTCCTCCACCTCCTGGGACAAAATCGACACCACCACCACCGCCACTGCCACAACCTCCAGCACCACCGCCTCCTCGCAGTATTCCGATACCGACCGCGAAACGAAGAATTCGATGACGGTAAGAGGATTAGGAAGGACAGGCGGGGAGAGCTTGGCCGTGGAGAAAGACTCCGACGATCCATACTTAGATTTCCGGCAATCAATGCTTCAAATGATATTGGAGAATGAGATTTACTCCAAGGAAGATCTCCGTCAGCTTCTTAATTGTTTCTTGCAGCTGAATTCGCCTTGCCACCATGGAATTATCGTTCGTGCTTTCGCTGAGATCTGGAACGGCGTGTTTTCCGTCAGGTCTGCTTCTTCTTCGAAACTGCATTGCAAGTCACGTGACTTCTAAGCTATGGCACGTGCCTTTTGGATTTTGATTTTTTTTTTAATTTTGAATTAGTCAAGATGGGCGTATCAGTTTGTTGAAATTCTGTTATGTCAACGTTAATTAAGAGAGTTGGATTTGGTTTAATCGTCAATTGTAAAATGGTCCTAATTTTAATGTAGATGTAAAAAATGTTAATTTTCTTGGTAATTAAATTTAATGGTAAAAGTTAGTGAGGACGTTGATGATTTTCTCTTTCTTAAATTGATATTGGTTGGTGAGTGATTAGCTAGTTTTACTTTAATTAACTTACATGGAAAATGAGTGTTATGTGTTATTATTATTCATTAATAGTGCCTTCCATTTGTTTGGCTATATTTAGATTTATGAAATTATATTTAGCTATTGAAAAATTAAGGAAATCAGCCTTTTTTTTACTATTTTAGAGAATAATAAAAAATATTTCAATCGCACAAATGATCGAATTTTTTTTTATCAATTTCTCTCTTTGATTCTCTCTCTTTCTGCTTCATCTCTTTCCCGCTGCTTCTCTCTCTCCTCTTTCTCGTTCTCTCTTTGTTTCTCTCTCCCGCTCTCCACCATCACGTGAAAAACCTCGACGAACTCCTCTCTGCCCTGTTCTTTCTTTCTTTTCCATTTCGTAAGTGGAAAAAATACACATGAATTGAAAGGAGGAAGAGATGAAAAGTCGGGGAAAGAGATGGAGAATCGCAAGAGGAGATGTTATGATTTTCTGGATTGATTTTCTTATTTGATTTTAGAAAGATTGAAACTCCAAAATGAAGAATCGGAGAATCCAGCGAGAGAGATGAAGAAGTAGAAGGAGACGACGAGCTTGGATGTGGGAAGGAGTTTGATCAGGGGTGTTCAAAAACTGTCCAGACTGTTTAATTCAAACCCGTCTGGACTAAAATTGATCGGTCTGGACGATTTTTTCCTTGTTAATGGGCAGTTCGATCCTCCTGTTAGAGAGGACCAAAATTTCAGGCCGGTCCAGAATTTGTTAGTTCTGGACTCATCTGATCGAACCGATCGTATATTATATATATATATATATATTAGGGTTTTAGGTTAAAAGTCCCCGTCTCCCTCTCGCCTCTCCCTTTCGCCTCCTCTAGACTCTCATTCTCCCTCTGCCCTCACGACTCGGCCTCTCGCCTCTCCCTCTCCCTCAGCTCAGTCCATATTTATTCTCTCTCTCTCTCTCTCGTAAATCTCTCTCTCTCTCTCTCTCTCTCTCTCTCTCTCTCTCAAGCCTTTCTCTCAATGCTCTCTCTCTCTCTCTCTCGAAGATCTCTCTCTCGTAGATCTCTCTCTCAAAGCTCTCTCCCTGAGATTTGAGACGTTCTCCTTCAAGTCCTGCCTCAGGTCTGAGGCGTTCCATCTCTCCCTCGTCTCAGATCTGAGACGTCCTCGAAGCTTCTCAGGTCTGAGCAACCCCTCCTTCTTCTGTCCTTCACAACATCACGTTTACACTAAAGGTTCATGAAAATTAGTTGCTCCGTGAATCTGCACTTGCGTCGTGGATTTGAAACGATGATGGTTTCTTTGTGTTTGATGGTCTGTGAAGGAGGTTGAGAGTATGTTCGGTCTGGTCTGTTTGTTCTGTTTATGCATGATTTTGTTTCTATTTCAGTTTATCGTAAAACATGTATTTAGATTGTAAATAGCTCTTATCTGTATAATTTTGATTCTGTTTCAGATCTGTATGATTTAGAGTTAAACTTTTGGTAATATGATATTTGTATGACTTTTGGTAATCTGATATCTGTATGATTTTTTAGTTGAACTTTTGATTTACATAGTGTAATGCTGATTTAGTTATGATTTTAGTTGCTACATGTTCATGAATAGGTTATGATTTAATTAATTTTAGTTGATTTAATTGATAAAATAGATTGAGGTAAAAGGCTCAGTCTTTGGTCCGTAAAATCCGTCTGATCTGACAGTTGATGTTTGGTCTGGATGGATCATATTTTTTTGCAGTGTTATGATTGGTTCGGTCCTCTATATAGGATTACCGTAATTTTCGGTCTGGCCTAATTTTCTTCCAAAAATCTGACCAACTGTTGAACATCCTTAGGTATGATATATGATTATCACGGATGATATATAAAATATACTAGATATATACTATGATACACTTATGATATATTAAAATTTTAGAATTTTATAAAAATAATTACAGTTACAAAAAAAAAAAACTGACCATTCTTATAAATATATACATCTTTTTCAGCCATTCTCTTATTTATTTTTTCAAAAATTGCATATTCTCTAAATGAGTCATTATAAAAAGGTAAAATATACTCTAGGCCCTCCAAGTTTACTATAATTTGCAATTTGACTCTGGCAAGTTTTATGTTTTAATCAAAGCTCAAATAATTTAGACCATACAATTAAGTTCGACACAATATCAATTTACCCATAATGTAACTTATTCCTACCCATAATGTAACTTATTCCTATTGATACGTAAATTTTATTAGTCAATAGAAACCGGCTGTCTAAATTCTCTTATGAAAATGTTGCTGGAATAGTGACATACACGTCATATGATCATTTTTCTCTAAAAATACCCTCGTCTTCAACCTCTTACACCCACCATCTCCAGCTTCATTTCACCTTCAAAAATGGGTGAGCTTCACCATCTAAGGCAAGGGGATTCAGCCATTGGGGTATACATTTCAACATCTTAGCGCATTTACGATTGAAGTTGACCCCCTATTCACTGAAAATTTTCTAACCACAATCTCATTTCTCCATAAAATTCAGATCTTTCTACACTGTATCAGTATGTCATTCCAAGTGAATATGGTATTGTTTACCAACAAGCATGCAATTGGTTCAATAATAAAATAGGGTCTCATATTTAATACATCTCTAATGGAATTATGAGAACGCGGCGAGAAAAGATAGGCATTGAGATTTGAGTTCATAATAATTAGATTACCGCAAGTAGTGAGGTGATACAGTAGCTGCTTAAATGTCCTTTAATGTTAGATTTAATTTATGAAAATTTTCTCTGACAAATACTGACTTTTCAACATTTCCAACACCTTCTTCTTCGATTCTCGGTTGCTTCTCTCTCTGTGAGGCTGAGGTCATCAATTTGACAGTAAATATTGATAGCTGTGGTTCATTTTTGTAGTAATGAAGCTTTAAAGACCATTGACTCATTTTTACAACTAAAAGGATATATTATCTATATAGAATAGAGTTTTAGATCTTGATTAGTTACATGGATTTAAAACGTATCTTTTATCGTTATTACTTCATTAATTTTTGAGTCAATCAATTAGCAAGTAGACTAGCTACTATAGATCATTTGAACATTATGTATTAAAATAACTTCTTTAGAAAATAGTGTGAGAGAATAAAAACTTTGTACATACGCACGTAAAATATACTCTAAAATTCAGGCGGGTAAAATATACGTGATTTATCTAATGATTCATCATTTGAACCATCATTCACTTCTTAGAGTAATATATTTAAGTCATCTAAAAAAACTTAACTGTTAAGTTCAAGTTTGACATTAACCCCACTAAACATAATTTTCAAGAACTGTCACTCTCGATTCTTTGATGTGGTGAATATATAATATACAGAGGATAGAGAAGATAGAGGGAGCTCTTCCTCTGTCTCCTCTCTTTGCATGTTACAGACAACTGTATCATAATGTTGTTCCTCTCCTCTAAGTATGGCAACACATATGCTTCAAGGGGAAAGAAACTTCCTTTGTGCAAGAAGGTATAGTCTAGGGGGGAGAGAGTGCGGAGAATAATAGAAAAGTAAGGAGAATAACTTTAAACAATCACTCAAATCAATTAGTCAGAGATATTTTTTTATATTGAGATCAACTATCTTAGATTTTTTTATTTAAAAATGATAAATAACCTCAATACTCATAATTTCTCTCTTTTTTTCTCTAACTCTATGTATCATATCATAAGTCACACTTAAAAATTTAGATGACCTCTTGTTACGAGGACAATAAAAAATCAATTGGCCAAATTACCATGAAAAAAATAGCCTAGATCAACATCTCATGTTCAACTTATGGGAGACAATATGTTTACTCACATACCATAAAAAAAACACCCATCAAAAGATGAAGTGTCACATCAAGTAGAGGCTTTTAAATTACAAGTCAAATCTAAAATAAGGCAAAATTATTATGGGAAGTGGAAACATTATGGGGCCTCCATTTGAAGAAAACGGAAAAACACAAGAGGCTATTATGTCAATGCTTGTCTTTCTTAAAAACATATAGCTATGTATGACTAATCCAGTAGCTATCTTAACTATCAGTCTTTAAACCCATGCTGCAAAAAGGACAGTCTTTTTTTTTCCTCACTGTCACCAAGATGTGTGTCATAATTAACTAGGATTATAAGCTAGTGGGTGACAATAGCTTTGTCTTTAGTAGGACCATACACCCTAATCATAGTTTACTTTAACATTTATCTTTTATTTTGAATTAGTTTGTTCATGTAGTAAGCATGGCCCACTCATCCATGCTGATATTTTCTCGACTCTGATGTCATGTACTACATTAAAAATTGATGTCTTCTTTTATTTTGATAAACACGAGAGATTTCCCGTCCATCCATTAAAAAACGGGCGTAAAAATGTGATTTCACTTAAAAACAAAACATCAAATGAGATAAACATAACCTTTCTTTTTCTATATTCATGGTTTCAAACAGTAATTCCAAATTGGTTGACTACTTCTGAAAGTAAGTGTCATTATACGAGAAAATGACTTTGACGATGTTTTAACGACACCGTAGAAAAATATGGTAAAAATTTTATCGACAGTTTTTGAAAACAAAAATCACTATTAAATAGTGTATTTTAGGTGACGATTTTGTCCAAACCGCCGCAACGTCTATAAAAAATAAATAGAAAATAGAAGGAATAATAATTTTGGGGTAATTTTTATTTACTTTTCACTGCGATTTTAAAACTGCAGTTAAAAATCTTTTAAATCTTCATTTTCTTCCTAACCCGTAATTTATCTCAAAGTCTTGAGGGCGATTTGCAACGATTTCGTGTGGGAGAGGCAGAGCCCAGCCCGGAGCTCCAACGAGCTTAGGGCTAGGCTCAACAAAGATCTACACTGAATGTCGGCGACGATCTGCTCTAGATCTGGTATGTTCGACGGCTTCATCAATGAAGTTTACGGCAAGATCTGGCTCATCGCTGGCGTAGCCTCCCTTCTGGATGCCTCACGATCTGCTCCACTACTTTTCAGCTGGTTTTTTTACCATCTCGCAAGGTGAGAGGAAGATTTGGAGTTTGTATTGCGTTTGGGTTTGTCTGGAACGAACCTGTGGTTGCTCCGGTGAGAGACGGGGCAAGTATCGGGTTTTCAGAATCTCATTGCCTAAAAAATGGAGGAATTTCATGATTGAGTTTTCGCGGCTGTTCTCCCTTGCCTTTTCTTTCTTCCTCTTTACTTAAACAAGGTAATTTTCTTACTTCTGATCTACATCTACTAGCGTTGATTCTGCTACTGTTTTCAATTGAAATAAACATGATTTTGCTACTGTTTCTTTTACTTCAACTGTCATACATGCTAGAATAAATTTTGATTCTACTATGCTTCCTATTTTACATGATTCTGCTACTGCTTTACATGAATGTGTGCCTGTTTTACCTGCATCTGCTACTATTTTATCTGAATCTGTTATTGCTTTACCTGTTGATAATGATACTGCTATTAGAATTTATGTTACACATGGTTCTGGAATAAATACTACTTCTCCTATTAATGACAATACCACCTCTAGACACATTACTTTATCTTATGAGATGTCTTCTGATATGCATAATTTCCCCTCCTTTCTTTAAGTTTGACTCAAGCTCTTATTTCCCATCTCTTATTATTTTATGCCATAATAGATTGTGTTTTAGTTTGAGCAGCTTTTATGAAATGTTTAAATGGCTTTAAAAGAACATCATCAGACTGAATCATTTGTTTACAAAAGATGGTGATTACTTATATCTATCTTACTATATATTTGTGGTAGGATTTACCTTGTATGTAATATTGCAATGAAGGAGACTGAAAAATGTTTCTTTCAATATCATCAATTGCCGCAAACCATCCAAACAATACGAATTTAAACAGTTCTTGAAAACTCTAAAAATTAAAGAAAGGGAAAAGTACGACAATAACCAAAACTACGATAAAACGTCTTTTGAGCCTCCGAAAACACTTAAAACATCATTTTTGGGCCGAAAACCATGCCATCACGCATGTAGATCTCTGAACGAGCTTCGATTTAATATCTTATAGGCCGCGTGGTTCAACCCAAGTTAAAAGTTACGCGATCCGAAAGCTGACCTACAACCTTTACTTTCATTTGGAGAAGAAACTAGAATAAAATCCACTTGCAAAAATCTGACTTCTTAAAAAACTTACTTATTGAATCTTAATTAACACATACTAACAGTGGATTTCGATGTCTCCAGTAGGTAGAAACCTGATATAAATTCTATATTCTTTAGAATTTCAATATATAAATATATATTAATTATTTTTTGTCGTAATTAATATATATAGGATATATTTTAAACTCAAACATAAACAGTAACATGTTTACTTACACAATTTTAACTAGTTAATTGTGTATGATATATAAAGTTTCCAATGAGTTTCTTCTACTCAAATATCTTTATTTTATATTTCATACAAACCATTGTTCTTATTCATATAATATCTAACATACAAAAATAATGTTTTATACGTAGGTCGATCCTTGTCCTCTAGGCGAAAGGTTCGAGGTTGGATACAATTACCTCATATATGAAATCTATCTAAAGGGAAGAGAGTGAAAGTTGAATTCAACGTTATAATCGAAAATATAGCGCATATAGTTTAGTGATGATGGTAAATACTATTTTTGCTTAAAATTGAACTGATATTGTTTTGTCTTTGCAATTTGTGAATGTTTCAATTAATAGATTTTGAATATTTTAAATTTGTAAATGTTTAAAATGCAAGAATTTGTAAATATTTCAATTGATAGACTTTGAATCATTAAAATTTTTGTATTGATGGATTCTGAAACACGTGATATAGAATGTTTTATGAATTATGTATTATTGAAAATTATGGGATGTTAAAAAATAAATGAAATTAAGGCCAAAATTTTAATTTATAGCGGCGGTTTAAAAACGCCGGGAAAGAGAATTTTTTTCCATTTTTAAAAACCGCCACTAAAGAGAAATAAATCCGCTGGCAAAGACACCCCTTTGCGGCGATTGGAAAAACAGCCGCCAAACACCTTTATGGCGATAAACAAGGCGGTGGTTTTTGAATTGTAGTAAATCTTTTTTGTAATGGTTAAAACCGCCGTCATAAGTCATTTTTCTTGTAATGTGTGATGATCACCCTTTACAACATAAGTACTGTTGATTCTTTTCTACATTTTCTTATTATTTTTTGAAAAAAACGTTACATGACATGTTTAGGTTTTACTTGCGAAAGATATTCGTTCTTTATTATTTTACATAGAGATATCGACACAAAAATATTATGTGACAATTTATTATTCGTTCTTTATTATTTTCAAGATGCCCTTTTTGCTGTCTCTGACAGGGCAGATGATACTTCTATCATCCAGATCCCTCAGCATATCTCCAAAGTTGAACTCACGCAACTGATGCCTCTCAAATGGATCAATAACTATGAACGCCAGTTTCATGCCATTCAACACGATGTTCATACTTCTGCCACTCTTCAGGTGCACCGTCTCCCTAATGGGACCATTAAGACCATCTTTGCCAGACCTGGCACAGTAGAGCCTTCATCTTCCAGACGTGTTTTTTGAAAGTATTTTGACTATCCCTCCGCTTACACGCTCTCACGCAGCTGTCCTCTTATAGCCTGGATTTATCATACGGATAAACCCTGTTATGTGTCCTATGTAAATGGACATTTTATCTAGGATGTTTGCCAAGACAGATGCGACCCTGATTGTGACTATGATGAGCCTATTTGGGATGAAACAGATACTGATGATGACTCGTGGTATCAAAGGGCTCTTCCAACCCGCAAGAAGCCCAACAAGTTATCTTGTCGCTCCCAGGCATCTCATCATCACCATGACGATAATGATCAAGATGCTTCTTCCAGCAATACCACTCATTGGGTTGGCCCTCAGCCATTAGTATCTTCTCAGCAACTTTCTTTATATGAGTCACTCCAAGAAACTGGCCATATAGACCTTCCATCCTTGCAACCAACATCGGTGCTTCCAGTCCATTTTGTTCCTAGTATCATTCCCTGCATTGCATGATAGAATCATACGAACAAGATTTTCCACCATTAACCTGACACACCAATCTGATTACAAAAGTGTCTACAAGACCCTTCTCCATTCCTATCGAGATCACTCCAACGGGAGAACCTAGGTCTCTTCCTACGGCTGAAGAGGTGCTGAATTGGCAGTCTGAAAATGTTGTGTGTCAAAATCAGACTCTCACAAAGATTGATGCTAAACTCGATCAGCTACATCTGTAATCTGACAATCTATCTACTCGAGTCGGGCAGATCTCTGACCAACTTCAGCAGCTTCGGGATATGTTACCATCAAGAGCCTTGCACTTAGATACGGAATTAAAACACTTGGCCGAAAAATGTTACATAGGCCCATAATTCCAGAAAAAAGAGCAAAAACTCTCCCAGATTCAACAAGATATCTACCGGATAGAGGCATATATGGCTAAGGAGAAATCTCAAACTCTTTATGATGCATATCCTTCCTATCCCATGAGCAGCCAAACTCCTAGATATCTCTCCTCTCCCATGCCTTATCCAAAAGCCTCCGACTATAATAATCTGTTCAAAATGTCTTACACCATTTTAAGGCAACTCAGACAATCTAGGTCGACAACCGCAGCTCCCCTAGTGCAGCATGCTCCTCTTTCTTCGATACCTCCTGGTGTTCAGATCCATCCCACTCCCCTGGCCTCAACTTCCTATGCAACGAAACCCTTTGCTCTACCAGTCCGTCCTCCTTCTCCATCTCAGAAATTAAAGGCTCATCTGGAACCTTCTCCGACAATCGAGACGTTACAAAGTCTCTCCAGTTCAGTTTCAGAAACTGATACCTCAAGCACTGATGAGATCTCTAGTCTTCCTTCCGAGGCATGCCAAGCTGATATTTCTACTACTGCCATGGTCCAACCTGGTAATATTGACGAGGAAGAACCCTATGTCGATGATCTTCCTCTTCCAATACATTCCCAAGACTCGAGGAATATATATAAACCAATGAATGGCTCCTGGTTTACTTTTGACGATCTTCCTCCAAATAAATGGCGTGATCGTCTTCATGAATTTGGTGCTTGGATTGACTTACAACTGTCTAAACGAGATGTGGCCCTCAAAGATGTCTTCTCTGAGTTTTTATCTTGATTCACAGGGACTTTAAGATAATGGTTTCAAAGTCTTAGTCCTTATCAACGGCTAACTGCAGCCCGTAGCTCTGATGCTGACACTCTTTTGGGAATGTGACATAAAGAATTCATTGGGGATTTTCAAATCATTGACAAACGAAGTCATCCAGACTCTTTCGAAATGAAATGTTGTTCACTGGAACGCCGTGATTTACAAAAACATTTCCAATGTATGTCCGACAAGTATTATATGCTGCATGGAGCTAATGATGTCAACCTCCGGCACACGTTCATTGCCTCTCTTCCGGAAGAATGGCAACCTGAACTACATCGGACCATTAATGCCCTTCGTCGTGATATGATGGACATTTACCTTGGTGAGATCTATCAGCTTGCATTGGCTACCTTTGATAAACTAAGTGAACAACAAAATGTTTTTTAAAGGGATGCTCAAAGGGGAATCTAAACTTCGATCGGCATGTACCAAATTCTATCTCAAGCTCAAGTGACATGCCCAAAAGGATTGTTCATGTTTCAAGGATCACAGACAGGACAAAAGGAAAAAGCCCCACCGATTTTCATCTCGTAAAAAGGGTTTCCGACATCACTCTCGTACCAAGCCTTTTCTTCGGTATTTTAAGAAAATACATCCTTCCTCCCGCAAGTCAGATAAATGCTACATCTGTGGTCAAAAAGGACATTTTGTAGAAAGTTGTCCTCATAAAACCAAAAGAGATATTCAGATGTTGCAACATCTACAAACAGTGCTTCTCCTCCAAAATGATGAAGATATTGAATCTGATGTGGAAGAACAAGCTAACCGCAATGAGGACACTCAATATGTATTGCCATACTCCTCCGACACGGCCAACTGTTCATCCGAGTACACCACCTCCTTAAACTCTGACACATCAGATAATGTTACTCTCATCCTTTGCTTGGGATCTCTTGAGGTCTTACATGACCCTCCTAAAGAGAAGGTTGTGTCCATCAAGCCACATACTGAAATCCGCCTTCTTGCAGATAAAGTTGCCAAAGCTGTTCCAGCCATTGGATTTTTAGATACTGGCTTGCAGAAAAGTCATGAAACTATGCCTTCTACCTTCTAAAGATTGGGTTCCTTATAATCAATATTTCTCTACTGCTAAAGGAAGTTTATTCAAAATTGACGTATTTGTCTTCAATTTCTCCCAAACTGCATTCTCTGGATTAAGGTGTTAGGCAGTGATCTTCTAGACAAAGATATATTAATTGGTCTTGATGCTTTCTCCCGCACCAAGAAACTCCAGATTTTATCCAGTGGGATTCAATATAAAAGTTTCTTTCGTGCTTATACCCATGTTTCCAGTCTCCTCGAGCTCCAGCAAGTTCCTCCTACTTATACCTATCTATGTGACCAGATTCTTCCTTACTGTGCTGATAGGCATGGCCAGTTTTCTCATACTTTCCCTCTCTGGAAAAATCTCACATTCTTTATTCGTCTTCCATTCAAACGTAATGAAGACCTCAATCTTACCAAGGCCACTCATCACGGCATGAATCTCGATGATCTTGCGTTGGCTCGAGAAGAATGTGCATCTCTTCTTCAGCAGGGTCTTATTGAGCCCACGAAATCTGAATGGACCTGTTAGGCCTTTTATGTTGAAAAACGAGCTAAACTCAAACGTGGAAAAAAGAGGTTGGCGATAGACTATAAACCTCTCAACCTGTTTCTCCAAGATGATAAGTTTCCTCTTCCAGAGCTCAATACTTAATCTGTCCATCTCAAACGGGCCAAGATATTCTCCAAGTTTAACCTTAAAGCTGGGTTTTGGCAGTTAGGCATTTTGGCAGTTAGGCATTCATCTTGAGGACCGGTATAAGACTGTTTTCTGTATACCGAATGCCCAGTACCAGTGGACCGTCATGCCATTTGACCTGAAAGTAGCACCTTTGCTCTTCAAAAAGGCCATGACCCAAATGTTTGAGCCCATTTACACAGTGCCCTTGTTTACATTGATGACATTTTGCTCTTCTCCGAAGATTCGCCTTCTCATCAACTCTTATTATCCCAGTTTATTGATCTCATCAAACATTACAGGATTATACTCTCCGCAAAAAGGCCAAAATTAGTGTTACCCGTATTGAATTTATGGGTATGATATTTGAAGATGGCAGATTCCAACCAGGTCTTCATATTTCCATCGAATTACTCAAATTCCAAATACTGATTTAACAGTCAAACAAATCCAACAGTTCCTTGGCATCATTAATTCTCTCAGAGATTTCATCCCTCATGTAGCCACCTACAGCAGCCACTTGTCCAAACTTCTAAAAAAGAATCCCCCATCTTGGGGCCCTGCCCAGACTAAGGTGATCGAAGCCCTTAAAGACCTTGCCCAAAATCCTTATCCATTAAAGATTCCGTACACAGGATTGCGTATCCTACAAACAGATGCCAGTGATGACCATTGGGAAGACATCCTCATTGAAGAAGATAAGGGCAAACGTTTTTATTGTGGGCATGCTAATGGACAATTTAAAGACTCTAAGAAGCATTATCATGCCACCTATAAGAAGATCCTAGCAGTAAAAAAGGGATTAAAAAATTCAGCTTTTATCTCAGACCGTATGAATTTACTGCCGAGATGGACAACAAGTCATTTCCCAAGATACTTGATCTGAAAGGAAAAATTCTTCCTGATAAACAACTCCTCAGGTGGAAAGACGGGTTCTCATGCTATAAATTCTCAGTTCGTCATCTCAAAAGACATTAGAATACCATTGCTGATTATCTCTCTCGACCTCAGAAAGACAGCTCCTCTTCTGCTCAGACCCTCTTTATTCTTACTCTTTCTGATCCTCACTCCAATCCCACTATGCCGATCAGCATGTCTGCTACCATTTTTCCCCAGGTCCTAAACATGATGGCCCCACTATGATCAACAATCTTGCCACAAAACTCTGTTTTACTGGCTCCATCTGTTACTTGTGAAAACCCAAATACACTATATCCCAGACCATTTTGATATGACCATCCCTTATACCACAGTCCCTCTCATTAAATGTGCTATACCAAAAGAACTCCTCTGGTATCTTTGGGTTCTTTCTGCCCTCCATTACTGTGCTATCAGATTCCCTCCATATCTTATTTACTAGTATATTTGTGATGCTGCTAATACTCATACGCACCTTATGACTCTTCTTCAACTTTTTGCTCCATTGACGTACTGGAGAAGCCAGCTTCACAAGATTCTTACCGACTACAATATATGGACAGCTCCTCGGAAACAGAGACAGACTTTTTTCTGTTTCTACACTCTCCACCGTGAACAAGATCATTATATTGATGGAACCCTGTATATGCGTAACTATGTTAATTTTTGGCAGTCCTCTCCTGCTTATCCCAAATATGAAAAATGGTTCATGGATTAGTTGGCTCGAACCTTAACATGTCTCAATGAATCCACTAATGATTTTCCCCTTGGGTCATTCCCTTCTAGCCCACAAGCATCCTCTGGAGCTTCCTCCTCAGCTTTACATGAGTACCAACGCTCATTCATCTTCAGTGGTTTGTCGTCTTCTCACCCTCCGGATCCATATCCATTTGAGTCTCAAGATCCCTATGAGCTGGACACCCAATTCTAGCCTGACTGTTTTTCCCCTGAGCTCAGCCAACTTCCTGTGCCACCATCCGAACCAGATGACCCTCACGATCTTGATGACTTCAGCTCCACATATTTTCAAGACCCACCGTATGATGAAGACTATGCCAACCTAGGGTCTGATCATGAGCCTATTTCTAAAAGTAATTGGTAGTGTTGCCACCAGTCTTCCACTAATCTCTGTCGTGTTGTAATAATGCTAGCTTTATCTTTGCTGTCATCTTTGAAATTTTTATCTTTTATAATAATCATTACTTTAGACTATTTGTAAAAGTCATTACTTTAGACTATTTGCTTTTAGTTTTTGTTTTTTATAATAATCATCGTTACTGTAAACTGTTTAGTTCTGTAGCTGCTAATTTTTTGTATTCCCCCTCCATCTCTATATAAGGAGGGTTTTCCTTTCATTATAATCAGAAGGTTTTCAAAATAAATATACAAGTGTTTTTCTCTCATGACTTTCTAAGTTCTTCTTCTACTTCTCCTTGCTACCTTGCTCTTATAATAGTTTACTTCTTGCTGTCGAGATTCAAGTATGCTCTACACTTGCCCTTAATAGAGGGATCATGTGTATAAAAAAAGAATAAGACTATGATCTGAGAAAGATATTCTACTATGCTATTCTGAGTTGTTTTAGTTTGATGAATACTTTCATAGATCCTAACAGCAGCTCCCTAAGAGGATGGTTGAGCTTTACATGGATATTGAAAGTAAGCATTAGACTGATCAGCTGAGAATCTTATAGCCGAATACCCATCTTGCTTTAGATAATAAAAACTGATAGATAGTCAACTACTAAAGATAGATAAAAAAAAAATGATATATATACTTCTAGAAATTCATTTTATATATCACGAAATCTCTAAATAAAAAAGATTAATGGAAAGGACACCTAGAAAAGTACTTTTTACGGGAAGAAATGTTAATTAGAAGAATAGAAATTCAAGTTTAGAAAACATTTAGTCTCAACATTTGTGTGTGCTTATAGAGTACATTTATACTAAGAAAAATATTGTAGCACAAAAATAAGACTGTTGTTGCTTAATAAAGAGCAGACAGAGTGAAGATTGAGAAACAGAGAATTAAAAAGTAAAGTGATTTGGTGAATGAATATGGCTTAAGACACGGAGGACCAAAAGTAGTATTTTTCAAGCAATGAATTAAAACATTGTGATTTGATGTATCAAATTCAAGGCTCTGGAATAAAGAGGAAGTGGTTACTTTACGACATGTAGGGTACCAAAATTATGAACAAATTTTAAGATAAAAGTTATTATCGTCTCTCCACGACAATGGGAAACCCATATCTCATATCATGTCACTTAAGTAGATAATTATAGCCTTTGTGGCATTCTCTTTTATTAATTATAGGCTTTTTTATGATAAAAAAGTTTTTCTTTTTATTTTTCTTATAAGAGAAAAGCTACTTTAGAGAATGTTGGATCCAACTATATGAACTAAAATTCTTGTAAGCTAAAGGTAATGCAAGGGGCTAATTTATAATTTGCCAATTTTTATATTCGTTAGCAATAATTCATTAGTGTGTATTCAATACACTCATGAGCTGTTGAATTATGTTTTTTTTATCATATTTTGTATTTAGAACGGTTTATTTATGACACTTAGGGATGTAGAAGAATCTTAGGTTAATTGGTAAAGTGAGGCCAGTGACTTGAAAGTTGTCTTATGTGCACAATCGAAATACACTAATTAACCATTAGTGATGTACGTAGAACTCCATAGCGGCCTCATAAGAAACACAACCAACCAACTCAAGGCTAACGTTGGGGAGGTAAAAGAATCTCATATCGATTGGTAAAGTTAGTGGAGACTTGTGATTCAAGAGAGACTTCTCCCACGACGATCCTTTTATGAAAAGAACATGAGGCACATGAACCAAGTTGAAGAATGTCCTGTGGGATCAGTCAGAATTTACTCATCAACAATGACAAAAACCATAATAGTTATTTCTTTTATGCTTTAAATGTGAATGATTTATCTTTAATGCCCCTAGGCTTGTTGGTTTCCCGCGGGAAGTTCAACTGCGAGAGTTGAATTAGTATGGTGTACATCTGTAACTCTAGCTATATTTGGATCTTAAAAGAAAAGAAAAATGTGAAGAAGAATAAGTGAAGTGAGAGGAAAAGTGAAGAAAATTATTAGTATATATCGTAAAATTCATCAAATCATTATTTCGTTAATACATTCCAAAATTCCAAATAATAGAAGTGAGAATCATACTTCACATTTTCCTTTCATTCCCTACTATTTTCCAAGATACAAACCAACCACTAAAATACTAAAAACTAAATAAGAAAGGGGAAAGAATACTAACATGTATAATTCTTCCCCCCCCCCCCCTGAATTTAAACAACAATAGCATTGAAAGAAACAATTTAAAACCGAGTCTCAATAATCGGGGAGAAATGTCACCCACTACAAGAAAAATGCTTATGGCGATAATTTTAATAGCCAGCAAGATGATTTGGTGCGGTTCAAAAACCGTCGTCTTATCCATCACCGTAAAAGTTTTTGGCGGTGACTTTTCCAACCGTCGGTGGACCGCCGGTAAAGGGGGTCTTTTCCGGTGGTTTTCTTTCTCTTTATCGGCGGCTTGAAACCGTCGCAAATGTCCATACATGGAAAAAAAATCTATTTCCCGCCAATTTTAAACCGCTACTATAGACTAACAAACCGCCGTTATAATTGAAATTTTGGTCTGAATTTTATTTATTTTTTAAATATCTCATAATTTTTAAAAATGCATGTTTCAGAAAACATTCTATATCACAGATTTCAGAATCCATCAATACAAAAATTTCGACAATTCAGAGTCCGTCAATTCAAATATTCACAAATTCTTATATTTTAAACATTCACAAATTCAAACATCCACTGTTAGTATGTGATAATTATGATTCAATAAGTAAGTTTTTTTTAAAAATCTCAAACAAACTAAACTCTTGGATGGATGCAGTCAATGCAGGAAACACTTTTTTGATGTGATATCTTCGACAAGAAGGTAATCCTTGAAACTCAGAATGCTAAGTACACTCACTATGAAGAAAGTCTAAAAATTAAAATCTAATACACTTTTGAAGCCAACTTTTATCATTTCAGCCGCCCCAAGAGATTTTCCGATAAAAATTGGAATAGTATCCGCTACGATCTAAATTGCACCATGATACTGAGAAAGATGAGAAGAAACAAAAATCGACAAGGATTTAAGTTCCATGGAGAAACCTTCAAATGTCACCAAAAACAAAACCAAAAAACCTTGAGAACACCAACTACTTACCAAATCTCTCCACAAATTTCTCTAAACGATAAATGAAATAGAATGAGTATTGTTAGATGCAAAATTCAATTACTTACTCAAAATGATCGATTTGCAATCAAAAAATAGAAACAAAATGAAAGATGTAAAAAGTAAATAACGAGAAAGCAACTTATATGTTCACTCTTCCATTAATAGTTCATTAAAATTAGTAAAATAAATTATTACACTTGATAAAAATTTATCCATTTCAAGTCCAAACCAAATCTTCTTATGTTTCTAAGTATACTCAACAACAATATCCATGTGAATTAGATGGAGCATAAAGCAAAAGGTAGAACAAATCAATAAAATGAAGGGCTGAAAATTGCAGTAAACAAGATAGACAAAGAGAGAGAGAACATAAACGAGACAGAGAAATAGAGACTCACCGGGGTCGACGAACGGCAAGGATGACCGGAGATCTATGATGGGGAAGTGACAAGAGACCAGATCCGAGCTTCGTCTGCGAATCATATAAGAAAATGAGAGAAAAAGTGAAAGAGAAAAAGTGAATTCGCGAATTAAGAGCTAGGGATTTAAGCTACTTTTGTCGTTGGTTCTAAACCGTCGCTAGTATCTTCAAAACCACTGCTAATAAGATCATTTACAGGCTAAAAAGTCATGAAATACGACTTTTTAGTGGTGGTTTTACTATAACCGCTGCTTAAAGTTCATGAAATATGATTTTGTCGCGGCGGTAAAATTTCTACTGCATTTTTTTACTATGGTTGTAGAAAATGCTGCCATGAAATCCTCATGAATACTATTTTTCTTGCAGTGACCTAGTCCAAATACAAAAATATTATTTATACATGTTAGGAAGAGATTTACTAATTATCAATAAAATAATGTTTGGCTCCTGTCTAGATGAAGAGGAGTTTCTTCTCACCGCCGGCATATACAAATATATTAGACTTCTATGTATTATAATTAATTTAATTTAAATTTAAATTAAAAATAAAATACATCTTTATTAGGAGGAGTTACACCTCACCTGATTGATCGGGAGGCACATATATTATTCTTATATGTAACTTGCAATATTTTATATTTTAAATATTTTGAGATTAATAAAATACTAGAATGCCTATATTTATTCGAACAACTATCCTCAAAAAATAAACATAAATTATATCAAATAGAAGTTTTCACATACCTCATTTGATTTTTATCAAACTATTTTGTTCTTTAGTTTCTATCAGTTTCATCCTTTTAAAAGTATAGCATTTTTTAAATTTATTTACCCCTATAATGAAACAATTATTTCATATTTTTTCATTTTTAGATTAGTTTTTTCCTTACAAAAT
Source organism: Datisca glomerata (assembly GCA_003255025.1). NCBI lineage: Eukaryota > Viridiplantae > Streptophyta > Magnoliopsida > Cucurbitales > Datiscaceae > Datisca > Datisca glomerata. Next base: position 718,574 of record QANY01009693.1, read on the forward strand.
GAAAGTCGTGTATTTTTATTTCGAAATCAAATTCAAAAGCATTAATTAATCCCATTTTTTACGTTTTCAGTTTGTTATCGTTATAAAAGTATTTGAATTAGTTACTTTGTGATCCCCTTTCTCCTCCATATCCAAAATCTATTATCACGGTCAGAGATAGTGCACAAAACTTATTTAGGTTTATTTGGTGGAGTAAATCATATTTTAAAGTGTTTTAAAGCTAAGTGTAGGATGAATATTCAAAATATATTATCACGGGCAGAGATAGTGCACAAAACTTATTTAAGCTTATTTGGTGGAGTAAATCATATTTTAAATCATTTTAAAGCCAAGTGTAAGATGAATATGAACACTTCAATGATAATGAAGATGAAGATCTCACTTTTTTAAACTATTTTAAATTTGACTTTTATGATTTAATTATATCATAGGTAAGGAATTTTATGTTTCAATTTAAGTTTATCTTTCAATTCTCCCTCAATTTTAAGGAATGTGATCAACACATAACATATTAATAGAATTAAATTAATTTGATAATTAAACGATAATTTTTAAGGAAACTCTGTTTTTTTTCTTGTAAAAATAATATTTAAATAAATATATAGTAATAGTACTATATATATGCAAAATATATATTGTTTTTTGGATTTGCCGTTTTTTTTGCCATTTTGATTTTTTTAGTTTACATTTATCTTTCGTTTTGTTATACACCCCTCAATTTTAAAATTTTATAACTTAATTTCTTCATTATAGCCACTGGTTATTAATTCCTTAATTTAAGTCATTTACAACCGACTATAATTGAGGTAAATTTTTTTTATTGATTTCTAACTATTTCACCGGTAATTGAATTAGATTTCCTTTTTGAATTTCAGTATAACTTGTTTTTCAGCTTTTCCACAATTTTTAAGTTTTGGATTATTATATAAATTTTACTTCTTTCCTTTTATATGACATGTAAAACTTTCATGAAATTTTGTCCAATTTATCCTCATGAATGTATTCCTGTTATTAGATATTGAGACAGAAAATATGATATGTAAATATATAATGACATTATATTTATGTCAATTGATACTAATTTAAAAATAAAATTTTCATCATTCAACAAAGTTTAATCATGTCAATATATATTAGCATCGATAATGTGTATTGTTGATGCATAAAGATATCATATTCATGTTAATACATAGTTAAACATAATAAAATTTACATATTTAACCATATACAAACATTTTTTTGTAAATACAACTTGAGACATATATATTCATGTTAATTGCAATCGATTTCTATTAATTATCCTTTCTCATATCATTAGGGAAATTGATATATTTTATTTGTTAAGTTCTTTATTGTCTTTGCGTTTTCCTTCTCCTGCACATCAAAAAACTAAATATTAAAAGTTTGGGATATCACGTTCAAAAAAAAAAGTTTGGTATATCAAAGTAAATAATATATAACAATGTCAATATCTATAAACTGGACCCTTCGAAATATGTTGCTATCTATCAAATTTTAATTGATAATCTACTTAAATAATAAGTAGTAGTGATTGAAAATGAGTTCATCTATGTAAATAATTAAAATTCATGAATTGTTGGGATGTGTTACATATGCATATAACACAATAGTAACTTTCAGAGATTATATATATATATATCTTGCGTGTGTGTAAATATATAAGATTGTAAATATTGTAAATATATATATAAAGCTTAACCTTCTTCCATTCTTCACTGGATTTTGTTGTTTTTGAAGCCACCTTTTTTATTTTTCCATTTTCAAATCATGCATCAAAGGGTATATTCAGTTACAACAAATTTTAAAGAAAAATCATGTTAGTTCAGTTACATCGAATTTTGTTCATTGAACTCGGCTTGTAAAGTTAATTCTAGAAAACTTGGGTCTGTAGATCATCTTTCGACAACGACAAGAAAAATACACAAATCATATAACAGAACTATCCTTATCTTGTTTGATTTTCAATTAGGTTGAACTTAAACCGAGACAATGTTCTCAAAATTGATAATGAACGGAAAAATTGACATTGAACGACAATTGGTAGCGCCTCTATCACTGAATGACAAATTGACGGGATGAGATTTAATTTCCCCATCGATTATCATCGGAAAATGTGATTTTGCCCTCTTGTTGTTTGAGATTTCGCTGGGTAGTGATTGATGGTGAGATAAAGTGAGTTTGTTATTATGTTCAGATTTTAAGGGATTGGAGAGAGAAAGATGATTTGAGAGGTTAAATTTGAATTAGTTTAGAAGAGAGATTATGGAGATTTTAAAATCTGGTATATTTAATTATAATCTTTTGAAGTGAACCCTTTTTTGTCAGGAGGATGTGTTATTAATGTTTTTTTTCTAAAATTTATTTATTTATAATTATTAACAAGTATTCACGGTATATTAATATTCTAAAATCTGGATATTTTACAATGTTGATAAAAATATAATATTTTAAAAATCTTGACAAAAATCTAATTAGATCTTATAATATTGTTAGATGTTTAATTATCACAAAATAAACGCTGTAAATTTTTTTTTGAAAATGGGTTTCAATACATGATTTGAGGGCTGGATAGAAGGCTTGATTGAGTTGATATAGAATTATCAGATTGGGCCAATTTCCTTGGAACTTCTGTTGCCATTGAATTCCTTTTGCTTAATCTGATACATGGTAAGTAACTAATATTTTCACCACATCAAACCCCGTTTTCCCAAGACCATGAAAAATAATACATTTAAATACGTTATTATATGAAAATTTATGACAAATTTTTTAACAAGTTAGGAAGAGAAGGTTCAATTTATGGACCTCTTGAAAAATGTATTATTAATTAGATTATTTACATAGATCTTAATTTTATGTTAATCTTTGAACATTGAAGGGATTCAATATTTAAATTGTAATGACAAATAATAATTACTATAACCCCATCCAAAATTTTCCACAAATAATAATAAATCTCTTAATTAAATTGAGGCAGAGGCCACTTTAATGGAAAATGACAGTGAATGGGTAGTGGGTATTAAATTAGACACAGTATCCTGATCATCAGAGGCATCGTGAGTCATAATGGCGCCTTAAATGTAACATAAACGGCTAGTCAATTTATTATGACACTTTTTTTCTGTCACACTCACACCCATGACTTCAAAAAAACAAAACGAACAAAATAAATAAAAATAGTTTTTTTTTCTTTCGACGTTGACTACAAATTTAGGAGGAATCCAGTAACTCGTACCCATTAATATAAAGAAATCAAAGAAGAGTTTAAATCAATAACTAGACAAGTCTCACTTGTCCAAAAATACTTAAAAGGGATTTTTAGAATTATGTACTTTTCATTTTGAGTTAAAAAATTTATATTTGTTTTTGAAAAATCAAAATTTTATATTTTGAGACTCACACTATTCAATTAAATATTAATAATTTCATCAAATTTTATTTTATTTTTCAATGCACAATCAAATCAACTTATCTTCTTTTTTTCTTTTCTTTTATTCAACTAAACTCATTTTTCTTATTCAGAAAACTACTTGAATTTAAGTAATTAGTTTTATTTTGCCAGTCATCAATGCAAACACCAAATGATTACTTGAAGGGTTCAAATAGTTTTTTATAACTACTTAAACTTTTTTCGTCTAAAAAATAGGAGAAAATGAACATTCATAATTGAAGTGTCCAAGTAGTTGTTTATGACTACTTGAAGGGTTCAAATAGTTATTTATGACTACTTAAATGGTTCAAATACTTGTATATGACTACTTGAAGGGTTCAAATAGTTGTTTATGACTAGTTGAAGGGTTCAAGTAATTTTTTTTTGTTAGTCAACAACTCACACACCATGTGACTATTTGAAGGGTTCAAGTAGTGATTTTGATTCTGGAAGTCAAAACAAGTGAGTACTTGAAGAGTTTAAGTAGTCAGATACAACTACTTGAACCCTAAAGTAATTATTTGTTTTGACTTTCAGAATTAAAATCACTACTTGAAGGGTTCAAGTAGTCAGATACAACTACTTGAACCCTTCAAGTACTTAAGTGTTTTCACTTTCAAAATAAAAATCACCACTACTTAAAGTGTTCAAATAGTTATTTTTCTGTGAGTCAACACTCATACATTAGGTGACTACTTGAACCCTTCAAGTAGTTGTTTATGACTACTTGAAGAGTTCAAGTACTTATTTTTTCAGTCAATAGCTTATATACTTAGTGACTACATGAAATGTTCAAGTAATTGTTTAGGACTACTTGAACCATTCAACTAGTTATTTTTTGTTTGGTCAGTCAGCAACTCAAACGTGAGATGACTACTTGAATGGTTCAAATAGTTTTTATGACTATTTGAAAGGTTCAAGTAGATTTTTATGACTATTTGAACATTTTTTGCGTTTAAAACATAAGAAAAAAGAACTTTGAGTACTTGAAGATTTCAAGTAGCTTTTTATGACTATATGAACCCTTAAGTACTCAACGTTCATTTTCTTTTTTTTTTACGTAAAAAAAATGCTCAAGTTGTTACAAAAAGCTACTTGAACTCTTTAAGTAGTCATAAAAAATTACTTGAACCCTTCAAGTAGTCACTTGGTGTGTGTGTAATTACTGACAAAAATATATCTACTTGAACCTTTCAAGTAGTCATAAACAACTACTTGAAGGGTTCAAGTAGTCACCTGGTGTATGTGTGTTGACTGAAAAAAATAAACAACTACTTGAAAGGTTCAAGTAGTCATAAAAACCTACATGGAGGGTTCAAGTAGATCAAATTACAACAGAATTCCAGCTTATTTTTAAAATTATTTAAACCCTCAACAGTTGAAGACTCTTTTCCACCAATAATTTATTTTATAAATAAATACAAAATTCCATGGATTTTGAAGTGGCAATACGCCATTGAAGGGGAAATCCTCACCAGACAATACTACGTAAAATGTTGAGACAAATTCAGTACATTAAATATATCCGCTTCCATAAATGAGGGATTTAATAAATAGACTTGAAGATGTAGTGATATTCTCTAAATTTGATATGAAATCTGGATTTGGGCAAATCCAGATAAATGAAAGTGATAAATATAAAACAACATTTGTAACTTTATTTGGCCATTATGAGTGGAATGTCAATATTAGAGTTCCTTAAATAATTAGGTGGTCTGATATTAATTTATCTACAAATTGGCTCTTAACTAATGAAAGTCAACCTACTCAGATTCAAAGACCAATTGAATATGTAGCTTACATCCAACAATACATGGATAATACTAATTTAAGGACTTTAAAATATGATGATCTGCTAAACTAATAGATAGATCTGAAAAATAATCAAAATAAATTGGACCATTGTAGATTGATGATTCAATTAATCCTAAGATATTATCATTAAAGTTTGTAAATCTTGCATCTCGCAAGGCTAATAAGACAGAAGTATTTAAGTCTCTTCTTATGAGTTTGGGTTCTATCTTTCTGTATTCTAGTTGGCCAGAATTCTCAAATTAGATAGAGGTATTTAGGCCTCTTCTTGTGAGTGGTTTAACTCCAATCTGGACTAGACCAAAATGAAGAAAATTATATCATTCTTGAATATGATGCTTTATTGCATCAGAGGAAAGTAATTGACATGTTTCATGCTCTTTTCCAAGAGCATATATCCTAGGTCATTACTAAGGATTGTCCTTATTTTATGCGCAAATAAATTGGGTAATCCATCAATAAATTTTTCTTTTCAAAAGTGTTGATTACTATCATCCCTTGACATAGCTCTATTTTGACATGACTCTGCATCAGAGGAAAGTAATCAAAAGGGTTGATTATAATATAATTATTTTCACCATTTTGATGCAAGAAAATTGTTTGTCACGCATCAATATAATCAAAATAATTATATTATTTTTTATTTAAAATGGGTTTTAACCCCAAGGGATGAATTTTTCATTCCTTCAAAGTTATTATTCTGAGGATGTAGAAGGAATGATAGATGATTTTTCCTTTTGCACTATTTATGGGTTTGATATTATTGATTGAAAAAATATATGCTATTGGGAAAGAGCATGAAACATATCAATTACTTTCCTCTGATGTAATAAAGCATAATATTCAAGAATGATATAATTTTTTTCATTTTAGTCTAGTCCAGATTGGAGTTAAACCACTCACAAAAAGATGCTTAAATACCTATGTCTTATTAGCCTTGCGAGATACAAGATTTACAAACTTTAATGATAGTATCTTATGATTAATTGAATTCTCACTCTGCAATGGTTAATTTGTGGAGCTTGGTTAGAAAAATATTACATTTATCTAGATTGGCTGAGTCATTACATCTATCTAGATTGACGTGGTCATTATTGTGTTGGGTTAGTCTCTAATCAATTCTTAATGTGTTAAGGGAAGACTCTAGTGTGGAATCTACTAGTCATCCTCCTCCAGAAAAAATCATGATTAATCATAAAAAAAATTTAATCACTGCTTCTTCTTTCAAAATTGCAAAAGAAGAAGAACCAAATAAAAAGGTAGTTGAATAACTTAATTATACTAACGAGAGTCTAATTACAATAGGTAAATAATTAGACAAAATTGAAACTAAGGTTGATGTTCTTCATGAACATAAGCTTAATGAAACCCTGAAAGAAATTTTTTTAATAAAACCTCTTTAAAAATTGTCCCAGTTAATAAAAAGATTGATAATTACTCAATCAATTGGCTTGATTATAGAATGATATATTTCAAATCCTAAGAATCTTATCATAGATTGAAATAATTTAATTTTGCTTGCAGAGATAACTAAAATCATTTTGTTTTATTATCTTAACAAATGATTCAAGGTGCCTCCAATGTTGCTCTATTATTTTGGAGAAAATGAGTACATCATCAATGTAAGCAATTTGAGAAATCAGTAAATTGGTTAAAGATTTCATTTATTATATTTTGAAATTCACTAGGAACATTTTTAAGACCAAAAGACATTACATTCCACTCTTAATTTTCAATTTTGTAAATTATATCTAACAAAAGGTTTTCTTGTTCTTCATTTTTATTTAAGACATTAATTTTTGGACAACAATTATCCCTACACCCCATAGTGATGTTAGGAGAATCACTGTCAGAACTTGAGGATTCAGTTTCAGAGGATTCGGGGGTTTCATATTCTCCTAGATCTTCACCATTACTTTCATAGTAATCTATTGTTTCTAAATAATTTTCGTTTATCTTCTTCAAAAAATTTTAGTTGGTTAATTTTATTTTTAACTTAACAGGTGTTAGAAAGATAACATTTCTGATCACATTTAAAATATGTAATATTATTTTTATAAAAAAATTTATTAAATCAATATTGCCTTTTTACATAATTCTTTCACGAACGCCCTCCAATTGAACAAAGAAATTAATTGAATCCTTACCCTACAAGATTTACAAACTTCGATAAGAAGTTCTCTAATTTCTTTTTTACAAAATTCAAGCATTTTAGAATTCATCTGAATTGGCCTTGCCTTTGTTGGGATATTCTTTTGATGATTGGTTAATTTGTGGAGCTTCGTTACTGGTTCCTTAATTTTTAAGGAGGTCGCTAGAGGTTTGAGAGACTTTAACTGGGGGTGAGACTTTGCTAATTCTTCATTTATGGAAGTGGATATCTTTAATGTACTGAATTTGTCCCATCATTTTATGTAGTATTGTCTGGTGAAGATTTCCCTTTCAATGGCGTATTGCCACTTCAAAATCCATGGAATTTTGTATTTATTTACAAAATAATTTATCGAGGAAATAGAGGCCCCAACTGTTGAGGGTTTAAATAATTTTAAAAATACTACATAATGAAAGTCTTTAATCAATTCTTAATTGACTATATACTTGGGACAATTTTTTATTAACTAGGACAATTTTTAAAGTGGTTTTATCTAAAAGATTTATTAAAGGATTTTCTTTCTGGGTTTCACTAGGCTTAGGTTCATTAAGAACATCATCAACCTTAGTTTCAATTTTGTCTAATTATTTACCCATTGTAGTAATAATTGTCTTGGATGAATGCCCTCCATTCAACAAGTTTTATTCTTATGTTTGTGATAATTTTTCCTATAGGGCTTGCGAGACCTTCTAGGGCTTAAGTGAGAATTTTTTCTATTTTTCTTAGAATGGGCAACAAAGGGTAAACAATATTACTCACAAAATTTACAAAACTCATAGTTAGTAGTTTTACTTTCTTTTTTAATTTGTTTGTTGATTTTCATGCCGACACACATTTTTAATCATTCGTTTGTATTACAGTAATTATTGTTCCATAGATTAAACTATCATAGTCTATATTTCATAGGTCATTACTAAGGACCGTCTTTATTTTATGCGCAAATAAATTGGGTAATCCATTCATCATTTGATTTTCAAAAAATGACAAGTGAAAATCTCTTTCATATTGAACATCAATTTGCTCATTTAAAGGAACCTACTCAAATTTCCAAAGCTCATTTCATTCCTAAATTCCACTATGTCCCTGGACATAATAACAAAAAACCTTAGTTTTCACAAAGACATTCTCTTAGAAATAAAATCCTTAAAAATTAGCCCAATTAGAAATTCTGAGGAAAGAATCTTTACCATTCTTTCTCTATCTTCAGAATCATAACTATGTAGGATTGGAGAATCCATGCTTCAAGTTTCAAAACAATTTTAAATAAAACAATAATATAATTAGTTTGACTATATTGATGCATGGCACAAGATTTTATTGCATTAAAATAGTGATCTCTCTCACTTTTGGTTTTTAATTTTGATAACAATTTCAAAATTGATTTTCCTCACTCTGCAATGGTCCAATTCATTTTGATTATTTTTTAGATCTATCTGTTAATTTAGCAAATCCTCATATTTTAAAATCTTTAACTTAAAATATTAAAACTAGTGGTTATCAAGTTCTAGATGGCACCCAATCCCTAACTTTAATCTTTAGGATTCATTACAAAGTAATCAAAATAAATATGAATTTTCAAGCCATCAATATGATTCCAAAGAATCAAACTCTATTGATACAATCTAGTCAAAGTAATGCCGATATTTGAGTTCCTAAAATAATTAGGTGGTTTGATATTAATTTACCTACAAATTGGCTCTTAACTAATGAAAGTCAACCTACTCAAATTCAAAGACCAATTGAAGATGTAGATTACATCCGGCAGTACATGGATGGTACTATAAAAATTAACTTTTAATTATCTTCTAGCCCACAAATTAAGGAGTATAGCCAGTCTAGTACCCCTATAAATTCCTTTTCTAAATCATCCATTAGTACTGATCAAAATCTTAGGATTCAACATTTTACGTAGTATTGTCTGGTTTCACTTGGCTTAGGTTCATTAGGAACATCAACCTTAGTTTCAATTTTATCTAATTGTTTACCTATTATAATTAGACTCTGGTTAGTATAATTAATTTGTTCAACTACCTTTTTATTTGGTTCTTCTTCCTTTATAATTTTGAAAGGAGAAGCAGTGATTAAAGAATTTTTATGATTAATCATGATTTTTTCTAGAGGAGGATGACTAGTAGATACTACACTGGAGTTTCCTTAACTCATTTATGCTTTGAAATTACTTTCATTACGTAGTATTTTTAAAATTGTCATTGAGACGGTTGAACATTGGATTCCTTAATTTCACGTCTTTTGATATCAGAGCCAAACCTGGTGAGGATAATACTGTTCATTCACTGTTTCTACTTCAATATCAGTTTGCCGCCTATTATGGATGGATATTGTTATTATTGTTTGCTTGTTTGCTTACATGAATAATTGCTTATATCTAATCTTACTCTTCGTCCAAGTGGCTGGTTATTCTTATAATTGATTATTTATTTGTATTATTTGTTTACCTAATTTATGAATCTGTTTATCAGAGGCTGGCGTACCTACATATCCTTTTAGAAGACAATAATTAATCAGACTCTGAATCACTTGTAGAGTCAGTCACCAAACTAAATCGAAATTCCAAAGAGATCAATCATCTAGAAAAGTTAGCCCTCAGCAATTGAAGGTCCTATTCAAAAATATTGATCCCGGTGATAATAAACAAATATGAATTAATCAGTAAACAAAATGATTTATCATTGGCAACATGCCAGTGTTAGAATAAGATCCAAGAATCAATTGATCATAGTGACAACTCAGCACAATGTAGCAGTCATAATGATCTTCAAGAAAAGCAAACAATGGCAATATTGGTGTATACTTGGGATCCTTGATAATTGTTGTTTTGGATGAATTTAGACTAGATAGTTTTATTTGTGGAGCTAGGTCAATGGGCTCAATAATTTTTAATGGAGCTTGGATGAAAGGTTTTGCTAGTCTCATATTGGGATGGATACTTCCAAATTCATAATTGATGGATGCAATAATCTTTTGGGTATTCATCTTATCCAACCATTTAACATAATATTTTCTGGTGAAGATTCCTCTTTCAATTGAGTATCGTCATTTCAAAATCCAACGTATTTTGTATTTTAATGAAAAATAAAGTATTTAGGGAAAGGAAGCCTCAATTTGTGAGGCTTGTAAAACTTTAAAAATAAGTTGAAACATTATTGTAAATCAACTGAAAAGAGTTCTAAGGTAAAACCATGAATGGGCCACCATTTTAAAAATCAACTTGAAAAATCAATTTTCAAAGTGTTATCAAACTTTAAAAACCGAAAGTGAGAGAAATCACTATTTTGATCCAAGAAAATCTTGTGCCATGTATCAATATAGTCAAAGTAATTATATTATTTTTTATTTAAAATTATTTTGAAATTTGAAGGATGGATTCTCCAATCCTTCAAAGTTATGATTTTGAGGATAGAGAAAAAATGGTAAATAATCCTTTACTCAGAATTTCTGATTGGGCTAATTTTTATGGATTCTATTTCTAAGAGCATGTCTCTGTAGAAACTAAGGATTTAAATTAAATATTGAAATCAAAATTGCTATAAATATATTGTACTTGACAAAACTTTGTTTGGAAGGAATTCAGAAACATGTTTCGGCAGATTCATAATTAATTAAAACAAATTTTTGATTTAATAAGGTAAATTGTATGAAATAAATTTTAAATTCTGGAAGTCTACTTTTTGATTGAAATAATTTGATTATTTTTGCAAAGATAACTAAAATGTTTTGTTTTATTATCTTGGCAAACAATTTAAAGTATTTCCAGTATTGTCTGTCATATCTAAAGGAAATAGTATTAATGTAAATAATCAAAAAATTCAACCAGTATTGTTTGCTAAGAATGCAATCAATTAAGGATTGATTAGAGAATTCAATCATTATGTTTTGAAATTTTTTTAGAGCAAATTTCGGCAATATTGATTTAATAAAAAATTCGATTATCTCTTCTTCTTCTTTACTTTTCAACGAAACTTCTTTCAAAATTTGAAGGATTCAAGTCATTTTTATGACTACTTTAACCCTTCAAATAGTCACCTGGTGTATGTATGTTGACTGATAAAAAAATAACTACTTGAAGGGTTCAAGTAGTCATAAAAAAATTACTTGAACCCTTCAAATTTTGAATGAAGTTTCGTTGAAAAGTAAAGAATAAGAAAAGATTATTAAATTGATTTGACATGTGCATTGAAAAAGAAAAAGAAATAATGAAGAAAAAGAGATATTGCAAGTGGTGATATGAAGTTGGTGGACCATAGGCATAAAATTCCTTATTTTCAAAAATGGGTATAAATTTCTTTAGCCAAATTTAAAATGGTATATTTATCCAAATAACCCAATACTTTAACACTTACCTTCTCATTCAAATGATCATCAGCCACAAAAATGTAAATAACATTTGAATTACAATTGCACATGAACGATGGGCTGTGAAAAAAATTGAGCAACGTGAGAGCGACATCTGGAACCAAGCGACGCAAAGATGCTTGGAGTGCTGGATGATGTGGCTATCCAAATAAGGGAAAGTGAGTTGCTCAAAGTGATTATCACAAAGTCCACATTTTTTACGATTAATATTATAGGACTACCCTGCACTTTGCCCCAAAATCAATTTACCCTCCTAAACTAATTTTCTTTCCTAGTTAGTCTTCTAACTTTTTTCATCCATCAATTTACCCCATGACTATTAAATGGCCGTTAAATGGTTACACGCACGGCACATGCCTATTTTTTCCCTCCAATTTTACTCATTTCTTCAACCTTATAAGCAACCCATCTTTCATGTTTTTTCATCGAAAAATGAGCTACAAATTACATCTCCCTCTTCGCTGATCCGTCAAATTTTTAACAAATTCTCCTCTAGTCTCAGTAATGGTTTGATTTAAAAAAATAGCAACGATTCAGATTCTGAAAAAAAAAGAACATTTATTCATGTTGGAGAAAAATAAATATGATGGATAAAAATTAGCAACGGTTCGAGTTTAGAAAAAATAGTAATATTTATTCATGAAGGAGAAAAATAAATTTGATTGATAAAAAATAGCAACAGTTTGGATTTAGAAAAATAGCAACGGTTGGGTTTTAGAAAAAATATCAACGGTTCGGGTTTAGAAAAAATAACAACATTTATTCATGTTGGAGAAAAATAAATATGACTGATAAAAAATAGCAACGGTTCGGGTTTAGAAAAATAACAATGATTCAGGTTTAAAAAAATAGTAATGGTTCGGGTTTAGCAACATTTATTCATGAATGAGAAAGATAAATATGATTGACAAAACTGAAACTGAACCTGCATGAGACTAAACCCGAACCGTTACTGTAACTCGAGGAGAATTTGTCAAAATTTTGAGAAATCAGTGAAGAGGGAGTGTAATTTGTGGCTGATTTTTAGATGAAAAAATATGGAAGATGGGTAACTTATAATGTTGAAGAAGTGGTAAAATTGGAGAAAAATAGGCATGTACCGTGTATGTGACCATTTAATGACCATTAAACGGTCATGAGGGTAAATTGATAGATGAAGAAACTAATCATTTATTCATGCTGGAGAAAAATATGGGGTAAGTTGATTTTGGGGTAAAGTGTAGGAGGTTCTATGATATTAACCTTTTTTTATCAAAAGGATAAGATGGTCTAGATCTATATTTCATATCTATTAAATGGCTAGTGAAAGATGGCCTATAAATACAGTCAAATGTATCGATCAAAGGCCAAGAAATATAATACGTTCAACTTTGAGAATTGATTTCACTATCTCTCTCCCTCTCATTCACTGTTTTACATCCTTAGTAGTTCATATACTTCAATAATTGTTGTCTTTTCATAATCCAAGTTAAATCACAAGTAGAGGAAGATGATTTTTTTTACAGATTGGTGCTCTTATTGAGAGAAGAGTTACACACTTAAGAAAACTGAGCCACTTCAAAATCAGAAATGAAAATGCCTAGAATAAGGTCAAGCGCTACTCGGAATGCTGAGAACATGGTGGAAACCATCGGCTCAACCTGAGCGGCAACACCTAGAGATCCAAGAGCAAGTTGCCACATTACAACGTGAAATAATATAGAATCGTATTGAACTTACTCAATATTTTCATGCAGGTGAACATGAGAACTAGAGGAATCCAGCTACTAGAGAAGAGAACCTAGATGACACCGGCATGAAGCGAACACACACGAACCCAAACAAAGAGTCGCTACCACATGAAGAAGGCGTTGCACAGTCCAAATACGTCGAAAACGGGGCAATAGCGACAAATATAACCAATGGAGCTACTTATATCTCTGAAACACTTGTAGAGTTTAACAAGGAAGTTGGCGGCAATCAGTAGATTTTTAGCAAGGTCAACGGATAAGTGTAGATCATTCTTTCCAAAACTGAAAAAGAATTCACCGCTACGATGGGATGAAGAATGCGAAGCCGCTTTCCGAGCAATCCATAAATGATTAGTTTCACCACCTTTATTTTCAAAGTGTGTCCAAATAAAGATCTCTACTTATATTTAGCGGTATCGAGAACAACCTCAATGCTGCGCTTGTTAGTAAAGAAGATAAGCAGGAAAAGCCTGTTTACTTCTCTAGTAAATGCCTCACGGGAGCAGAGACTCTAGGTATCAGAAAATGAAAAAAATTGTACTGTCCTTAGTGGTAGCATCACGCATGCTGAAACTTTACTTCCAAGCACAAACGATAATAGCACGAACAAAATTCCCAATCTTAGGCATTTTTCACTCACCCGATATAACCGGTCGAATGGACAAATGGGTAGTGGAATTGGGACAGTACGAGATTCGTTATGTGCCTAGGACCACCATTAAAGAGCAAGCCTTAGTGCACTTTATCGTAGAATTTACCCACGATGAATCCATGTCAAGCGGGAACATGGACACATCAACAGGAGAATGGATGTTGTGTTGGTCCTCGCGGCGCCTATGAGGCGGAAGCGTGTGGCGCGTGGCTATTTGAAAAATTAATTTTTTAATAAATATCAATTTTTTTAATAAAACAAAACTTGTGCAACGTCACGATAACTAAATAAAAACTTTTTATTGAAATTTTTTTTTTCAATCAGCCGTGATCCATTATATATTTATACATTAAATCTACAACATACAAGGTTATGAATCATATGCCTCTTGTAGTCTATATGAAATGTCCTTACAAAACAGATCGATCATTCGTCCCACAAAATCGTTCCAACGATCAGTAAACTCCGAGATCAACACCAAGATCTTTCAAGTCAATCCTAAACACACTAGGATGTGTGTGGACATATAGAATCTTACAATATGCTTTTTCTGTTTCTAAATATACTCAACACATGAGAACTATAAATTTACTGAGAATGACTTTAGTGAGACGATTCTCTAAAAGAACGTGATGATTTTTTTAGAGATTTGATTAACTTTTAGTCGTAAAGAAAAATTACTCTGGCACTAATCATGTTCTCAATTCGGGTCCATGGAGACTTAATTCTCCAAGGGCACCTCGTTCTCATTCTCGTTCTCCTAGGGGACCTCGTCCTCAGGTTTGTGAGGACCTCGTTCTCGGATCCATAGGTACCTCATCCTCCATGAGTGTTCTCGCATCCTTGGGGACCTCGTTCTTGGTGGTTGTGTAAGGATAAGAGGTAATGCTCATCACTTCTTATTCATTGGCCTCGTCCTAAGTTTATTTTACCTTGGACAATGTAGTGCTTATTTCTTGGTGCTTTTAGAGCTCGTCCTTAGTGGTTCACCATGGACAAGGCCGTGCTAATCACTTGATGCTCCTCCAGATTCATCTCACATGATGTCACTTTAGATAATATTTCGGATGAGATCATTTTAGATCAATACATGATGAGATTACTTCAGAAAGCACGTAAGAAGCCTAACTAAATATTGGGTATAACAAGTGACCTGAGAGAGAAACCACCCTAAGCTATACATGTACGACTAGTAGCCTGATCTTGGAGGATATGCTAACTTAGTCTTAATGAGAATGTATTTACTATTATTAATATAATAAGACCTACAGATTTTTAGAAAATTATTTTCAAACAACTGCTTGTCATATCAGAGAAAATTAATCTGAACTCGTCTTATGTCCTCGATATTAATTGCTCTTTCTTATGCTTCTTAGATTAGTATTTTCGATTTGATTATAGAATTTCAAATTGAAAATTTTTAATTCGTTTTGTCAGGATAAGTATTTGTTAAATCAGTGAGGAAAACAACTATTTATAATTCAACATGCTCAGCAAACACATACTTGAAGCCCCATTCTTTTAAAGTAGTAGAAAACTTAGTTGCAGAAAAACAAAAACAAAAACGAATTGTAGTTGAATACTTGGTGTCTAACTTATTCTTTATTTTAATTGAAACAGTCTCAATCACTAAGAAAATAAGTTAATAAATAATGGGGTTTTCATTTCTTAAATTAAAATATAATGTTATTGATGCTCCACTAAATGGATGTGCTTCCCTATCCGATAATCATAGCATTCACAAATTTGTGGATATTCACAAAATAGGCTTTTTTTTACCAACAAAATAGGCTAAAGATGAAAAAGTCCAGTACTGTATTTGTGTCAAAGAGAAGAATATAGAAGGGAAAGGATAGAGAAATTGACAAAATTAACTTTTTTTAAATCCTATTTCTTCAATATCTTTTTCTCTCCATGTATGTCGTTACCTCTCCTACATTATAAAATCGACCATATATAGCTAGCTTGATAGACTATCATCAAATTTAGAGATGCACAAATTCATTCCTGGGGGTACACAAGAAGATTTTGTTGGACTCCATAAGATGGAGACACATGACCAAAAGAAGAACGAACGCATCTCTAAACCCAAATGATTAATATAATGTGGAGGATTGAGTAGTTTTATTTTTAAAAAGAAATCTATTAAATGCACTCTACTAGATTGATACTGTCCATATAGAAATCCAAGTGGAATTTCTTTTACTGCTTATTTTGATGTCTACTAGTAAATAGATCTTTACCCGATGTAAAAAATCGCCAACCTTATTTCAGGATTCCAATTAGGAGTGAGAAAAAACCCACCAAACTGGTTTAACCGAATATGATCGAATAAAAAATAATTGGTTTGATCTATTTTTTAGATATCCGCGATTGGTTCATGTCATTTTGTGGATAAATAATGAGCTCTAAACTTATTTTTGGTTTTGCGAATGTTGAATTGGATCTCATTTATTTATGTGATGTTATGTACATATTGAGTTGTTTATGGTTTTTAGATTGTGAGTTATGATTGTAAATCATAAAAAAATATTGAATTTTTAATGAAAACAGATCTTATTAAATTTCTTAATGGACTGTGAAACCCAAAACAAACTTACCAGATGTTTGGTGGTCGATTCAATTCGATTTATATACACTTATCTGGTTGGTTCGGTCTTGACCTGTGAATTTCAATTCGGTCTAGTTTTTATATTAAAATCAGATCGAACCGACAAATCACACCCCTAATCCTAGTAACGATTTCAAACATGTCGAATCTCATCTTAATTTCCTAATAAAAAATAAATAAAATTGTACATACTAAAAATCAGACCGAACTGATAAATCACACCCCTAATCCCAGTAACGATTTCAAACATGCCGAATCTCATCTAAATTTTCTAATAAAAATTAAATAAAATTGTACATAAATATTTTGGAATATTTTCACTATAGCATAAATTAGGAGAGACTTTTGTTGGGGAAGCTCCAATAAGATAATCCTCTATTATATATTGTGTTTTATTAGTAAAGTAGTTAAAAGGCGTCCAGAGGGGACATATATATGGGTGTGACAAAGTTATAAGATTTTGTCCTCCTTCTCTAAAGCATTTCATTTTCCAGTATTGTTGAACTCCACAACCCCTTCGTTTCCTAACTTAATTTTTGTTGTCAAACATAAATGAATTTGTGCACAAATATAACCTACCCAAAATGAGGAACGCGTCATTTTTAGCGACGAAAAACATTGTTTTTTCATCCCCAAGGTGTTAGTACTTGGGACAATGTTCTCACTTCAAAAAGATAAAACGTTGACATTAGAAAAACTAAATGGTGACTAATACGTTGATACAGTTAATTAAGAATCAAGATTATACAGAAAAAAAAAGTTGATCACATTATTCATGCTCACATATATTTGTATTTTTGTCTAAAAGCAAGAATAGAAAAAGAAAGCTGAATGGCAGGTGGGGTTTTCTATCTATATTTGACACTCAAAACAAGAAATTAAAATATTGCTTTATTAATTATATGGTTCAAAAAGATATGTAATGACAAAATATTTCAACATAGAACAGAAGCGAATAATTTCTATATTTTTTTCAGGCTTATGTTAAGACGATAAATACTGATCATGTAAAAGACCAAGCCAAAAACTCTGTTCTTGTATTGTATCTTTCATATGATAACGACTTTCCCACTTTCAAAATCAATGGCTTTGATTGGGCTTTCAATTCTAGATTTCTGATTCAGAAGCATTACATATCCAGTGGTGGATACAATCAATCATGCTATTGCACTTGCCTTATGGTGAGGTGAGTTGCAGGAGATTACTTATCTTAACACACACAGATAATTTAAGATTTGGTATAGGCTAATAAATTTGTAGTAGCATCAAAGTCAGCACAACATGCGGCCTTAATTAATAGCAGAATGCCGTTGAAGCAATGCTCATTTCAAATACCTAACATGATCAAACCTTCTTGTTTTTCTTTGCCAATCTTTGCCGTGAATTATGGTCAATGTTATTCATTTTTACAAAATCCATAATAGATTTTATAAGTTTTTTACCATGTCATTTATCAATCCATAAAGAATCATGTTTATTTAGATATACTTTTATATATATATAGTTTACTTATATCACGAGATCTTGATTGATTTGAGTCATAAAATATTCTATCATCCTAGATGATTTGTAAATTTAACCAAAAAGTATTGATAAAAAAATAGTAATGAAAATAATATATGGAAAATATATGAATCAAGGGTTGCAAATTTTTCTTCAAATAGAAAAATCATGGTAAATGAAAATGGTAACTATCTTTTAGTGGTGTATACAAATCCTCACACTAAATCTTTGACACTCAGAAGCACAAAAATTAATTACTCCTCAACATATATTAGCATTAATTTAATAATTTTTTCTAATTTCCAAGAATTAATTCATTCTCACTCATTAATAAAAATATTGTATTTTTTATACATGAAAACAAATCATTGTTTTTTTCTTTTGAAGATAAAACAAATCATTGTTGAGTATTCATGGAGTACTGAGATTTTTTTCTTGAGTTACACTTAATGAACATTGAGAGAGATAGAGGTAGAGTGAGGGAAAGAGGCACAACTTTAACTGGATTTAATTACATACATTTGAATCCATTAAATAAATAAAAACACAATCTAATTAAGGAGCATAATCACTTTCCATAATCTCCTCATCATCTTCTAACAAAGAAGAAAGACAAGGAGCAGTAGAATCAATCTCCTCTATTTCCACGGAGGAAACAACACCAATATTAGCAAAAGAAGAAGAAGAACAACAAGAAGACGAGGAAGAAGAAGAGTTGTAGAAAGACAAAAGAGAAGAAGGGGAATTACAGTTAGAACAAGAACAAACAGAAGAAGAAGAAGATGATGAAGAAGCAAATGACAAACCAATCAACAAATCTACAAAAGCTCCAATAATAAACTCGTGATTACTTCTCCCATTAGCTTTCAAATACCAACTTAAAAGCTCTTCAAGAACCTTCCATTCCTTCATCCCATGAGCTTCCACCATTTCCTCCATTGACTTCTTGAAATCCATGTACGGATCTCGAGATTCCATTGACATAACCGTACTTTCCTTCAACGGAAAAGAAAACCCCATTTCTTCTTTAACCTCCATTATTGATTTCGTCTCTCCCAAATCGAAGAAAAGCCTGTCTGACCTCAACCGTTGGATCACCTCCTCTGTTTTCTCAGCTGCAGAGTCGTCTGAAACAGAGGAAAAGCTTGGGCATTGAGATAATGAATTTGATATGATAGATTCATTGGATTCTGAGTAAGCTGAGTCTATGGTTCTGAAAATGTCGTTGTTGAAATGGGTTCTGAAGGAGAGGGTTCTGGGACGACGGCAAGACCGCCATGGCCACGAAGGTTTTGCAGCCTCTGTGCTCTTGAAGAGAAATGGGAGCTTCATTTTCTTTCCCATTTTGTACTCGTTTTTTCTTTGGGGTGTTTGGTAGAAGGGAAAATGGTGGCTGGTCCGTCTGGAAATGTGGGATTTGAGTTCTTGTGTATAATCGAAGGGAAAATGCGTTGTGAGAGAGAGAGAGACTTTCAGAAGAGTCAGAAATAAGTAGACGAAATGAGAGAGAGTTGTGGGGTCTTTATTATGTTTGTATTAATTACTAAGATACATATTATTGGAAAGATCAGAGAATTAGAGAGAATTAGACTGGTTTAAGTTAGTGTTTAGTATCATGTACTTTAATTTTTTATTTTGTCCATATGATCGGATTTTAGGTGAGATAATATAGTTAGTTAGGATTCTATGTGTTAATTTATTTAACTGTTCTTGATATAACTTAATATCTTTTCTAAGTTTAATTGTATTTTTTTGTCACGCATATTCTCTCTCCCGCAACTCTCTTCTGCAGCTCCTTTCACGGCGTCTATTGTTGTAATTTTTCAAGCTTTGTTGTAGTTTTTCCACGTCTCTTTTCTCTTCCCGCAACTCACTTCTGTGACTATCTTTCATGACCGCCACGACCAGATCTGGTCATGATCTTTTTTATCGTGGTCAGATCTAGTCACGGTTTCCTTCACCGCGATGATATATAAAAATAGGCCGGATGGTATATAAAAATAGATTACATAATCTATTAACTAAATTTCAGTCATATATTATAGATATACTGATGATATGTAAAAATATATTATATATATACTATGATATGATAATATGTTAAAGTATATTACGACAAAATATACTACATAATTTTGTGCACAAGGGTTGCGCGAATCCCTTATTAATAAGGTTAATTTTTTATATTTATTATATTTTTATAGATTTTAAGAATGAATCATTATAAATTTCATTCATTTACATAAATTATAACTTTTTAGACAATTTTTTCAATTATTTTTCTTCAGTGACTTATTTGTTTGATTGAGTCTATATCAGTAACTAAATTAAATGCTACTTACGTTGGACTTCTTAATCAATATACACGGGTAAGACTAAGATTCCGGAAGTTATCCACCACTCAACGACCTCATATCACATCATATGCTTGTGATGTAGATATGATATATAGGCCAATCTATTTAAAATTTTCATCATAACGATTGATTGTATTGAATTACATTTCTCAGGGTTTAAAATAAGGTTTACTTGAACAACTTTATGGTGCTGATGGAGTTTAAATATCCATCTGGTAAAAATTTGTAAAAATTGAAAACTCAAAATTAAAATTTGTTGGTTATTTACTTGATTTCTTAGCACCTAATTAACCATTAATAAGCATGTTTTTACACTAATAATAGAGCATGTTATTATTATGTGTTTGAGCATGAAGAAAATAGCTCGGTAAGTGATATTTGAAACATAATATTGTTTTAATAGGTTTATGAAATTTTAGACCATATTTCTCTAGATCTCGAAAAAGTTTCATTGCCGAGCTTTTTTATCAATTGAGTTGTGAAAAAATAATAAAAATGTGAACAAAAATTAAATTTATTTTTTGATATCTCAACCCATGTGTGTGAGGCGATTGACGTTTTACTTAATCAAATAAAATTGATATGAAATTTTATCAGTTTAAAATAGAGTCTCAATTAATAATTCAGGGAAGTTGTATATTTAGAAAGTAAATATTGTTCTAAGAAAGTTTTGTTGTGTTCTGTACTAAATTCTTTTGGCGTAATAAAACAATTATTCAGATGTAATTTTTCATGATTGATATTAAAAACAAGATATTTATGATCCCGCCACGCACCATAAAATGCTACACGTAGCTTCTGATATTATAATACGACTCTATCAATAATCCTTAAGTGGTTTGCATGACCTAAAATTGAGGTTCTTAATTAAATTATAACAAATTGACGTTCTTAAAGTAAACATGTACAAGTAGCTAGCTTTATTCATGTTGTTTTCAAGTAGTACAAGAGAACATTAGCTGTTCCATTACTCTTAATTGTACTTCCTTTTCCTTTATGGCCAAAAGGACAGTTTTAAATTATTTATTCCCATATAAGCCTGTTTTTTCAGTTGGATAAACACTTACTCTTCCTTTTTCTGTATTTGTAAGTTTGTAACAGTGCATAATTCACATGGTTAGAATTTGGTATCTCAAATTCTATGGACATTTTTGGCTTCTTAATTTGTGGGGTTAATTATTAAGAAAAATATTATGTAATATTATGCCTTAAATGAGATTATTATTTTGAATATGAAAGTTAGGTTTTCTAAAGGATTCATAAATAAAAGGTTTTGCTTCTTGGTAACTTTACTTTGACAGATGATGAAATGTGGCTATACCATAAAAGAATCATCATGTGTGAGAAGCTTTTGCACTAAGAGATAGAAGACAATCTTAGATGTGAGAGAGAACTCTATCTCAAAAGGAGATACCCTATGATATTGAGAGGTTTGTCAGAAGACTTCTCTTGTGTTGAAGACAATTTTCAAGCTAGTATGTTGCATATAGTTCAATCGAGAAGTGATGACTTTTGTCTAAGTTAATTATGGTTTCCAATGTATGATTTGTTTGTGTGTGTGTGTTGAGTTCATATTTAGATGTAACAGGAGTTAGGTCAGGTGGTTGAGTCGATATCGAGTATATAGTATGATGATTATTAATGAGATATCTGTGGATGTATACAATTGACCGAACCACGTTATAAATATTATTTTTTATTACTTCCGTTACAACAAGTGATATTAGAGTTGATGGTTTTATCTTGAAAAGTTAAATGTCAAGATGGTTTACCGCATTGTTCGTCTAGTTTCTTATGGCGATGCCAATTGGGTTTCTTCTTAATCTTAGAAATGATGAGTACTTGGGTTGATTGATGAAATTGTGATGCAATATGGCATGTGGTGGAGAAGAAAATCTTAAATTGACATGTGTGTATTGGCGGGGTGTATTGAGTAAGAGTCGTGATTTTAGTTGAGAGACGTGTTTGATATTTTGAGAGGTTTAATTGTTTGTGGTTTAAACTGAAGGTATAACAATGATGATTGTTCGAGAATGATGGAGTTTAAGTCACAGTGGATATGGTTAGAATTTGATTCCTCATATTCCTTGGAGATTCACTTTTTTATTTTGTGGTGTTAGTTATTAAAAAAATATTATGAAATATTGTGCCTTGAATGAAATTCTTATTTGTGCTCATAAATAAGAGGTTTTGGTTCAGAGTTTGACGGAGAATGAGATGTGTCTTTATCTAAAGAGAACACCTCGTAAGAGGAGCCTCTGCCTAAGAGATAGAAGCCAACCCTAGATGTGAAAGAGGGCTTTTATCGCAGGAGAGGAATACTAAGTTAATGGGTTACATATACTCTGATTAAGAATTGATGATTTTTGCTTAAGCTAGTTATGGTTTTCAATGCATGATTTATTTGTTTTTGTGTGCGTGTTGAATTTAGATTTAGATGTAACAAGATTTAGATTAGATAGTTGAGTCAATATTGAGTATGTAGTGTGACGGTGATGGTGATTAATGAGATAAACGTGAACATAAATAATTAACTGAACCAAGTTAAAAGTATCATATTATTATTTCTCTTGACATTTATAGCATGTCTTTTTTTAAACATTGTTGATTTATTTATTTTATGTTTTCTCTTGTAAACTCTTTTATTTTATTTTAATAATATGTTGAGATAAACTAGATAATTAAGGTGCTATGGACGTGTCAACTTAATTGAGATGTCCCGATATATTTATTGATTCGTATCACAAAAAATATTATTTAAAAGAATTAATAAATAAAGTTGTTCTTCAATTAATTTTGATACTGCCTGTTTTTCTTTGTCTCATCGTTAGGGTGGTCTAACAGTAGAAATTAATCATGTGTCCACCGGGTCAGAAATCAACATTGTTAACTAAGAAATTTGGTCATTTTATTTTACGTCTGTTGGCAAAAAGAGATAATCCATTAGCTGAAGGACTAAAGTGAATTGAAAAAAATATATATTGTTTTTGTAATGGGGTTACAATACATATTATAGGACCAACATAGTAATTAAGCCAACTCTTTTTAACTCTCCAAATATATAAAGTGTGGTCCATAAAACCTAGGTTAAATAGCACCACTCCCTATGGAAAAAGGCACAACTCCTTGTACAATCTATGAATTAAATAGTTCTAAGATAATCTTATGTGAGATTCATTTAAGAGTCAATATGTTCAGTATCAATACTACACCGGTTCGATAGATTTTTCTTAAATAAACTCTCCATTTCCAATGAAAAATTTCCTTACATAACTAATCAAATTAATAAAATACCAAGAATTAATGACTTTCATGTCTGAAACAATAGATTTAACAAATTTTACAAGGAACATTAATTAACTTCAGAGGCAGAATAATTATACATAAATGGAGGGAAAGATAAGAAATTCAAAACTTACCAATCAATCTCTGTTCTTGTGAGGATAGAAATCAAGTGGATGTGTTAAAAGGTGAACATATGTCCTCACGTGCCCTCCACATGCATTTCCAGGCATAAGATTGAGACCCTTGAGAGTGTAACATTTGTATTATTATTTCATGGATTTGGTGGTGGGTGTGCTTTCCTACCCCAATTATAGAGGTTAATTAATGAATTATAGCGTTAATTATTTGGTTTGTGCAAAAGCCTAAAGTTAGGTTACTACTATTTTAGACAATGACGGTTTCTCAGTTAATTATGGTGAGATTTTATCTTCATGCGATTAGATTTGATATGTATTGATAAATTTTTTTTCTTTAATAAAAAATGATACCAATATTAATTGACGTCATTTCGATTGAGCACACTATGAAAAATGGATATACGGAACTCTCTGCGTATAGGGGTGCTAAAAAATTAATGTCGAATTAGTCAAGCCATGTAGAATATATCGATTTGGTTTAGCTAGGATTTTAATGTTTTATTAAAACGGCGGTTCAAGCCTCTACTAAATTGAACAATCGATAATGTTAATAGAGTATTTGGGTGTTTTATGTTCAATTATAATCGATTAGTGAGAATTTGAGAAAATTATGGTGGAGTTTGTATTTTAATTTTAATTTATAAATTTAAAAAGAAAAAGAAAATATGCTTCTTAATGGATATGGGGGGACCAAAGATGAGGTGGTCCGATAGATATAAAAAAAATAAAACAGGAAAATAGAACTTTCAGACTGAATTAATTTTTATGAACTTTTTTAAGATTTCAGAAATAAAATTCAGAAGCATTTCCATCCACAGAGCAACCCAACAAACTACAGCGTGATGTTATGCCCCACACCTTCAATCTCTCATTGTCTTCGGTGTGTTTTTCTGTCTTAATTTCGGGATACTCATCTTGTCGATATGATCGGTATCGAATAACATGAAAATAAATAATCTCTGTTCAAAAAGACCGATCACTTTTTTTCTCATGTCAAAGTTTAAAATGAATCATAATTTTAATTTCATCCCGTGGTGAACCTAATAATAAAATTATCATCAATCGATAATAATATTTTGTACGTACTAAATATCATGACGTATGAATTTTCCCGAAAGATGTAAATTTATTACCGTATGTGAAAGGTAATTACTGTAAAAAAATGAACAAAAATTGACTGAACACCAAGACTGAATCCAATTTACAGGGAGGATTCTCACTACGTGACCCCAGCTGGGAGAATAAGACTAGAAAAATTGTAAAGTTATGTTAAATAATTAGATTCTATGTTTTGGCTCGTTTGAGTATCTTTCTACTTTCTGTAGGAAAATAAGCTTAAATTGAGAAGAAAAGAAAAGTCTAAATTGTAAAATATTGTAGAAGAAAGAGTCTTTCTTCTACAATGGTTAAACAAGAGTCAAACACAGAAAAATTAAAGAAAATACTAATTATATTAAAGAAAATAATAGTTAAAAGAATTTTAATCCATTTTGTGTATCATTTTTCATATTTTATTTGACTTTTTTTATCTATGAATTTTTCTGTATCATGATCACGTTATAAGACATGGAATTCCTATAAATTATTTGAACCAATTAAAATCCTATATTATGTAGAATTACATGTTTTCGATATATATATATTTAGAAATAATGTTAACCCACTTTGATAGAAAATGAGAGGACAAAGCTGTCCTCCGGGCAATGTAGCGCTCTTGGTGTAACTATTTTTAAATTATTATATTTTTTACCCTTAATTCTATACTTTTCAATAGATATTCCTTTTTTACTTTTGATATTTTATTATTTGACCCTTCCAATTCTATTTATTTGTTGTATACATGCAATCATATCAAACAATTGAATACTACAACACCCTTGTTTTTTATTTTCTACTTTTCATTCTTCAATTTTAAAAAAAAAAATATTAGAAGGTCTAGAACTTCTCCCAGTCTTAAGAACATGAGTTAAGATCCTTTCTTCCCTGTTTACTCAAACAAGAGAGGTCTGTTCGCTTCATCTGGACTGCTAAATTTGGTCAAGATGAGATCGGTAAATTTTTTAAATAAAAAATGAATATACACTCTAGACTAACTTATATCTAAAAATTTTAAATGAAAAATGATTTTTTACTCTAGACTAACTTACATTGTCATAAAACAATCTGACGACTTAACAAAATGCTCTCTTAGCCAGAGAACTTGATTGCCAAAAACACACCCACACCTTTCATTAGTCAGTGTCTCTAGCAGTCTAATCATTCCCCAGACCTTGTACAACGGCCTAGTACCAAGTTGCTATAATCCCTATGGGGTGTGCTAGCGTTCGGTCAGACCCATTATGCTAGACTGCACAGATTGCCTCGCGCGCATGGATGACTAACCGTACCAATTCCTCATTCACTAATTAATGAAAATAAATATAAAAGAAAAACAAAACATCAATCTTCAACAGCAACCTTACAAGATGGAAAAATATATATACTGAAGAGTAAATTATGTGCAGGTCCACTTCCAGTTGGATGAATGAAACATACATTCCCATCAATAATGCTTGGCACACTCCCCTAATTTTCACACAAGATAGCCACAAATGACGCTGACCAGGCCCTAAGTTCAGTTAAAGCTTAGCTTAAAGCTCATCATTCACAGAATCACAGAAATAAAATCAATAATGGAGCCAAAATGACACATGAAATTCTAGTCTCAAAACAAGTCTAACCAGTCAATAAGCTTATCCAGAACTCGTACAAAGTTAGCTCGCACGGTTCATATCTAGTTTACCAGGAGAAACATTCATAACCTAAGCACAATTATGTAACACTGACATATAAGGATTGAGTGAACTGGGTTGTCAAATGGTTCACACCCACTACTCTTTTTCATCTCCATTTTATTAGATAACATGGCTTACCCTGCAAACTCGTGGAACACAAAAGGCATATATAATTCAGGATACTGATACTAAATAATGGACCTATTTGTTTAACTTTACCCTCACTCACAGGACCGTGAAAATAATACGACTGAAAGATAAATACAAATATTGGACATTGGAAAAATTTATGATCAGAACAGGAAAATATCACAAGGTGAAGAAAGAAGACAGACTAGTAACTTTTCTTCAACTGCTCAATATCAAATGACTTCAAATTTATGGAGCAGCAGAAAATGGGCCTAATCTGTGCAGCACACACATGGTAATCATGCTCAGACATGTCAGCGTTTTGGCAACCTTCGTAACAGAAAATGAGCCTAAACTGTACAGCATTCATGGTAAAAATGCTCAGACATGTCGGCAACCATCATTAGCAAGCAAAGATACTATAAAAGAATAGAAGTGTCTCTGCTTTTTATCCTAACAGAGTCAGGCTACAAGTGCAGTTCGATGCTTACCCTCAAACTCCTTAATGGAGATCAGTTGCAATGGCGATGACCTATAAAAGTTTATAGAATAACGAGAAATGTATTTCACATTCTCATTCATTAATCTTAAATCTTATAGGAGATTCGGGATTGAATTGGGAGCTTGCTTAGCTTATAACTAAGTATCTTTCTTTTATTTGGTTTAGTATATAAGCCATTGGCCTAAGTATTCTCTATAAATTCTAGAATTTCTCATCAGGGGTATTTTCGTAGTTCCAGAATTACAAAATCGAGGATTTTATTTTGGGTCTTAATTTTGTTAGTAGAAATTGGATTTTTCAGGTGATACTAGATTTTGTCTTAAAGTTTAAAGAGTCTAGCTTGATTGGAGAAGTCAAAGTTTCACAGGACTTGAATCCCTAGTTGATCAGAAGTCAGTCACATCAGGGTCAAAATATCCAGCAACCTCTGATAACAAAAATATCTTGGCAGATTTTGATGAAAAGCTAGAGATTTTCTAGCAACTAAGCTTTCATGAATTGTTTGAGTTACTTGTTATCCTTCTTTTGTTTTCTTATAAATGATCTGTTTCAATTTTCTTGATATCTTACTTGCTGAAAACCCTAGATAAAAGACGCTACTTTTGCATCCTTGAACCATAAAACACAGATTTAGCCAATCAAACCATCCTCTTTCAAATTCATAACTCACTTTCAGGAATTGTACTACACCTCCTAGTAGAAAAACTCCAGTAAAATATAACCATGCATCGACCATGATATTTTTCATCTAATGTTACTGCTGCTATTCAAACCAAACAGAAGAAAAGATTTGGACATTGGGTTACTGAATTGAAGAACACATTCAAGATATCAACCATCATACAAGTCCAAATGCAGCAAACAGGAGTAAAGAGCAGGTAAGGGTAAAATCCAGCCAGTGCACTTAACGCATACATAACAACAAATTGAAATGTAAACTTGTTAACTCGATGTTGAATTACAACTAAACTAGTTCTTTTGTTCAGTAATAATGAGTAAATTAGTTATTTTGTTCAGTAACAATGAGTAAACTAGCTCTAGGATGATACATCAAATATTTATCTGGTCGGGGCAGACGTACAGAATATGCAGTGCAGCAACAATCACATGGTGAGTTTATCTGAGAATTCAATATATAATGCAGTCCCTCCCAAGGCATTTATATTTTGTACAGCAGACATAGATGAGACCGAGCTTTCCTTTTTAAGGATACGAGAAAGGGAAATGACGTTTAAAGAACTAGACGGACATTCAATTTCTCTATAAACAATACATGTTTCTAATCTTAAAATAAATGGAAAACTTTCATTTTCCTGATTAATCGTTTCTCCAGTAAAACTACAAAAAACATCTCATGAAGTTACACAATAAGTGTTAAGACTACAGGAATGAGATGAACTGGCTATACAGAAACATTACAAAATGATATTGAAGCACACCCCCGTGTTCCATCCAGTTCGCCTCTTAGCTTCTGGTGAACTAGTCATCCATCTTTTCATATAAAAGTCAGGCTAAGTTGTTTTTTTTTCCAAGTTCTTATCATGCCTATTTGAGTGTAATAGGAAAGAATTAGAATATAACCCTGTCAAATTATAGGAGCAATGGAAGTATTAGAAGATGATAAATATGCTCTAAATGAACGCTGAAGTTCACATTGAAAAGAATAACCATAAACTAAAATCATATGAAAAGAACCAAATGTTTTAAAAAAATTCTATCTAAACGGGCATCTACAAGCTATAGATTTCATCAACAATGTCAAGAAATCTCTAGACCATACAAAAATCCAGCGTACTTTTCAATGTGGTAGTCTTTGAAATAATCCTTTCTGATCTTCAAGAACGCATGTAAAGTTAGCAAGCTATCTGAACCGGCTTGATGGCTTTTCCCGATGACCCTCCTCACATTCAAAGCCTTGCAAACTCGGTCCAACCCACCGTGCAAGCTGTTACAGTATCTAATCAGATGCTTCACATCGAAAATCCTAGACCCGAAAAATATTGTCACATAACTTAAGAAATCGCTCAATTGTTCCGGCAAAACACGCTGGGTCAGCATCTTTACTAAGTAACCGAAGTCGTATGCACAGTGAAAGGTCACCCACGTCACTGACTCGTTGCATACGAGTCCGGACGACATCATCAACTCGGCAAAACGAATCGACTCAATTCCGTGCACTATGTTACGCTCGAAATCGATGCCTTGGCGCCTTAGCATCAAGACCGACTCGTGAGCATGGACGTCCCGTTCCACATCGAAGTCCTTGAAATTGAATTCCCAAATATAAGAGTTGGTTGTGCCAAGATCAGGAAGATTACCATTATCGTCGGCGAGTGTGAGCCCTATCTGGATCAACTTCAAGCGGTCCACATTAGCCTTAAGGACAGAGTAGTTCTCCGCTGGCGTAAGATTCCGAGCATTTGAGACTCCGGTGTCAAAACGGACCACTACACCTGGAAACTCCGTATCCATAGAGGCCAGCGGGTAGGCATCTATAACAGATCGTATTAACTCGAACTCCGTATCGAGATTGTCGGACCACACTGATCTTGTGATGATGGACCGAACCGGAGGCGCCGGCGGATAATCACGGCTGGACATGGTGCTGTAGACGGAGACGGAAAAATTTAATTGGCCCTTTGATTCTCTTCTTTGTATGGCGATTGGGGACGACGAAGAGAAAAGATTAATCTTGGAGTAAGATAGACGTGCGGTAACCTACGAGGGCTTTTCGGAAAAAAATCTTGCATGAAAAGTTTCAATTTTTCAATATTAAAAGATTTCTATCGCTACGCTTGCGCTCATAGGTTTAGAAAGGAAAAAAAAGAGAGTTTTTCTAGCAGTTTTTCTCTCTAAAAAATATCATCATGCCACACATCAAAACTCTGGATTTTGCAAATCTAATGTTTACAAAAACAAATATATGTTTATCTAAGTATCTCTATTTATATTATAACAATCTATATTATATATAAAAAAGGAGATGTAAAGAAAAATATTTTTAAACAAATTTATACTCCTTAACTAAATTAATATATTGTCATTCATAAATACTAAAATTAAGCATTAATTATCTAAGTTAAATGCTAATTTTTTTAGAATTCCTAACTCTCAACCTAAAAATTAAATATCATAAGGCTAATAGTTGTGAATAAATGTTAAGTAATACCTATTATCACTTTTAGTTAAAATACTCCTCCGTTTCTAAGATAATTTTGGAGAAAGTTTCTGATTTTAGTTACTTCACAATTACTTTTTTATTCACAAATTGTCCCTTGTATTTAATTCAAAAGAATTAGTTGTAAAAATACACTTCTCTTCCCTATAAGATTTAAACTACCAAATGATCTATATCATATCATACTATATCTAAATGTGAGGATATTTGAAAAACTTTTCCTGAACATTAATATTCTTCATTTTTTTATAAATACTAAATTGCCCTCAAATAGTTTTATGTCCATTAATTAATTTTTTAAAATAAAGTTGTTGGTGGAAGGAATCAGTAGGTGCACGAGAACATTCTAGTTAGGCTGGCACCTCCGTAGCACCGTCATCATTTAACCCAATCCAACATATTATTAAAATAAAATAAAAGGGTCAACAAAAAAACATAAGGAAAAAATCAGTCGAATCTAAAATAAGACATGTTATAAATATCATCAGAAATAAAAAAAGAATAAAAATTTGGAGCACTCCACCAAAAAGTTGAAGTAACTATACTAGGAGTCCTGAATGCCAAACAATCAGCAGCTCGATTACCTTCCCGATAAATATGAGTGACAACAAGGTGCATCTGATCGATTAAGTTTAAACATCTATCTCAAGTAGTACGCCAACGCCAGGGAACTTTTCGAGATCGAGAATGAAGAATAGACACTACATAAACAGAATCACTTTCCAACCATAATTGTCTCCATCCAAATATTGAAGCATAAATAATAGCATGAATAGCACCACACAATTCAGCCTCAAAAGCAAGACATACGCCAAGGTGAATAGCATAACAACGCTTAACAAAACCTCTAGACGATCGAAAAATGCCTCCACAACCTGCAAGCTCAGGACTACCTAAAGTTGCTCCATCTATATTCACCTTAATCCAACCTGATGGGGGAGGACGCCAAAAAACTTTTAATATATGTGAGGCTCTAGAAGGACGACCCAAAACATAAAACTGTTGAAATGTCAAAAGCTCCTTCAATTGAACTCTGCATTGTGCCAATCTTGAAAGAGTCTGCTTCACGAAGTTAACGCCAAAGCAAGACAAAAACTTCAGTGAATAAAGGTTTTCTACTATCAAAAGTGGCTTGATTACGAAGGAACCAAACCACCTAAAATACTATAATAATGGAAATCTGTCGTAAAACTTTCCATTGTGTGCTAAAGAGATCGTCATCGTAGTCTATCAAAGATCTAAGACAGAACCGTCAAGTTTAATATCCTTCCTAAAAACACTTGACGAGGCATCCCATAGTCCATGAGAAAAGTTGTTGGAATTATGTCCATAAAGTAAGGTGTAATAACTATTTAAGAGTAAACAATTATTTCTTTGATATTTATGTATTACTGAATTTTATGAATAGATTGAAAGTTTTTTTAATTAAAGTATATTTATAATTTACTTAAGTCCTGAAACTATTATCAATATAAGACGAGTAAAGACCGAGCGGTCTTTCAGACAAACTCTTATAAGATAGTTTAAAATGTAATTCGTAGTCCTAGGATCGACTGAGAATCAGATCCAATTATAATTGTTATGTTGAATCAAAGGATGCCGATCTCAGGACATGGGAGTAGAGAATCTAACGGTTAACCTAGACATGTATGAAACATGTTGAATATACCAGTAACCAATTAGTTTAGAGCAATTCCATTTATTGAGCTCTAAATCTAATTGTTACACCTTAAGGATATTTTTGTAATTACCTTAATCCTGAGGTGAATACGAAACTTGACTTAGTTACTTATGATCTTTGATATGCCAAATGAGTGAGTTTGAATTACCAGACAATATCTGGGGTGTTGGGACCGTGATTCAACTATATTGGAGTTGCATGATTCACATATATGAAATTCGTGGTAAGATTGCGAAAGCAAAAATATCACCTTATGCTTTATTGATAAGTGTATGAATAAATATACTGAATCTGGTACTCGATGAAATGAGTCATTGAATAAGACATGGTGATTTGAATGCGACACTTCACTAATATGTATTTCTTATTCATAGTCAATAAAGAAGTTAAGGAAATAATAACTAGATAGGTAAAATGGTAATTTTATATCTCGCTCTTGTTACTGATATCACGAAGGGTAATGTCATAAAATATTCTGTGGACCATGAAATATAAATGTTTATTTACACCAGACAGAAAATGTAGCACGCATGAATCGAGAGCTCTATCGGCATCAGACCTATAGTAGAGTAATACGATGTCAGGATTAAATATGTCGAGAATTTATGAAGATAAATTAGCCGTGTATTTGAATCTCATAGTTTTATTCATGTGAGTCCATTCATTCTCAAGAGTAGCTCATAAGGACATGGATGAGAAACAATATCAGTTTGACTAAAAAAGTGTTTTGGACTAAGGCACACTTCCCGAGCTCGTATATGATGAGTGTCATCACCATTTTAGTGCAAACCGAAATTAATTTTCAAATTAATTATTTTATTATTTTCTAGTTATTAGATAATTAGCAAATAAAAATATTTAATTAATGAATTGATTTAGATCAATTTAATTCAGCAATTTGAATACAATTTTGGTTCTAGGGGAAGAAGTGAAAATTGCATATAAATGTATATGAAATGGGGAATTTCAGTTTTGGATATAGAGGTATATGGGAAAATTCTGTAATTAAATATAAAAAGGTTGCAAACCTAACCTTATGCTAAGCTAAGTGTTACAGAGCAGAAAAGAGTTTCTCTCCCCCCCCCCCAAACACTGTTGCCATCGAGATACAGTAGGTAGGGAAGAGGAAAAATTTGATTTTTCTCTTCCAATCATTGTTTGTAGAGCCGACACTCAATTCCTATTGATATCCTTGAAAGATATTGGTGTTTGATGCGAAGATCAATTGTTAGCTCTGCGAAGAACGAAGAATGCGAGAAAGAAATTGGATCCTGCCAAATCAGAAATTATCCATTAATTGAAAAGGTATAAATTGTTTCAATCTATTCTTGATACGTTTATATGATTCTGCAAGTTCATTTCTTGATTTTGTGTTTAAATGGATTAAACGTTTATATGATTTTTTTTTGAAATTCTGCCCATGAACTTGTCACAATTCATTAATTTTTCATCAAATTCTAAAACCCGATCCAACAATTGGTATGAGAGCCTATGGTTTTTGAATATGCATATTCAGTATTTAAACGTATGTATGGATGAATTTGATGATATTGGCATTTAATTTTTGTATGGTAAATTCAAAGCATGTTTGAATGTGTTTTATGAATGTATTGCGATCAATTGACTTTAGGTGTTATTTTTTAATTTTAGAATTGATGTACGTCCACCTTGTGACATAGGATTTTATGTAATTATACCCATTCTCAACAATCTTGAGTATTTATTTCTCCATTTTATTTATGTCATTATACCCATTCTCAACAATCTTGAATGCAACAAACTCATTGGTGAAATTTATGTGGATTGGAAACATAATCTTGATATCGTGCTGACGGTAGAAAAGCAAAAGTTTGTGCTCACTACCCCTTGCCCCTTGAGCCTATTACTGAATCGACTCAAGAGGAAAAGGGTGCCTATGCTTCTTTGCTGCGTTTTGATGAGTTCGTCAAGTGTTACATCTTGGCATTAGTTAGCAATGTGTTGCAACAACAATATCAGAACATGAAGACCGCCGCTAATATGATGTTGAACATCACTGAAATTTTTGGGGATCAAGGTCGTCAAGCCAAACAGACTGCTGTGTGAAACTTCATGAACTGCCAAATGAATCCCAGGACACTTGTAAGAGAACATATGATGTTGATCATTAATTATCTGAATGAGATGGAGATCATGTGAATGAGGTAGATGGTGAGACTCAAGTTAATATGATTTTCGAGACTCTGCCAGATACTTTTGAGAACTTCAAACTTAATTATTCTATGAATAAGTTGAGGTACCATCTTAGCTTTCTTTGGACATCTCTTGTGTTTTTTGTTGGCGCCAGAGGTGGAAGGCTTACTTTTAGTAAAATTTGCCTCTCCATTCTTCCTCTTGCAACTCCTTTATAAGCTTACAGTACCTAGCACTCCAGACAAAATGGTGTGTCAGAGAGAATGAATCAAACTCTATTAATATAGTTAGATCCATAATGAGTTATTCATCCCTCTCATATTCATTCTTGGGATATGTCTAAAAAATAATGACATATATTCTGAACACCAAATTTCATCAAAGATGGTGCCTAGTTCACCATATGAAAGATGGAATGGATGAAAGTCATCCGCAAGCCACGTTAGGATATGGGGCTTCCTAACACACGTACTGAGACCGAATATATCATAATTATGCATGTTCTTAGGATATCCCAAGGTAAAGAAGGGATACGTTTTTTATAGTCCAACCGACAAGAAAAAATTTGTGAGCATGAATGCGCGTTTTCTTGAAGAGGACTACATAAGAACTATGAAGTCAAGAAGCACACTTATGCTAGAGGAACTATTGAGTGGGAGGACACCGAATCCCCAATCAGGACTTGTTCCCGATTCAATAAAAGAAAAATCACAGCAGAAGCCGGAGCCTATAAAGCCTCGATGTACTGTGAGGGTTGTGAGACAACCTGACATGTACATGTCTTATGAAGATGTTTTGATGGAAGTCTTAGTTAAGGATCATGATGAAGCAAACCTATGGCAAGACGTCATGAACGTTGAGATACAATCGATGTACTGGAATGAAGTCTGAAAACTTGTAGATCCTCCCTCCTAAAGGGGTAAAACCCGTAGGGTGCAAATGGATTTTTAAGAAGAAGAAGAGAGGTCCGCCAGGGAATGTAGAGACATTCAAATCTAGGCTTGTAGCCAAGAGATACACCCAAAATGAAGGCGTTGACTATGAGGATACCTTCTTGTCGGTGACCATGCTTAAGTCCATCTGAATCCACTTGTCCATTGTTGCTGCCCTCGATTATGAAATCTGGCAGATGAACGTCAAGACTACTTTTCTAAATGGAAATCTTGAAGAGCGCATTCATATTGCTCGACCAGACAGGTTCATGGGGATAGACCAAGAGGGCAAGGTTTGTGAACTGCTGAAGTTATTTATGGACTTAAGCAAGCGTCCCATATAATATCAAATTCGTAAATACTGTCAAGAAATTTGAATTTGAGCTGTTAGTGGACGAATCATGTGTGTATAATAAGCTGATACATGATGTGGTTTTTTTGGTTTTGTACGTGGATGATATTTTCTACTCACTCGGAATGATTTAAGAAAATTGTGTGATGTCAAGATTTGGCTTGCAAAGTAAATTGATATGAAGGATCTTAGAGAAGTTGTGTTTGTCCTAGATATTCAGATCTTTCGGGATCGGAAGAATTGTCAATTGGCGCTGTCTCAAACATCTTATATTGATAAGAAGAATCGCTTCTGTATGGAAGACTCCAAGAAGTGATATCTTCCCTTTAGGCATGGAATCAGCCTCTTCGAAGAGCAGTCTCTCAAGAATCCTTAAAAAGAGGAAGATATGAGAAAGATTCCTTATGCCTCAACCGTAGGAAGTCTCATGTATGCAATGCTTTGTACTAGGTCAGATATATGATATGCCATAGGTGTGTTGGGTCATCTCCAATCTAATCTTGGACTCGAGCATTGGAATGCTGTCAAGCATATCCTCAAGTATTTTAGGAGAACAAGGAAACACATGCTTGTGTATTCAGGTACAAACCTGAATATGACGTGTTATACCTATTGGAATCGTTGTGTGTGGAGCGGAGGCGGTTAGGTTTAAAAAATTTTATAGATAAGAAAATAGTTACGATGCCACAGTTTCCAAAAAATAATTTTTGATGAATTTTTTTCTCATCAGATACATTATATATCTATACATTAAATCATATGCATACAAAGGAAGGAAATATACCTCTTGTAGTCTATCAAGCGTTGTCGCTAACAACGAATTTGATATTCCACGAACAACGGGCTGTGAGATCCACACCAAGATCTTCTAAACCAATCCTGGAACACACTAGGACGTGCATGGGCACATAGAATAATTTCAGAACATTTTTTATCTCTAGATGTACTCCGCACATGAGATCTAGAGATTTAGAGAAGAACTTTTTGAGACAAAGCTCTGAGAGAGAATTGGAGAATTCGTTGAGCCTTTGATTAACAAATAATCACATAGATTGCTTCATCAATGAGGCCGATAGAATAATATATATTCTAAATCAAGGCTCATTAAGTTTAGGGATTTATTAAAATAAAAAATAATTTACAAATATGCCATTGCAGTATGACCCACTGCATTTTATGCCATATAGCAGTGGACCACTACATTTTGATACTGCAGTGGGACCCACTACACTGTGCGGTGAAGTATTGTAGTGTCGTGTGGCACTGCAAAATCTCATCCATATACTGTAGTGACGTAGGGCACTGCAGTACTGCACGCCTATCACTTATTCGAAACCAGTGATTGGCGTGTGTGGCAATCCAATGTGCCACGTGACAATTTTTCAAACTTTATTATTTTAATTTAATTAGATAAATATTTAAATATCAGTTAATTCAAAATTAACTTATCTGATCACACATATATACTAACTTATCTGTTAGTTCAAGATTAACAGATTAGTAAATTCAATTCAAATTATTATCTTATAATAATTTAATATTATTTAATTTCATAAATCAAATATATTGTTTCATTTATCGATTAATATAAAACTAATCGATATAATAATTTAATTGCAATTTTTAAAAATTATAATAAATAATTTAATTAATTAGTTTCACATAATTATTTTATAATAATATAGTTGCCCTATAAATTTAATTCTTTTTGCTAGTTAGTTTTTTTTCTTATGTCTTGAAACAGTCACACCCTATACAGTGTAGTACAAAGGTGGCTCGGGGACCATGAACGCTTAATTTTAAGCTCTATTAAATCAGATTATTAATTAAGATATTAATTTAAATAATCTTATTTATTAATTCTATTATTACTCCATTAAAAATATGAAATCACACTCTTAGTAATTACATAATATATTTACAGAATAATCTCGTGTAGTCCATTGATATAATCACTTCATGTAATTCTGTCATCCAATTCTTGGTTCGCAAATTAAAGCAGGTAAAAATTATCATTTTACCCTTATTTACCTCTTGATCCTTAAGTACCATTAATTTACTAGTGAATGGTCAATTTATAATTATATTATAAATTTGAGCTCAATAACCATTCAGTTCCAGAATTAACAATTAAGGTAACCAATATACGATCCATTGAAAAAGCTTGGATTCCAAATCTTGTAAGATCATGTTCCCAACCATCCATATCACTTAATCTCTAAAATAAAAGTAACTAGTCTATTTTATAAACAAACCTTAACGAGTGAATCAAAAGATCCAACAGACATGTATATGAGTTCATGACTACTCACAATTTAGACTGATTTATATATGATCATCAGATTGATGTGTATTAAATCTTTATGATAAATAATAAGTTAATAAATATATTAATCCACATCGGTCATATCCTATATAATCGAATTATATAAAGTACCTTCAATAAGATGTCTATCCACATGAGTGATCCTAATCTAGATCACATACATTCAAAATGCTTAGCAAACCGTACTAGCAATCATTCATTAAAGATTTCATATTTTAATATGTTGCGGACTATTTTATTCATTATCAGTGATCTTAATCCTCTCGTATTAATACAAGATCATAGTCTCATTAATGAATATGGAATTTTTAGATATTTATACAAATTATTCAATAATAATTCATAAAAGACAATTATAAGAAAAATATATTTTTATTAATTTTAAATTAAAATATCTTTACACATGATTTGAGGGCACTATGTCCAACAATCTCCTACTTGTCCTAAAGCAAATGCGGCATCTCTCTGAACCCCATATTTCACACATGACCATAAAAAATATCACAATAAGTGTATAGGTAAAAGGATCAACCATGTTTTGATCTTACACTATCTTCATAACAGTCACATCTTCTCGGTGCACGATCTCTCTTACAAGATGATATTTTCTCACAATGTGCTTGCCCCTCTTGTGACTCCTCGGTTTCTTTGAATTCGCTACCGCCCCATTATTGTCACAGTGCATGATCAGTGACTTATCCATACTTGGAACTACTTTCAGATTAGTATAGAACTTTCTAAGATGAATATACAGCTTCACAAGCCGCTATATATTCATCTTCCATAGTGGAATCTATAATACTGGATTGTTTAATACTTCTTAAGAATAAAACTCCTCCACTGAGGGTGAATACTGATCGAAACGTCACCTTTCGACTATCTCTATCTAATTAAAAATCAGAATTAGTATATCTAGTGGGGTTCAAGTCTCCACCTGAATAAACAAGTATATAATTTCTCATTCTACGAAGATAATTGAGAATGTGCTTTACTACAATCCAATATTCTAAACCATGATTTGATTGATAATGACTGGCAATTTCTACCACATAATAGATGTCCGGCCTCGTACACAATATGACATATATGAGGCTCCCAATGGTTGCAGCATAAGAAACCTTTCTCATATCCTCTTTCTCCTTAGATGTCTTAGCACACTACTCTTTGAAAAGGACAATTTCATGTCTGGTCAGTAGTTGATCTTTCTTGAAATTTTTCATAAAGAATCTTCCCAGCACTTTATTAATATAAGATGTTTGAGAAAGTGCCAAGAGCTTGTTCTTCCTATCCCTTAGGATTTGGATGCCTAGAACATAGCTCGCCTCTCCCAAATCTTTCATTTGGAATTTCTCAGCTAACATTTTCTTTACCTTCGACAAAGTTTCTACATCATTTCCAATTAGTAGAATATCTTCTACATAAATAACTAAGAAAACCACTATCTTATCTTTGGTGTATTTATAAGTACAAGCTTCGTTAACATTTTATTCGAAACCATATGATTTAGTATTCTAATCAAAACTAAGATTCCAAGATCTTGATGCTTGCTTAAATCCATAAATGGATTTAAGCATTTCGTATACTTTTTGATCTTGCTCTTTTTTCACGAACCCTTCGGGTTGCATCATATAGATGATTTCTTCAAGAGAGCCATTTAGAAAGGT
This sequence comes from Datisca glomerata, assembly GCA_003255025.1. Classification (NCBI taxonomy): domain Eukaryota; kingdom Viridiplantae; phylum Streptophyta; class Magnoliopsida; order Cucurbitales; family Datiscaceae; genus Datisca; species Datisca glomerata. Next base: position 758,348 of record QANY01009693.1, read on the forward strand.
TGTCTTGACATCTATTTGCCATATTTCATAGTCTAAACTAGAGGTTATGGATAAAAGAATGCGAATAGATTTTAGCATGAATTCCATTTATTGGTTCATGGCATCTTTCCATTTCTCCTTTTAAGGATCTTCCATCACCTCTTTAAAGGTTAATTGACTGTCCTTATCATTGTTTAACACTAGGACATTTTCCTCGAATTGTAGCGAATACGTTATCTTACAACCCTCCCACTACGACGTTGCACGGGGGTTTCATGAACAGGAACAATGATTTTTATGGTTTGTAGTTTATCAGTTAATGATGAAGACAATATGATCTCATCAGATACTAATTCTTCGAGAACTACTTTTCTCTGAAGTTTGTAGTTTTTCATATAGTCGTGCTCGAAAAAAGTAGCATTTATCGATATAAATATATTTTGATCATTATGACTATAAAAGTACCCACCTCTTGTTTCTGGAGTATAGCAACCAAATATACATACTTTAGACCTTGAGTCTAACTTTCCTGTATTAGGTCTAAGAACTTGAGCTGGACACCCGATATACAGAAATGATGCAAACTAGGTTTGGAGCTATTCCATAACTCTAAAGGTGTCTTACTTACAGACTTAGAAGGAATTACATTCAAAATGTAGGTTGTCGTTTGAAGTGCATATCCCTAGAATGTGAGTGGTAGTGATGAGTAGCTTAATATTGACCTAACCATATCCAATAAGGTTCGATTTCTCCTTTCTGAAGCACCATTTTGTTGTGACGTTCTAGGTGCTGTGAGTTGGGATATAGTTCCATAATCCAACAGGTAATCCTTGAATTCTAAATCCAAGTATTTATCACCTCGATCTGATCGAAGTGTTTTCAAAGATTTATCTAATTGCTTTTCAGCTTCAGCTTTGAAGTATTTAAACTTTTTAAAAGTTTCAGACTTTATGTACATTAGGTAAGTATAATCATATCTAGAGTAATCGTCAATAAAAGTGATGAAATACTCAGATCCACCTCTAGTTTGTATATTGATTGGTCAACATACATCACTATGTACTAGCTCAAGTGGTTCTTTGGCAATTTCTAGAGAAAGTCTCTTGACCTTTTTACCCTCTAAACAAGATTCACAAACTGGAAGAGTTCCAACTTTTAGTTCTCTCAAAGCACCATGCTTTATTAATCGGTTATTTTCTAGATTAATATGTCCCAACCTATGATGCCAAAGATACCATCATCTTCTTGAGAAATCTTTTGCCGTTTACTACCTTTTGGATTCGCTTCTTTTAATAATTCTGAATTATTTATTGCTCGTTCAGTTGGTTTAAGCATATATAGTCTGTTTAAAACTTTTACATGATAAATATCGAATCCGTTTTTAGAAATAATAAGCATATTATTATTAAAAAATATTTAAAATTTGTTCATGCAACAAGGATAATGAAATAAAATTTCTAGAGAATCCATGAATAAAATAAACATTATTTAAAACAAGATAATTATTTTTAAAATTTAAATGGACTGTCCCTAATGCTTTAAATGATATGAGAGCACCACTGCCAACTCTAATTATCACCAGCCGTCAACAAGCTCCCTTAACGAATCAAGCATCTAAAAAGAAGAACATAATGGTTAGTGGCTCCTGAATCTATAATCCAAGATGACAAATCATATTCCACTAAACAAGCTTCAAGTATAAGTAAATCATATTTACCTTTCTTTTTCAGATCGGAGAGATACTTATTATAGTTTCTCTTCTATTGACCTTCAACTCGACAATGTAAACATTTTCCCTTGGTTCTTTCTTCTTGGAGTTGTTGTCTTTCTTGTTCTTCTTGGGCTTTAGGTGACTTCTCGACTTTCTTTCTTTTCTTATTCACACTTTTATCCTTGCCATTGTTTTTCTTCCTTTTATTACCATTAACAACAGTGGAAGAAGGTTTTGCTTAGCAACATTTGCCTCCCTTCTTTGGTCATACTCTTGTTGAATGACTCAAAAGTCTGTGATTCATTCCACAATGGGGTTTTGTTGAATTACAACTTGTTCATAACATCAATGGTAGCCCCTGAATCTATAATCCAAGCACCTATAATCCTAGCATATATAATCCTAGCATCAGTGAGCTCTTCATGAAATTCCTCAATAAGGACAAACTTGTGGTTTTCACACATTAGCATCAAATTAAAATTTCATTTCCATCTTATAATGTTATCACCATTGAGTTTTTCAAGTGCAAGAGAAGAAGGAATGGGGTAGCGCATGGTAGACATATCAAAAGCTGAAAGGAAATAAAATATACATCATTCAATACAATTGAAATAACTATAAAAAATTCAGAATGTAAATGTGATGCATGAATGCAACATATCAAACACATAAACTTAACAATTACTAATCCACGATAAGACAACCTAACAATTAATGTGCCGCCTTAGAGTCAGTGATATTAATGTCAAACTGTTTATAAGACATTCTCATCCTTATTAATTAAAACTTAAAATATCTCATATTTTCTCTTATAATAATAAGGTACCGTGTATTTGGTCAAGTCACAATTATCCACTCAGAGCTCAATTGTGACTTTGTGAGTGTATCCCATTATTTCAGAAGTCATGACTTAATTTAAAAAATGCCTCCTTAGGATCAGTCAAGTCTAAAGTACATCACTTAGTCCTATCTTCTAAAGAAGTCAACTTTGATATAGATACAGTTCGAAACCTTTCTTAGGGTGATGAAAGCAAAGCCGTTTCGAGGCCATCATCATAGCTCACGTTGTTGTACTAATAATGGAGACCGTAGGTTACATTGCATGTCAAACTTCTCCCACTCAATTTTTTTTGTAATTAATGTATTTCTATTTAACTAATCAATTAATTCTAAATTAATTACTAGTTAAAATAACCCTATGAATGTAAAATTAATGTTTAATCCAATTTTATTGGTCTAAGTTCGTTTAACCTTTCAAAGAGACTAAGACTAATTTAGGTGAACTTATAATAATTAGCCAATTACATTCATATAACTTTAATAAAACACTTTTAATTAAAGTCGGTTATCCTAAAGGCCTAACTAAACGCACGCCTTTAGGATGGTGTGATTACCAAGTTTAACTAATTAAAACTTAGCAGTTTACATGCAATTAATTTTGCAAAACAATTCACATAAACACATTAGGACAATCCTAATAAATCATGTTTCTACTAATAAACACATTAGGACAATCATAAATACAAATCTGCAAATGAAGGCTTAATATGAAAGAGATTATGATAAATTGGTTGGTCAAGTGATTGAGCATTAAAAGATTGAATATTTAAAAATGGGTCACGAAAGAGCAATTTAGATTTCTAAATATATGGGTATGAGACTCTAAATGGGTAGAGTCAATCTAAATGGGTCTCATACCCATAATCGTAGAGTCAATAGAAAACTATGAGAATGATATAGATGATTAGGAAAATTTGAATACCCTGGATCCTCAAAATCTAACTATTTCAGTTATGACAATGATTCTCCTAACATCTCTATGGGGTGTAGAGATATTGTTTGCTTATTTGCATACATGAATAATTGTTTATATCTAATCTCACTCTCCACCCAAGTGGCTGGTTATTCTTACAATTGATTATTTCTCTATATTATTTATTTACTTAATCTGTAAATCTATTTATTAGAGGATGACATACCAGCTTCTATTTGGTTAGCTTCAGGAACCTAGGTAAGACCTCTTAGATACGTAAATTTCAAGGGTATGGTGGTTGTAGAGGTGAAATGGAGAAGAATGAAGTCTAATGGAGGTTTTAGAAGTCACAAGGTTAGTAATGAAATACAGTATGAAGTTCTCTAATCAATTTCTTACTTGGTTATTGATAAACAATAATATCAATAACCACCCATAATAGGTGGTGAATATTTTAATTAAGAAGAAATTGAAGTAGAAACAGTGAATGAACAGTATTATCCCTACCATGTTTGGATCTGATACCAAAACGCGCGGAATCAACAGTGATTTGGAGATGGATTATTAAGATGTAAGAAGATAAATAGTAAAAATTATATTATCAAATAGTAATTACAAAAATTATATTAGGGTGTAAGATTAAAAAACTTACACAAACAGAGTTTATTGGCAACGATAAATTAATGCTCCCACTCACTAATTTATGTTAAATAAAAAGAAGAAAAGATTTACAAAAGAGTAGAAGAAGAAGAAGAAAGTTTTGTTTCACAAAACAAGTTTTAGCTCTCAAATAGTAAGAGTTGTAAAACGAGTTTTGAGGAACAAATGAGAAAGGGCTACCTATTTATAGTTAAAGAAAATGGAGTTTACCGATAACCCATCACTTACCTGAACTATTCTATTCTATAAAAGTAAAAACATTTTACACGCCTACTTTTGTCTCTTTTGACTACGAATAGTAGAAAGCATAAATAGTTGCCTAATTATTCGACAACTAGGGGTCAAGGTCGGCCAGTGAGACGATGGGAGATAAGCTTCATCGTCGAGAGGGAAACAGCCCGGATCACCAGCTAAGGCCCCTAAATGACCGCTCAGTGATAAAGGAGGTAGGGGTGCAGAGACAGCCAGGAGGTTTGCCTAGAAGCAGCCACCCTTGAAAGAGTCCGTTGAGCGCCTCGTGGCTATGTCATAATAGATCCGAACACTTGCCCCGGATCAACTTCCAGATCATAATTGCTCTAGTGAATAACTAAATAAAATAGATAGATGGGAGATAGCAGAGAAAGAAACAAAGTATAAAAATCTCTCATAGGTTCACTAATTACTTAACTATTGACGGGTCTCTTTGTATGTGTTGTCCGGAAAGAGGAGGACTTAATGATTATTCGTTCGCCGGAACCAGAAGTCAAAATTTTGGTAGATAGGGATCCCATAAAAACTTCTTTCGAGAAATGATCAAAATGACAAATTACAAAGAATCTTGATATATGAAATCTTGATCTTCATGTCTGATTTGTTGAAAGTGATTAAGATTATTGTTATTTTGGTGGAGCCACTATTTTCTTTGATAATTGCTAACTCAAAAGTCTTGATTGTCAAATTACTTGGTATTGTTTGTTTTCGTTGGTATTTTTCCGAAGGAGAAATATTCGACTTTTGATTTTATTCATCACTGCTTAAATTGGTACTGTCAAAATGATCTTGTGAATCCTGAAATGCGTCATGGGCCCATTGAGGTAAGTCGCGGCCTTTCAAATTTGTACCACCTGTCAGTTGTTAATGGAGAGTCTTGGATGTTTGGCCTTTCTGAAATTTTGGTTTTATTGGGTGGTTTGACTCAACTGAAGATCCAGAGTCAGAATCGTCATTGTCTTCTGGCAGGAGAAGCAATTTTTGGACTAATTCCTACTTTGATTTAGATTTTGGCTTCGTGACCTTGGATTTACCCTTTGAGGAGGGTCATGATTCGAGTTTTGATTTAGGTCTGAATTCTTTGGATGAATTGGATGATTGTGGTTCTGGACTAGTAGGTACATTTATTCTTAATGGAGTCTGGGTAAATGGATTGACCAGCTTCGGGCTAGGGTGGTTTTTTAGAAACTCTTTGATTGATAGATTTATTTATTTTCTTGGTATTGAACTTGTCCCACCATTTCACATAATATTGTCTAGTGAGAACTTTATTTTTTATTGAGTATTGCCACTTGAGAATCCATGGTAATTTAAATTTATTTATAAAGCAAAGTAGTTGAGGAAAAGAAGCCTCAATTGGTGAGGGCTTATAAAATTTTAAAAATAAATCAAAACTCTACTGTAGATCGATTGGGAAAAGTTCTAAGTGGGGACCGTGAACAGAGCGCCACCTTAAGAACCATTTTGGAAATTAGTTTTAAAATTCTTGTCGAAATTAAAAAACCACGAGTGGGTAAAATTATTATCTTGATGTAGAAAAATTTTGTGTCAGGCATTGATGTAGTCAAAATAATTGTATTATTTTTTATTCAACAAGTTTTTCAGTCCTGAAGGATGGGCCTTCCATTCCTCGAATGTTAGAATTTTGAGAATGTAAAAGGAGTGATAGATGATCTTTCCTTCTCCATTCTTGATTGGGCTGATATTTACAGATTTAATTTTTAAAAGAATGTCTTAATAGAAACTGAGATTTTTGTCTCTGTGACCAGGGACAAAATGAAAACAGGAAGAAAATGTGCTTTTGCTATTTCAGTAGGATTTTTTAGATGAGTGAATGGGAGCTTAATATGAAAAAGATTTTTACTTGGTTTTTTGTGAAGATAGGGAGACAATTTTCTGTATTTTATAATTGGCTGATTTACTAATTGGGCGTGAAAGGGTTGAGATATTGCGAATGAGTCAAATTGGTTGATCATGAACGATTGATAGTTAGGTCTGATGGAACCAAATATTAGGAGTAGAAGAGTTCTCTTTAATTTGGACCTTGAGAGCCAATTGTGGGACTAAAGGTTCCCCTTTAGTTTCGTGTTTAAGGCCTAGAGCCTAGACCCCATCGTTTTGCTGCCCCTACAAAAATTCACGGGTTAAAAATTCAAGAATTGAATTATTCATACCTTTAATAAATTTAGTATCAAAATAAAAAATACTAATTATAGACTACCATCTAGCAAAAATCTGTTTGGATGTTATATTTTTAACATCCTTTTCTAGAACATGCTTAGCAGATTTACAATCAATTTTTGGCAAATTTTTTTGATTTAACAAGTGATCTTGGCATTTCTGTATGCATAATACAACAGAAAATATTTTATTTTTCATTGTACTGTAATTGATTTGGGATTGAGTCCAAGTTCCAGATGTAAATCTAACAATTTGTTATGAAGCATTTGGGGAAATTTTTTGTAATATGATACCTCCATATCCAATTTCAGAGGCATCTGTTTGAATGATTTTGAAAGAATTATTGATAGGAATGCCAAGACAAGGAAGTGTCTTGACATGGGCCTTAATTATTTGATCAAATCAATATGGACAGATGTCCATGGTGGGGGATTCTTTTTCAGTCTGTCAACGAGAGGCTTACAATCAATTCCCATTTTATTGTAAAAATCAGTTACGTAATTTAAGTTTCATAGAAATCTTTGCAACTGTGTTTTATCTAAGATTTCATTGGAGAATTTGTCAGCGAATTGTATTACCCTATGAATTGGCTTGATTATAGAATGGTGTATTTCGAATCCTAAGAATCTAACCTTAGATTGAAATAACCTAATTTTACTTACAGAGATAACTAAACCATTTTATTTTATTATCCTAGCAAATGATTCAAGATGTTTCCAATGTTATTACATTGATTTAGAGAAAATGAGCACATCATCAATGTAAACAATTGAGAAATCAGTAAAATAATTAAAGATTTCATTTATTATATTCTAAAATTCACTGGGAGCATTTTTAAGATCAAAGGGCATTACATTCCATTCGTAATGGCCAAATGGATTTACCAATACAGATTTATACTTATCATTTTCATTTATCTGAATTTGTCAAAATCCAGATTTCATGTCAAATTTAGAGAATATCACTACATCTCCAAGTCTATTTATCAGATCCATTTTGTTTAGTATTGAATATCTTATCCATTCCAAAACATTATTAATGGGTTTATAATTGATTACTAAATGAGGAACTCCTCATTCAATTTCACTGGTCTTTTAGACATAAAAGGCCAAGTAGGACCAAAGAGATTTACTCTTTCTAATGATATTTTTATTGAGGATTAGCATACGAGAACTATTGGTAGATGACAAAGATTCTTTTATCTTCTTGAAGTACTTGGTTGAAACTAGTCTTTCCTGCATACAATTCAAATATGCTCATGAATCTACAAAAACCATTGTTGTGAAATCAAAATCTTGAATAATTGTTCTGACCATTATGTGCCATATTTTGATTTTGATGTGATTGAGTATTTGGATGAAATTTTCATCGTCTTGAATGTTAATAATGGATTCTTCAATCTCATTATTAGAAACTAGTAATTTACTTGGTTTACTAGATTCTTGTTTATTAATTAGATTTTCTATTTTTAAAAGGTTTAATTCTTCTTTTATTTCTGTGTTAGAATTTTGTAATTCTTTTTTTTTTGTATTTTAATATTTTTAATTTCCTTTTGAATTTCCTGTAAGGTAACTTCTTTTTCTTTCCTTTTAACTTATTGAAATTTTCAAGGGTTTAAGAAAGACTTGCAGTATTATTATTAGACTTAATTGCTGTCCTTAATTTTAGTGTCTTCATTACTGTTATCTAGAAAGTCATTGTGACTTTTGAAGAGTCATTGTTGCTATTGATTGTTAGGTATCTTAATAGCTGTTGCATTGGAGGACTATTATGATATATTTTCAAGATTACTTGATTCTTTGATTTTGATTATTCCAAATATTGATATTTTGCCAAAGGTGAATTATTTCTCTTTATTACTAATAGGTCCTTCAAGTGTTGATGAGTAACTTTTCTGGATGATTGGTAACTTGACTCTATGAATAGTTTAAAGTCAGATTTGTCTTCATTCTTCAAGAGGAAAAGCATTTCTTTGATTAATTCTTGGCCTTTGATTTACCCTTTGAAGAGGTTTCAGACTCAGGTTTTGATTTGGGTTTGAAGGAATTCAAAGTTGATAAGTTTATTTGTGTAGCTAGGTTAATTGGCTCAGTAAATTTTAATGAAATTTGGGTAAAAATATTTGCTAGTTCATATTAGGATGAACACTCGTAAAATAATTTATGGATGCAATAATTTTCTGAATATTCAATCTATCCCACCACTTGATATAATATTCTTTGGTGATGACTCCATTTTTAACCAAGTATTGCCATTTCAAAATCCAAAGTATTTTATATCTGTTTGAAAACCAAAGTATTTGGGGGAAGGAGGCCTCAATTGGTAATGGCTTTGTAAACCTTTGAAAATAAGTTGGAACATTGTTGTAAATCAATTGAAAAAAATTCTAAGGCAAGATCATGACTGAACCACCATTTTGAGAACCAATTTAGAAAATCAATTTTAAAATTGTTATCAAAATTTGAAGACCAAAAGTGAGAAAAGTCACTACCTTGACGCAAGCAAATCTCGTGCCATGCATCAATATGGTTAAAATAATTATTATTTTCATTTAAAAGTATTTTGAAACTTGAAGAATGAATTTTCCAGACCTTCATAGTTATGATGCTGAGGATAGAAAAAGAATGGTAAATGATTCTTTCCTCAAAATTTTTTATTGGGCTAGTTTTTATGGATTTTGTTTCTAAGAGGATATTTCTGTAGAAACTAAGATTTTTGTTATTGTGTCTATGGACATAATGGAATTTGGGAATGAAATATGGGCTTTAACAATTTGTGCTAGATCTTTCAGTTGAGCAAATGAAGGCTCAATATGAAAGAGATTATGATATCGGTTGGTCAAGTGATTGAGCATTAAAAGATTGAGTATTTGAAAAGGGGTCAGATTGTTTGGCCAGGGTTAATTGCTGATCGGGTCTGATGGACCGAAGTATTGTTAATTGGACTTGATTAGGAGTAGAAGACTCCTCTTTGAAAATTCAATTTAGAATTTACCTATCTCAATAGATTTCCAGTTAAAATTTCATTATAACAGATTTCATTATTTTTGTAAATGATAGGAGAAAATACCATAAGAATAAGCATAAAATTTTTAACCAATATTTTTCAAAGAATAAAATTTATTCTAGAAGAAAAAACAATAAATGTTCTTTTGATAAACAAATACTTAAGTATTTTAAATATGGCCAGAATGATCATTCTTCTAAAACTTGTCAAGTTAAAGACAAAATTAATCAATTAAAAATCTCTAATGAAGTTACACGAATTGTTTAGAATCGAAGAGCCAATAGAAAACTATGAGAGTGATAGTGATGATTTAGGAGAATTTGAATACCCTAAATCCTCAAAATCTAACACTTCCAGTTATTACAGTGATTCTCCTAACATCTCTATGGGGTGTAGGAATAGTTGTTGTCAAAAAATTAATGTTCTAAATCAAAATAAAGAACAAGAAGAAAATCTCTTGTTGAATTTAATTAGCAAAATTAAAAATCCAGAATACCTAGAAAGACTTAGGAAAGTAATTTTAAAAGAAAATACTAACTCTAAAATATCGCAAGCCTTTCACAAACCCTTAAAAATTCAATAGGGTAAAGGAAAGAAAAACAAGTTATCCAACATAAACTTCAAAAATAAATTAAAAATATTAAAATAAAAAAGAATTAAATCTTTTAATAAAGAGCTTAATTAAAAACTCATGAATCTTGTAAACTAGGAGAACCTAGTAGATTCTCAATTTCAATTAATAAGGTTGAAGAACCTATTTTCAACAATCAAAATAATAATAATTTCATCCAAATACTTAATCATATCAAAATCAAGAAATTGTGTATAATGGTCAGAATAATAAATCAAGATTTTGATTTCACAATAACGACTCTTGTTGATTCAGGAGTAGATTTGAATTGTATGCAGGAATGACTAGTTCCTCCCAAGTACTTAAAGGATACAAAAGAATCTTTGTCTTATGCCAATGATACTCATATACATATCAAATATGAAATACTCAAAGTTCATATTTGCCAAGACAATGTATGTTTTAAAACATTGTTTCTCTTAGTAAAAAATATGACTGATAAAACAATTATAGGTTTACGAGTCATTTCTTTGTTTTATCCTTTTACAATAGACTATTATGAGATAATTACTTATCCTATGGATGAACCAATTAAACTCAAATTTCTTTTTTTCTCACAATAAGAAGTTGAAAGCTTTAAAAACAAATTTTGTTTTTAAATTCAAAAGGATTGAAGAACAGTTTCAAGTTCATGTTCTTCAAAATCAAATCTTTGAACGAAGAATTATTCGTTTAGTAATCAACTACAAACCCCTTAATGATATTTTGGAATGGATAAAATATCCAATATACCTTGAACCAAGAATACAAACTAGATTGGGAAAGAATAACTGAACACAATGATGACCCAGCCAATCTAGATAGACGCAATAGGTTCAGATATTCATATAATATGAATAAAAAAAATTATACTTGCTGAATGGAAGACATTCATGCAAAAATATAAATTTGACATATTTTTCCTTGATTATATCGAGGATATTTATGAGAAAAATATTAAAGTAGTTTCTAAATTTAAATGGGTCAAGGAAGACTCCAGTGTGGTGACTGTCAGCCATCCACCGCTTGAAAAAATCCTAATTAAACTTTTCCAAATTGATTATGAGAAAACTCCTGATGTCGAAGAAATACTTAGAAGGGTAAAATCTTTAAGAGACAATGTCTTAGAATCAAATAGCCTTAGGTTAGAATCTATACGAGCCATCCATAATTCATAATTCTTCCAATAATAAAATTGAAGAATCTTGTAGGCCAAAATCCTATGAATCATCCACAATTGACGAACCTTCAAATAATATTGAGGAACTATCAAAATATTTAGAAATTAAATCATCTGTCAAGGTTATTGATCATGATAATATCTTTGAATTAGTTATTCATGGGTTAGAATCCACCTATGAATCTTCCATAATTAATGAATCTTCAAATACTGAAAAAAATTATAGATTTTAAAAATTAATAAATCATCCTCCGTTAAGGACATTGACTATAAAAATTCTTTAATCACTGCTTCTCTTTTCAAGATTGCAAAGAAAGAAAAAACTAATAAAAACTTAGTTGAACAACTCAGTTACACAAATCAAAGTCTAATTATAATAGGTAAATAATTAGACAATTTTGAGAATAGGGTTGATGATCTTCATAAACTTGAATCTAGTGAAACCACTCTAAAAAATCTTTAATAAATATTTCAGACAAAACAGATTCAAGAACTGAAGAATAAATATGTTGAATCATATTCATCTGATAAAATTAACAGTCTTTCATGATTTGAAATTGAATCTGAAAAATTTGATAAAATACTTCAAGAATCGAAAGTAATTAATCAAGACGGTAATCAGATTCAGAAAGTCATAAGTCAGAATCTACCTATGAGTCAACCACAATAGGTAAATCTTTAAATATTAACAATATTGAAAATAAATTTAAAAATTTAGAATTTAGTAAATTAGAAAGGAAATTGCCTAAAAGTCCTATTTCTCCTGATATTTAAATTACTGATAGTTCTTTAGTTAACCAATTTTCTGTTTTTGCAAATAAATTGCACAAATAGAATATTGATGGACTTCCTGAGCATGAACTTCTCAATAAATTTCAACACATGGCAATGATAGCTAACAGCTACATTAACACACACAATTTACTTCACAATGAAATAACCACTCTTTTAGTCACAGGATTCACAGGAATGCAACGTTCCTGGTGGGGAAAAATTTCTCACAAAAGAATCTAAAAATACAATCCTTTCAGCAGTAAAGATTAATGCTGAAGGAACACTAATTATTGAAAAAAATTAGGAAACAATACATGATGCCACCAATACACTTCTCTACACAATAGTTAAATACTTCATTAGAATGTCAAGTAATATTACTTCGCGTATCCATAATCAATTGACCAATCTTAGGTGTCCGACCCTAAGTAAATTCCACTTGTACAAAAATATATTTTTATCTAGAATAATGTCAAGGGGATGATAACAATCAACCCTCTTGGAAAGACAATAACATTAATGAATTATCCATTTTGTACAGAGTAGTCCTTAGTAATAACCTAGGAAACATAGATTATGATAGTCTTACCTATGGTACAATATTACTACAATACAAAAATAAGATTTTGAAATGTGCATTGATATGAAAAATAAAACTATAGTATATGAATTAGGAAATTCTTGTGAGCAATATGGTTTACTCCCTCTATTAAGAAAAATTCTCATTCAAACCCTAGAAGGTCTCACAAGCCCGATAGGAGAAAATACCATAAGAATAGGCATAAGATTTTTAACCAATAATTTTCAAAGAATAAAAATTTTGACAAATGTTTCACCAAGAATAAAAATTATTCTAGAAGAAAACGCAATAAATGTTCTTTTGATAAAATTAAACCTAAGTATTTTAAATATGGCAAGAATGGTCATTCTTCTAAAACTTGTCAAGTTAAAGACAAAATTAATTAATTAGAAGTATCTAATGAAGATAAACAAGATTTGTTTAGAATCGTAAACTCAATAGAAAACTATGACAATCATAGTGATGATTTAGGCGAATTTGAATATCGTGAATCCTCAAAATATAATTCTTCCAGTTATGACAGTGAGTCTCCTAATATCTCTATGAGATATAGGGATAGTTGTTGTCAAAATATTAATGTTCTAAATAAAAATAAAGAACAAGAAGAAAATCTCTTGTTGGATTTAATTAGCAAAATTAAAAATCCAGAATATCTAGAAAGACTTAGGAAAATAATTTTAAAATAAAATACTAAGTCTAACAATATCGCAAGCCTTTCACAAATCCTTAAAAATTCAATAAGGGTAAAGGAAAGAAAAAAATTTATCCTACATGAACTTCAGAAAGAAATTAAAAGTATTAAAATAAAAGAAGAATCAAATCTTTTAATAAAGAGTTTAATTAGAATTCATGAATCTTATAAACTAGGAGAACCTAGTAGATTCCCAATTTCTGTTAATAAGGTTGAAGAACCTATTATCAATAATCAAAATAATGATAATTTCATTCAAATACTTAGTCATATCAAAATCAAGAAATGGTGTATAAAGGTCAGAATAATAATTCAAGATTTTGATTTCACAATAATTGTTCTTGTTGATTAAGCAGTAGATTTGGATTAAATGTAGGAAGGACTAGTTCCTCTCAAGTACTTCAAGAAGACGAAAGAATCTTTGTCTTCTGCTAATGGTACTCAGATGCATATCAATTATTAAATACTCAAAGTTCATATTTACCAAGACAATGTATCATTTGTCTCAGCCAAAAATATGACTAATAAAATTATTTTAAGTTTATCATTCCTTACTTTGTTGTATCATTTTACAACAGAGCATGATGAGATAATTACTTAGCCCATGGATAAACTTGTTAAATTAAAATTTCTTTCTTTTCCTCGTAATGAAAAATTGAAAACTTTAAAACAAAATCATGTTTTCAAAACCATCAATTTAATTTCTTACAAAGAAAAAAATTGTGATTTTACAAGGAAAAATAAAATTTGGAAGAATTGAAGAACAACCTCAGAATTCTGCTCTTCAAAGTCAACTCTTTAAACAAGAAAATCCTTGTATAAAACCTAATTATAAGCCCTTCAAAGATGCTTTGAAATGGATAAAATATCCAATATCAAACAATATAGAATTAATTAACAAATATCAACCTATAAATCTTCTACAATAAGTGAATTTTCACATATTAACAATATTGAAAAAAATTTAAATATTAATAAGTTAGAAAGAAAATGGCATAAAAAACCCATGCCTCCTGATATTCAAATTACTGAATCTTCCCTTGTTAATCAATTTTTTGTTTCTGCAGAAAAAATTATATGAATGGAACAGTGATGGTATTTCTGAATAGGAAGTGCTCAATAAATTACAACACATGACAATGGTAGCTAATAGCTACATTACCACCCACAATTTACTTCATGAAGAAGTAATAAATCTTCTAGCCACAGGATTCATAGGAATGCTCATTCCTTGTGGGAAAAACATCTCACAGAAGAATCTAAAATTGCCATTCTTTCAGCAGTAAAGATTGATACTGAAAGAAACCCAATTATTAGAGAAAATCAGGAAACTATACCTGATGGAATTAATACACTCCTTTATACAATAATTAAACAGTTCAAGTAAAAACACTTTACATGCCTACTTTTGTCTACTTTTGACTAAGAATAGTAGAAAACATAAATAGTTGCCTAATTATTCGACAACTAGTACAATGATTACAAAACGACAAACTACAAAGAATCTTGATATTTGAAATCTTGATCTTCTTGTCTGATTCGTTGAAAGTGATTAAGACTGTTGTTATTTTGGTGGAGTCACTATTTTCTTTGATAATTGCTAACTCAGAAGTCAAATTAGAAAGGAGGAATTAAAAATTACTTGGTATTGTTTGTTGTCCTTGGCATTTTGCCAAAGGAGAAATATTCGACTCTTGATTTTATTCATCATTGCTTAAATTGGTACTATCGAATGAATCTTGTAAATCTTAAAATGCGTCATGGGCCCATTGAGGTAAGACACGGCCTTTCAAATTTTGACTGCCTGTCAATTGTTGATGGAGAGTCTTGTCGAATGGATCTTCTAAATTCTTAAATGCGTCATGGGCCCATCAGTAAGACGCGGCCTTTCAAATTTTGACTGCCTGTCAATTGTTGATGGAAAGTCTTGGATGTTTGACCTTTCTGGAATTTTAGTTTTATTGGGTGGTTTGACCGGACTTTCCGTAACCGATCTACAATAGAGTTTTGATTTATTTTTAAAATATTATAAGCCCTCACCAACTGAGGTTTATTTTCCTCAACTACTTTGCTTTATAAATAAATTTAAATTACCCTAACTTGGACCTGGTCAATCGAATTAAGAATTCTAACACATAAATAAAGGAAGAATTAAACCTTTTAAAAATAGAAAATCTAATTAATAAACAAGAATCTAGTGAACAAAATAAATTACTAGTTTCTGATAATGAGATTGAAGAACCTATTATTAACAATCAAGACGATGAAAATTTCATCCAAATACTTAATCACATCAAATTAAAAAAATGGCACATAATGGTCAGAATAATTTTTAAGATTTTGATTTCACAACAATGGCTCTTATGGATTCAGGAGAAAATTTGAATTGTATGCATGAATGACTAGTGCCTGGGTAAATGGATTGACCAGCTTCAGGCTAGGGTGGTTTTTTGCAAACTCTTGATTGATAGATGTATTTATTTTCTGGGTATTGTACTTGTTCCACCATTTCACATAATACTGTCTGGTGGGAACTTCATTTTCTATTAAGTGTTGTCACTTGAGAATTCATGGTAATTTAAATTTATTCATAAATCAAAGTAGTTGAGGAAAAGAAGCCTCAATTGGTGAGGGCTTATAATATTTTAAAAATAAATCAAAACTCTACTATAGATCGTTTGGGAAAAGTTCTAAGAGGGGACCGTGAACGGACCATCACATAAGAACCATTTTGGAAAATTAGTTTTAAAATTCTTGTCGAAATTCAAAAACCTTGAGTGGGTAAAATTATTATCTTGCTACAGGAAAATTGTATGCCAGGCATCATGTAGTCAAAATAATTATATTATTTTTTATTCAAAACAATTTTCAGTCCTGAAGGATGGGCCTTCCATTCCTCGAATGTTAGAATTTTGAGAATGTAAAAGGAGTGATAGATGATCTTTCCTTCTCCATTATTGATTGGGCTGATATTTACAAATTTAGTTTCTAAAGGAATGTCTCTATAGAGACTGAGATTTTTGTCTCTGTGACCAGGGAGAAAATGAAAATCATGAAGAAAATGTGTTTTTGCTATTTCAGCGGGATTTTTCAGATGAGTGAATGGGAGCTCAGTATGAAAAAGATCCTTACTTATTTTTTTTTGAAGATAGGGGACGATTTTCTGTATTTTGTAATTGGCTGACAATAATATCAATAACTAGCCATAACAGGCGGTGAATAGTTTAAATCAAGCAGAAATTAAAGAAGAAACAGTAAATGAGCAGTAATTATCCCCACCAAGTTTGGCATTGATATTAAAAGGCACGGAATCAACAGCGATTTAGAGAGGGGGTATTAAGATGCAAGAAGATAAATAATAAAAACTGTATGATCAAACAATAATTACAAAAACTGTATTAGGGTGTAAGATTAAAAACTTGCACAAATAAAGTTTATTGGCAACGATAAATTAGTGCTCCCTCTCACTAATTTATGTTGAAGAAAAGATTTACAAAAGAGGAGAAGAAGAAGAAAGCTTTGTTTCACAAAATATGTTTTAGCTCTCAAATAGTAAGAGTTGTAAAACGATTTCTAAGGAACAAATGGGAGAGGACTACCTATTTATATCCAAGGAAAGTGGAGTTCATCGAGAACCCATCACTTACCTGAACTATTCTATTCTACAAAAGTAAATATATTTTACATTTCTACTCTTTTTTACTTTTGACTAAGAATAGTAAAAAGCATAAATAGTTGCCTAATCATTTGACAACTAGTACAATTATTATAGAAAATGACAAATTACAAAGATTCCTTGATAATTGTAATCTTGGATTCATGCATCTTCATCATTGTGTCTTGAAAAGAGTCATTGTGACTATTGTTGCGTTATTTCGGTGGAGCCACTATTGTTGTTTTTTGATAATTGCTATCTTTAATTTTACTGCCTTCATTACTGTTATCTTGAAAGTCATTGTGACTTTTGCAGAGTCATTGTTGCTATTGATTGTTGGGTATCCTTCTGGTCATTACATGGGAGGATTATTATGATATATCTTCAAGATTACTTGACTCTTTAATTTTGATTATTCCAAATATTGGCATTTTGTCAAAGGTGAATTATTTCTCTTTATTACTGAGCTTGATGTCGTCATATAGGTCATTCAGCTGTTGAAGAATAACCTTTTTTGGATGATTGGTAACTTGACTCTATGAATAGTTTAGAGTCAGATTTATCTTTGTTCTCGAAGAGGAGACGCATTTCTTGGATTAATTCTTTCTTCAATTTGGATTTAGGCTTCATGACCTTTGATTTAGCTTTTGAAGAGGTTTCAGACTCAGGTTTTGATTCAAGTTTGGAAGAATTCAAAGTTGATAAGTTTATTTGTGGAGCTAGGTTAATTGACTCATTAATTTTTAATAAAATTTTGATAAAAAGATTTGCTACTCTCATATTAGGATGAACACTCGCAAAATAATTAATGGATACAATAATTTTTTAAAGTTCTAAGGTAAGACCATGACTGAACCACCATTTTAAGAACCGATTTAGAAAATAAATTTTGAAATTGTTATCAAAATTTAAAAACTAAAAGTGAAAAGCCACTACCTTGATGCAAGAAAATCTCATGTCATGCATCAATATAGTTAAAATTATTATTGTTTTCCTTAAAAGTATTTTGAAACTTGAAGAATGGATTTCCAAACCTTCATAATTGTGATCCTGAGGATAGAGAAAGAATGGTAAAAGATTTTTTCCTCAGAATTTTTTATTGGGCCAATTTTTATGGATTTTGTTTCTAAGAGGATATCTCTTTAAAACTGTTATTGTGTTTAAGGAGATAATGAAATTTGGGAATGAAATGGGCTTTAGAAATTTGTGTCGGATCTTTCAGATGAGCAAATGAAGGCTTAATATGAAAAAGATTATGATAAATTGGTTGGTCAAGTGATTGAGCATTAAAAGATTGAGTATTTCAAAAGGGGTCAAATTATTTGACCAGGGTTAATTGGTAATTGGGTCTGATGGACCCAAGTATTATTAATTAGATTTGATTAGGAGTAGAAGACTTCAATTAGATTTAGGCAAGGGCAAATTGTTGAGTCGAAGACTCTTCTATTTTTAAACCATTTATCACATATTTTCTGAAAGTGATATTGATTCCTTTTATTAACGATTTCACAGCATGCTTATGACATTGTTGAAATTTATCAGGCATGATGAGGAAAGTTACTTTTAGTACCAAAAATTCTTTTATTTTTTATTTGAAAATTCAATTTTAGAATTTTCTTTGCTCAATAGATTTTCAGTTTAAATTCTACTATAACAGATTTCGTTATTTTTGAAAAACCTATTTTCACACTTTTCTTTTACCATTGAATTAATGTTGTATTGAATTCATACTTCAGCCCAACATCTTCTAATATTTCATCCAATACATAAATCCAATCATTTTTTAGATATTCAAATCTATTATGACCATAATTAATGGATGTGAGTTTTGAACAAAAGACGATTGTATTGCCACTGAGCTTCTTGATTTTAAAACAATTTTGATTAAATACTCTGGCCTTTACCTTCTCATATTCTAGTAGGTCAGGTTTTTCAAATTGCCTTATTGCAGACTCTTGGTATGATTTCCTGCAAAAGATTTCAAATAAGGGAGTCAAGAATTTAATTATTAATACATTGGATAAATTAAATATTAAAATAAAATTACTATAAATAGATTGTTACCTGACAAAACTTTGATTGGAAGGAATCTCAAAACATGTTTTGCAGATTCATGATTAATTAAATAATTTTTTTAATAAGGCAAATTGTATGAAATAAATTTCAAATTCTGGAAATCTATTTTTTGAATGAAATAATTTGATTCTTTTTGCAAAGATAACTAAAATATTTTGTTTTATTATGTTGACAAACAATTCAAAGTATTTCCAGTATTGTTTGTCATATTTAAAGGAAATATTACCCATCAAAAAATTCAACTAGTATTGTTTATTAAGAATGCAGTCAATTAAAAATTGATTAAAGAATTCAATCATTATATTCTAAATTTACTTGAAGCAAATTTAAGATTAAATGACATTATTTTCCATCCAATTTTGTATTCATTAATTTTATTCATTGGGATCTGCCAAAATCTAAATTTTGTGTCAAACTCAGAGAACACAACGATATTTCTAAATTTATTGGTTAAGTCTCCTTTGTTTGATATTGGATATTTTATCCATTTCAAAGCATATTTGAGGGGCTTATAATTAGTTTTTGAACAAGGATTTCCTTGTTAAAGATTTGACTTTGAAGAGTAGATTTCTGAGGTTGTTCTTCAATTCTTCCAAATTTTATTTTTCCTTATAAAGACCACAATGGTTTTTCTTTACAAGAAATTAAATTGATGGATTTGAAAACAAGACTTTGTTTTAAAATTTTCAATTTCTCATTGTGAGGAAAAGAAATTTTTTGAATTTAACAGGTTTATCCATGGAAAAAGTAATTATTCCATCATATTTTGTTGTAAAAGGATATAACAAAGGAATGAATGATAAACTCAAAATAATTTTATTAGTCATATTTTTTGCTGAGACAAATAATACATTATCTTGGTAAATATGAACTTTGATTATTTCATAATTGATATGCATCTAAATACCATTGGCAGAAGACAAAGATTCTTTCATTTTCTTGAAATACTTGGGAGGAACTAGTCATTCCTGAATTCAAATCTACTCCTAAATCAACAAGAGTCATTATTGTGAAATCAAAATCTTGAATTATTATTATGACCATTATACACAATTTCTTGATTTTGATATGATTAAGTATTTGGATGAAATTATCATTATGTTGATTGTTGATAATAGGTTCTTCAGCCTTATTAATTAAATTTGAGAATCTACTAGGTTTTCCTAGTTTACAAGATTCATGAATTTTAATTAAACTCCTTATTAA
This sequence comes from Datisca glomerata, assembly GCA_003255025.1. Classification (NCBI taxonomy): domain Eukaryota; kingdom Viridiplantae; phylum Streptophyta; class Magnoliopsida; order Cucurbitales; family Datiscaceae; genus Datisca; species Datisca glomerata. The sequence goes on from QANY01009693.1 coordinate 778,662, forward strand.
AAGATTTAATTCTTCTTTTATTTTAATATTTTTAATTTTTTTTTCTGAAGTTCATATAGGATAACTCCTTTTTTCTTTCCTTTACCCTTATTGAATTTTTAAGGGTTTATGAAAGAGTGGGAATATTGTTAGACTTAGTATTTTCTTTTAAAATTACTTTCCTAGGTTTTTCTAGGTATTCTAGATTTTTAATTTTGCTAATTAAATCCAACAAGATATTTTCTTCTTGTTATTTATTTTTATTTAGAACATTACTTTTTTGACAACAATTATCCCTACACCCCATAAAATGTTAGGAGAATCACTGTCATAACTGGAAGAGTTAGATTTTGAGGATTCAGGGTATTCAAATTCTCCTAAATCATCACTATCACTCTCATAGTTTGCTTGGATTGTTGTTATTGTGACCATTGATGTTCATTGGATTTCCTTATAATTGCTTGACCCATTTAGATTTAGAAAAAGTAATTACAAAAACTGTATTAGGGTGTAAGATTAAAAACTTACACAAACAAAGTTTGTTGGCAACGATAAATTAGTGCTCCCACTACTAATTCGTGTTGAAGAAAAAAGAAGAAAATATTTACAAAAGATGGCTGGTTATATTGTTGATATTGTTACAAGATTCATGATTTTTAATTAAACTCTTTAGGTGGTTGTAGAGGCAAAATGGAGAAGAGTGAAGCCTAATAGAAGGAGGTCGTAGAAGTCACCACAAGGTTAGTAACAAAAATACAGAAAGGCTTGCGATATTCTTAGACTTAGTATTTTCTTTTAAAATTAATTTCCTAAGTCTTTTTAGGTATTCTGGATTTTTAATTTTGCTAATTAAATCCAACAAGGGATTTTCTTCTTGTTCATTATTTTTATTTAGAACATTAATTTTTTGACAACAACTATCCCTACACCCCATAGAGATGTTCAGATAATCACTGCCATAACGGGAAGAGTTAGATTTTGAGGATTCATGGTATTCAAATTTTCTTATATCTTCACTATCACTCTCATAATTTTCTATTGACTCTACGATTCTAAACAATTCCTGTTTATCTTCATTAGAGATTCTTAATTGATTAATTTTATCTTTAACTTGACAAGTTTTAGAAGAATGACTATTTTGGCCATATTTAAAATACTTAAGTTTATTTTTATCAAAAGAACATTTATTGTGTTTTCTTCTAGAATAAATTTTATTCTTGGAGATTGTCAAAATTTGTATTCTTTGAAAACTATTGGTTAAAAATTTTATGCTTATTCTTATTGTATTTTCTCCTACCAGGCTTGTGAGACCTTCTAGGGTTTGAATGTGAATTTTTCCTAATAGGGGGTAAACCATATTGCTTACAAGAATTGCCTAATTCATATTCTATAGTTTTATTTTTCATGTCAATGCACATTCCAAAATCTTCCTTTTGTATTGTAGTAATACTTGTACCATAGGTAAGACTATCATAATCTATGTTTCCTAGGTCATTACTAATGACTACTCTTATTTTATGTGTGTACAAATTGGATAATTTATTAATAAATTTTTCTTTCCAAGAAGGTTGATTGTTATCATCCCTTGACATTATTCTAGACAAAAATTTATTTTTGTACCAGTGGAATTTACTTAGTATTGGACACTTAAGATTGATCAATTGACTATGGATACACGAAATAATATTACTTGGCATTCCAATGAAGTATTTAGCTATTGTGTAGAGAAGTGTATTGGTGGCATTATGTATTGTTTCTTGATTTTCTCCAATGATTAGTGTTCATTCAACATTAATCTTTACTGCTGAAAGGATGGTATTTTTAGATTCTTTTGTGAGATATTTTTCCCACCAGGAATGTAGCATTCCTGTGAATCCTGTGACTAAAAGATTGGTTACCTCATTGCGAAGTAAATTGTGTTTGGTAATGTAGTTGTTAGCTATCATTGCCATATGTTGAAATTTATTGAGAAGTTCCTACTCAGAAAGTCCATCAATATTCCATTTGTGCAATTTATCTGCAGAAACAGAAAATTGGTTAACTAACGAACTATCAGTAATTTGTATGTCAAGAGGAATAGACCTTTTAGGCCATTTCCTTTCTAATTTATTAATTTCTAAATTTTTAAATTTATCTTCAACATTATTAATGTTTGAAGATTTACCTATTGTGGCTGACTCATAAGTAGATTCTGACCTATGACTTTTTGAATCTGAATTACCGTCTTGATTAATTACTTTCAATTCTTGAAGTACTTTATCAAATTTTTCAGATTCAAATTCAAATCCTGAAAGACTGTTAATCTTATCAGATGAAGATGGTTCAACAGATTTATTCATCACATCTTGAATCTGTTTATTAACATGAATGATATTTAAAGTGATTTTATCTAAAAGATTTATCAAAGATTTTTCTTTCAGAGTTTCATTAGATTCATGAAGATCATCAACCGTATTCTCAATTTTTGTCTAATTGTTTTCCTATTTGGAATTAGACTTTGATTGGTGTGATTGAGTTGTTCAATCAATTTTTTATTAGGTTATTCTTCTTTTGCAATCTTGATAGGAGTAGTAGTGATTAAAGAATTTTTATGATTGAGGTCCTTAAAAGAGGATGATTAATTAATTTCTAATTTTTTAATGTTTCTTTAATGTTTGAATATTTATCAATTGTAAGAGATCATAGGTTTATTCTAACCTATTGCTTTCTAAATTTGAACTACTGTCATCTAATTCTTGAAGTTTATTATTAGTAAGGTTGTCAAATTCTGAACAACTGTTTTGGTTATCAATCATACCAGAATAAGATGATTCATTAGTTTTTCAATTTTTTTAATGTTTCTTCAATATTTGAAGATTCATTAATGGTGGAAGATTCATAGGTCGATTCTAACCTAAGAATATCTAATTCAGAGATATTGTCATGGTCAATAACCTTGACAAATGATTTAATTTCTAAATATTTGGATGGTTCCTCAATAGTATTTGAAGGTTCGTCGATTGTAGATGATTCATAGGATTCTGACCTACATGATTCTTCAATTTTATTATTGGAAGAATTATGAATTATGGATGGCATATAGGTAGATTCTAACCTATGGCTATCTGATTCTAAGACATTGTCTCTACAAAATTTTACCCTTCTAAGTATTTCTTTATCAAGACTTTTCTCATAATGATTTGAAAATGTTTAATGAAATCTTTTTTAGGTTGAGAATTTTCTTGATTAATTACGATTTTTTTCAAGCGGTGGATGATTGACAGTCACCACACTAGAGTCTTCGTTGACCCATTTAGATTTAGAAACTACTTTAATATTCTTCTCATAAATATCCTCGATATAATCAAGGAAAAATATGTCAAATTTGTATTTTTGCATGAATGCCTTCCATTCAACAATTATGATTTTTCTTTGATCCATATTATATGAATCTCTAAACCTATTGCGTCTATCCAAATTGGTTGGGTTATCATTGTGTTGGGTTATTCTTTCCTAATCTGGTTTATATTCTTGGTTCAAGGTATATGAATTAGAATTTTTAAAAGTTTGTTCTAATTTTTGAATTCTAAAATTTTGATTATTAATAGATGATTGTGGAAAGGAACTTTTAGGGGTACTAGACTGGCTATACTCCCTAATTTGAGAATTAAAAGATTGGTAATTAATTTTATTAGATTGTTTATTATTAAGGTTTGTCTAACTTTCTCGGGAACTTAGTCCTTTAGGTTCTAGACCTTTAATTTTTAAATTTTTTAATTCTAGCTCTATTTGAATCCTAACATCTTGATCATTACTAATGGATGATCTAGAAAAAGAACTTCTAGACTTACTAATCTTAGAACTAGAAGATTGGTAATTAATATTCTCAGTAAGTTTTTTAGTTTCATTAGAAGAAAGTATTTTTTTCATGCTCTTTGCTAAGAACATGTATTTTTTCAATTGTTTTTCATGATGCTGAGGTTTGTAGGAAACATCAGCCCATTTTAATTTGTATATTCCTTTATTAGGGATTTTAGGTATATTCCATATCTTATGATATATTTGATCAACTGAAAAGTATTGAAAGTGTTCTTCACTATGATCTACTTGATCACTTGGAAGATATTCAAAATTATTAATTACTTGATCATCTGCATAGTAATTAAAGTGTTCTTCACTTATTGTGTCAGGTATTACACTTATTGAGACTTAATGCTACAAGAAGAATTACTCCTAACTAATCAACTCATTGCTCAAAATAACTAAATTATTCTTATTATTGAGAATTTCATAATGTATTTTGTTACTAACCTTGTGGTGACTTCTACAACCTCCTATTAGGCTTCATTATTCACCCTTTCACCTTTATAACCACCCTACCATCGGGATTTACGTATTTAAGAGGTCTTACCTAGATCCCTGAAACTAACCAAATAGAAGTTGGTACGTCAGCCTCTGATAAACAGATTCACAAATTAAGTAAACAAATAATATAGAAAAATAATCAATTATAAGAATAACCAGCCATTTGGGCAGAGAGTCAGATTAGATATAAGCACTTATTCATGTAAGCAAATAAGAAAACAATAATATCAATAACCAGCTGTAATAGGCATGAAAACACTTTAATTAAGTAGAAATTGAAGTAGAAACAGTGAATGAACAGAATTATCCCCATCAGGTTTGGCTCTGATACCAAAAAACACGGAATAAACAGTGACTTAGAGAGGGGATATTAGGATGCAAAAAGATAAATAGTAAAAATTAGTTAGCAGGAGCACTAATTTATCGCAAGCATGAGTCAAAAATTAGCATTATTAATGAACAATATTTGCTTAGAGGGGGTATTTTTGATTGGGCTAATTTTTACCATTTAATTAAGCAAAAATTAAAGTAGAAACAGTGAATGAACAATATTATCCCCCCCGGGTTTGGGTTTGATACTAAAAAGTGCGAAATCAACAGTGATTTAGAGAGGGGGTATTAAGATGCAAGAAGATAAATAATAAAAACTGTATTATCAAACAGTAAATACAAAAACTGTATTAGGGTGTAAGATTAAAAACTTACACAAGCAGAGTTTATTGGCAACAATAAATTAGTGCTCTTGCTCACTAATTTATGTTGAAGAAAAAAGAAGAAAAGATTTACAAAAGAGAAGAAGAAAAAGAAAGCTTTGTTTCACAAAACATATTTTAGCTCTCAAATAGTAAGAGTTGTAAAACGAGTTCTGATTCACAAATGGGAGAGGGCTACCTATTTATAGCCAAGGAAAGTGAAGTTCACTAGGAACCCATTACTTACCTGAACTATTCTATTCTACAAAAGTAAAAACATTTTACATGCCTAGTTTTTTCTACTTTTGACTAAGAATAGTAAAAAGAACAAATAGTTGCCTAATTATTTGACAACTAGTACAAAATGACAAATTATAAAGAATCTTGATAGTTGACATCTTGATCTTCGTGTTCTAACAGTTGTTGTATTACTAGTGGAGATATTGTTATTGATCCTTGATATTTTTTATCTTGGATGGGGAAGTCATTGCTATTGCTTGTCCTTGAAGACTATTATAGCCTTTTCATTATGCTCTGGTATCATAATATTTCTTCAAAATTTTCTGATTCATTTTTGCTTATCTTTGATGATGATTGTATATTGGAATTTCATCAAGGTATTTCTTCAGTTTATTGATCCTTTTGATGTTGACATTTGGTCAAAGGCAAGTTGTTTTTCTTTATTCACCATCACTGAGACTGGCATTATCAAGTGGATACTCCAATTATTGAAGGGTAGTGTCTCTGAATGATTGAGATTTTTTTATTTTTGGTTTAATTGGGTGATTTGACTCTTCTTAAGAATCAGTATTGTCTTGAATGAGGAGAAGCAATTTTTCACTAACTCCTGGTTTAATTTGGATTTTGGTTTTGTGGATTTTTATCTACCCTTCGAAGGGGGTTTGAATTTAAGTTTGGGTGGATTTGGACTGGATGGTCTAATTTGTGGATCTAGGTCAATTGGCTCATTTATTTTTAATGGAGCTTGAGTATAAGGATTTTTTGTCAATCTGAATTGTGGATGGTTGTCAGCAAAATCATGATTAATAGAGGTCATGATTTTTAGGGTATCAAACTTATCCCACCATTTAACGAGATATTGTCTGGTTAGGATTCCATCTTCAATTGAGTATTGCCATTTTAAAATCTAGGGTATTTTGAATTTACTTGTAAAATGAAATATTTGGGGAAAAGAAACCTCAGTGGGTGAGGATTCATATGCATCCAAAAATAAATTAAAAACTTGTTGGAAATCAATTAGAAATGATTGTAAGATAGAGCCATGGACTGACCACCAACTTAAGAACCAATTTGAAAAATTAATTTTAAAATTTTTGTCAAAATTTATAAACCATGAATGGGAAGAATTATTATTTTGATACAGGAAAATCATATGTCAAGAATCAATATAGCCAAAATAATTGTATTGCTTTTTATTTAAAAGTATTTTGAAAGTTTAAGGATGGATTTCCCAATCCTCCGTGGTCATGACTCTGAAAATGCTGAAGGCATGACAGAGGATTTTTCCTTCAGAATTCTTTATTGGGTAATATTAATAGATTATGTTTCTAAGAGAACGTCTTTGTAGAAACTTAGAGTTTTGTCTCTACGGCCAGGGATAAAATGGAAATTTGGAAGGAAGTAAGATTTTTCTATTTTAGCAGGATCTTTTAAATGAATAAATAAGGGCTCAATATGAAAAATATTTTTACTAGGAGTTTTTCTGAAGTATTGGGATGATTTTTTGGTGATTGGTTGATCGAATGATTTAGTATTAAAAGGTTGAGGAATTGGGTCAAATTGGTTGACCAAGCATGATTGGAGATTGGGTCTGATGGACCCAAGTATTGTTGATCGGGCATGTTCAGGAGTAGAAGACTCCTTATTGATTTGGACCTTAAGGGTCAATTGTTGAATCAATGATTCTTCTATTATTGTACCATTCATTATTTCTACATGATGTCTGAAAGTGACAGATTCTTTTAGTTAGGGACTCTACTGCATGCCTATGATCTTTTTGAAATCCATTAGGCATAACAAAGAAAGTACCTACTAGTATTAAAAATTCCTTTATTGTTTTATTTAGAAATTCAATTTTAAATATTGCTTGTCCCAAAAGGTTCACGGTTAAAAAATTTTACTGTTATCATAACAAATTTTATTATTTTTGTGAAAATCTATTTCCACTTTTTTCATACCACTAATTAATACTGCATTGAAGTCATCCTTCAATCCAACATCTTCTAAAAGTTCATCTAATTTATTAATCCAGTCATTTCTTGAATATTTAAATCTATTATGACCATAATTAATAAATGAGGATTTTGAACAAAAAACAGTTGTTCTGCCGTTGAGCTTCTTGATTTTAAAAGAATTTTGATTGAGTATTACGGGTTCTATCTTTTCGTATTCTAGTTGGCTAGAGTTCTCAAATTCATCCATGGTAGAATCTTGGAATGATTACCTTCATAAGTTTATAAGAAAGAAGGCCAGGAATTGGATAATTAAAAATTGAACATTGAAATTAAAAGTACTGAGAATAGGCTGCTACCTGGCAAGAATTTGCTTGGAAGTAATATTTTTCCATTCAAATTACATTTTGCAGATTTAGAGTTAATTTTTAAAATACATTTTTGAATCAAGGCAAATTGTATGATTTGATTAATGAAATAATAAATTTCAAGTCCTGAAAATCTATTTTGAAATAGTTTGGTCTATTTGCGGAGACAACTAAACTATTTGTTTTTACTATCCTGGCAAATAATTTAAAATAGTTTCAGTATTGTTTAACATATTCACAATTGTAAACAATCAAGAAACTTAACCAATATTATTTAATAAGAATGTTATTAATGCACACAATCGAGAAATCAACAAATTGATTAAAGAATTCAATTATTATATTTTGAATTTACTTGGAGCAAATCTAAGATCAAATGACATTATTTTCCAATTATAATGATCAAATATAATATTGTATTCCTCAACCAAATTATAAATTAAACTCTTTAATTAAATAATCTTATTTATTAATTCTATTATTACTCAATTATATATATGGAATTGTACTCTTAGAGATTATAGAATGTATTTATAGAGTATTCTCGTGTAATCCATTGATATAATCATTTCACGTAGTTTTGTCCACCAATTATTGGTTCATAAATTAGAACCGGTCAAAATTACCGTTTTATCCTTCTAATTACCTTTTGATCCTTAAGTACCATTAATTCACTAGTGAATGACTAATTTATTGTCGTATTATAAATTTGAGCTCAATAATCATTCAGTTACAGAATCAACACTTATGGTTTTGCCAACATTCAGTTTCTATGCTAAACTTAGAGGATATATCAGCATTTCTAAGTCTGTTGATTAAGTCTCTTTTGTTTCGTATTGAATATTTTATCCATCCTACAATATTGTTAAGAGGTTTATAATTAATCACTAGACAATGAACTCATTGTTTAAAGATTTTGATTTGATCTTGAAGATCAGGTTTCTGAAGCTGTGCTTCAATTTTTTCCAATTTTATTTCTTCTTGTAAAAACCTCAATTGTTTCTCTTTACAAGAGATTGTATTTATGGATTTGAAAATATAATTTTGTTTTAAAATTTTCAAATTCTCATTGTGAGGAAAAGAAAAAAATTGTATTTAATAGGTTTATCCACGGGATAAGTAATTATCCAATCATACTCTATTGTGAAAGGATACAACAAAGAAATGAATGGTAAGCCCAAAATTATTTTTTCCGTCATATTCTTTATTAAGATAAATGATGTTTTGAAACATACATTATCTTGAAAAATATAAACTTTGAGGATTTCATAATTAATATGCATTCGGGTACCATTGACAGAAGACAGACACTCTATCCTCTTCTTGAAGTAATTCGGAGGAACTAGTCATTCCTGCATATGATTCAAGTCTGCTCTTGAATCCACAAGATCCATTGTTGTGAAATCAAAATCTTGAATAATTATTCTGACCATTATGTGCCATTTTTTTATGTGATTAAGTATTTGGATGGAGTTTTCATCGTCTTGACTGTTAATAATAGGTTCTTCAATCTAATTATCAGAAACTAATAAATTACTTGCTTCACTAGATTCTTGTTTATTAATTAGATTTTTTATTTTTAAAAGGTTTAATTCTTCCTTTATTTCTATGTTAGAATTTTTTAATTCTTTTATTTCTATTTTTTAATATTTTTAATTTCTCTTTGAAGTTCCTGTAAGGTAACTTCATTTTCTTTCCCTTTTACCTTATTTTTCAAGGGTTTGTGAAAAACTTGCTGTATTATTATTATTAGACTTAAAATTTTCTTTCTTCAGAATTACATTTTTAAGTCTTTCAAAGTATTCTTGTTTTATGTCTAGATTTTCAATTTTACAAATTAACTCTAACAAGTGGCTTCTTGTTCTTCATTTTTATTTAAGACATTACTTTTTTGACAACAACTATCCCTACACCCTATAGTGATGTTACGAGAATCACTGTCAGAACTTGAGAATTCAGTTTCAGAGGATTCATGAGTTTCATAATCTCCTAAATCTTCACTATAATAATCTATTGTTTCTAAGATTCTAAACAATTCTTGTTTATCTTCTTCAAATAATTTTAATTGATTAATTTTATTCTTAGCTTGACAGGTGTTAGAATGATGACCTTTCTGACCACATTTAAAACATGTAATATTGCTTTTATCAAATTTTTTATTAAACCTTTTTTCTGGAATAATTTTTATTCCTAGAGAAACATTTATCAAAATTTTTATTCTTATGTTTCTGGTAATTTTTCCTACAAGGCTTGTGAGACCTTCTAGGTCTTAAGTGAGAATTTTTTCTATTTTTATAGTAATTATTGTTCCATAGGTTAGACTATCATAATCTATATTACCTAGGTCATTACTATGGACTATTCTTATTTTGTGTGCAAATAGATTAAGTAATCCATTAATAAATTTTTCTTTCGAAAATGGTTGATTACTATCATCATTTGACATAACTCTAGATAAAAATATATTTTTATACCAATTAAAATCACTTAAGCTTGGACATCTAAGATTGGTTAATTGATCATGAATACGTGAAGAAATATTATTTGGCGTACCAATGAAATGTTCAATTATTGTATAAAGGAGTATTAATTTCATCAGATATTGTTTCCTGATTTTCTCTAATAATTAGGTTTCCTTCAACATCAATCTTTACTGCTGAAAGAATGACAATTTTGGATTCTTCTGTGAGATGTTTTTCCCACCAGAAATGGAGCATTCCTGTGAATCGTGTGACTAGAAAATTTATTACTTCTTCATGAAGTAAATTGTGGGTGGTAATGTAGCTGTTAGCTAACATTGTCATGTGTTGTAATTTATTGAGGATTTCCTGTTTAGAAAGACCGTCAATGTTCCATTCATATAATTTTTCTACAGAAACATAAAATTGATTAACAATAGAAGATTAAGTAATTTGAATATTAGAAGGCATGTGTTTCTTATGCCATTTCCTTTCTAACTTATTAATTTCTAAATTTTTAAATATTTTTTAAATATTGTTAATATTTGAAAATTCACTAATTGTAGATGATTCATAGTTTGATTCTGACCTATGACTATCGAATCTGAATTATCGTCATGGTTAATTACTTGCAACTCTTGAAATATTTCACCAATCTTTTCAGACTTAGTATCAAATTCTGAACTAGTGTCTAGGTTGACAACCTTAATAGAGGAAGATGACTCAATATATTTATTTTTTTAATTCATTAATCGTTTTATCAATCTTTTTATTAATTGAAATAATTTTTAAAATAGTTTTATCCGAAAGATTTATTAAGGGTTTTTTTTTCCAGAGTTTCATTATGTTTAGGTTCATTAAGAACATCAACCTTATTTTCAATCTTGTCTAATTGTTTTCCTATTATATTAGACTTTGGTGAGTATAATTGAGTTGTTCAACTACCTTTTTGTTTGGTTCTTCTTCCTTTGTAATTTTGAAAGGAGAAGCAGTGATTAAAGAATTTTTATGATTAATCATGATTTTTTCTGGAAATGGATGACTAGTAGATACTACACTAGAGTCTTCCTTAACCCATTTATATTTTGAAATTATTTTGATATTTTTTCATAAATATCTTCAACATAATCAAGGAAAAATATATCAATTCTAAATTCTTGCATGAATGTCTTCCATTCAGCAAGTATGATTTTTCTGTGATCCATATTATATGAATCTCTAAAGCTATTACGTCTATCTAGATTGGCTGGGCCATTATTATTTTGGGTTAGACCTTCCCAATCTGGTTTATATTCTTGACTCAGGATTTTTCTATTAAAAACTAAGAGTTGAGGATTAACAGAGTGAATACTTCCTTGGAAATCTGATACAATGGGGCTTCAACTTCATCAGATTGATCAGACTTATTATCAAAGACTAGTTGGCTAACTTGAAAACTTGTGGCTATGGCTTTTAAGTCTTAAGTTTTTAATTTGTAAATTTTTTAATTCTTGTTCTAATTGTTGAATCCTAAGATTTTGATTATTATTAATGGATGGTTTGGAAAAGGAATTCCTAGGGGTACTAGACCGGTTATACTCCCTAATTTGTGGACTAGAACTAGAAGATGATTGAAAGTTAATTTAACATTATCATCCATGCACTGTTGGATGTAATCTATATCTTTAATTAGACTTTGAAATGGAGTAGGTTGACTTTCATTTGTTAAAAACCAATTTGTTGGTATATTAATATCAGATCACCAAATTGTTTTAGGAACTCAAATATTAGTATTACTTTGGCTAGATTCGATCAATAGGGATTGATTCTTTGGACTCCTATTGATGACTTCAAAATTCATATTTGTTTTGGCAACTTTGTAATAAATTCTGAAGATTAAAGCTAGAGGTTGAGTTCCTTCTAAGACTTGTTAACCACTAGTTTTAATATTTAAAGTTAATGATTTTAAAATATGGGGATCTTCTATACTAACAGATAGATCTGAGAAACAATCAAAATGGATTGGACCATTACAGAGTGATGATTCAATTAATCCTAAATACTATCATTAAAATTTGTAAATATTGCATCTCGCAAAGCTAATAAGATAGAAGTATTTATGTCTCTTCTTATGAGTGGTTTAACTCCAATCTGTGCTAAACCAAAATGAAGGAAATTATACCCTTCTTGAATGTGATGATTTATTGCATTAGATGAAAGTAATTGACATGTTTCATGTTCTTTCCTAAGAGCATATATTTTTTCAATTATGTTTACATGATGCTGAGGCTTGAAGGAAGAGACAGACTATGTTGATTTATAAATATTTTTATTAGGGACTTTAGGTATATTCCATATCCTATGGTCTACTTGATCATCCGCTAATTCAATATGTTCATCATTTATTATGTCAGGTATTGAGGTTATTGTAGTCCTATTACTACTGGAAAAATTACTTCTAAATAATCTGCTCATGGCTCAACTAACTAAATTATTTTTATTATTGAGAATTTCATACTGTATTTTGCTATTAACGTTGTGGTGACTTCTACAACCTCTTATTAGGCTTCACTCTTCTCAATTTCACCTCTACAACCACCCTACCTTCTGGATTTACGTATCTAAGAGGTCTTACTAGGTCCCTGAAGCTAACTAAATAGAAGCTGGTACGTCAACCTCTGATAAAGAGATTCACAGATTAAGTAAATAAATAATACAGAAAAGTAATCAATTATAAGAATAACCAATCATTTGGATGGAGAGTGAGATTAAATATAAACAATTATTCATGTAAGCAAATAAGTAAACAATAATATCAGTAACCAGCCATAATAGACGGTGAACAGTTTAATTAAGCAGAAATTGAAGTAGAAACAGTGAATGAACATGATCATTCCCACCGGGTTTGACTCTGATACCAAAAGGTGCGGAATCAACAGTGATTTAGAGAGTGAGTATTAAGATGCAAGAAGATAAATAGTAAAAAGTGTATTATCAATTGGGCCTTCCTTGACCCATTTAGATTATTTTTAGAAATCTAAATGGTCTCATACTCATATATTTAGAAATCTAAATAGGTCTTCCTTGACCCATTTAGATTTAGAAACTGGTTGGTCAAGTGATAAATTGGTTGCTCAAGTGATTGAGCATTTTGATAAATTGGTAAATTGGTTGGTCATGTGATTGAACATTAAAAGATTGAGTATTTGAAAATGGATCAAATTATTTGACCAGGATTTTATGCAAAAATAAAAATTTGACATATTTTTCATTGATTATATCGAGGATATTTATGAGAAAAATATTAAAGTAGTTTCTAAATCTCATAATTTTCTATATATATATATATATATATGGGTATGAGACTCTCTCATTAGACCACATGTTATTGTTCTCTTGCTCTCATTGTGACAAGTTTTGTTATTTTTTTTATATATAAACAAGCCATATATATATATATACATATATTAATAGAGGATAATTACAAGCAAGACAAAGCCAAAGACAAAGCCAAAACAACCAAAACCTACCTCAAGGAGGATTCTCGAGAAGGTGGGGAGGGGGGGAGGTTCAATTTGCCAAGAAGCCATCTATTGACATGGGAATCAGGGGGTAGGAGCATGATTCCATAGCCTGTCGCTAACAGAGTTAATAATAAGTCTCAAGATACTAACTCTCTCTCTTAACTCACCCTAACAAATCCTAGTATTTCTTTCAAGCCAAATGTTATAAACAAAAGAGTTAAAGGCAATTTCCAAGATACGACTCCTAAGATCCCTCTTCCTAGTGGTGTTAGCCAACCACTCAATGTTTTGATCCAAACTTGTTCAAGGACAATTGAGATCACAAGATTGAGTCATGGCAATCCACACATTATAGGCACAAGAGCAGTCAAATAACAAATGATCCCTACTTTCAGTGTGAGTAGGCCGGAACATGCCGTCAGGGTTGACTTGGATATCCTAGTTCACCATTTTGTCTTTGGTGGTTAGTCTGTCTTTGCAAGCAAGCAACAGATGAAGCTAAACTATATTACACTAAATGGTATTGAATATTTTATGAACTAATCAATTAGATATATAATAAATGTAGTTAATTTATAACTAATTATAACTAATGGAAATCAAATGAATTATTATTAATTTGTTAAGGTATTAAAATAATTACCATTAAACATAATTCATAGTTGATGTTATAGTAAAATGAAAAAATATCATCATTATTAATTAGCTAAAGGAGATAAATAGGTAGTGATTCTAGATTTATGATCTTATAAGAGAGACCTTGCAAATACTACATGTTTCAATAATGCAATAGTGCGTGGTCTAAATTGAAAATGAAAAGAGAAACAAAAAAAAATTATATATGCGGTTGAAGAAATTGAATAGACCAACTTTCTCTTGCATATTTTCTTAATACACTAGAATTTATAGTTTGTAAAATTAAAATAAAGATAAAAATAAAAATAAAAAAAGTTGCATAGGCTAAAAAGAAAGAACTAGATATGCAGTTGAAGAAACTGGATAGACATTCTCTTACACATTTTCATAATACACTAGAATTCATAGTGTTTAAAATAAAAATAAAAATAAAAATAAAGAGAAAAATCAAAAGACAGAAGTTGCATATTGTGAGAAATTGAATAGTCTCATTAACTCAATGATGATAAAAACTAAAAAAATGAGAAATATGAGGATGTATCCGCGATTGAAGATTTTGGATCTTCTAAAAAAACTTACTTTCATATGCTACCAAAATCATTTCATACCATAGCTAATGAGTGAGATATGCAAATAAGTTCATGGTCTTAATTTCTATTCCTTATTTTGTTTAGTCTATCATGAATTATTTTTGCAGAGGAACAAAGATGTTAGTATATTTTCTTTGATTTGTCGGTTAATAGTTTTCTTTTTTTCTCTCCTCCATGTTTTCTCAAATAAAATAAGAGAATTAGGTGCTTTAGTGAATCTTAGCTTAATTTGAATTACTCATCAATTTGGGCAAGTTTATATCAATTAAATCTCAATGTCTCAATTTCTTTTACGGAGCCAACTCTTTTATAATTTCATCTCTCTAGAAAAACTCTTTTATAATTTTATTTTTATTTTAGAAGCTATTTTTTTCTTGATAAAAGATATCAAAGATTTGGTATGTCACGTTACATTTTTCTTTTACAAACCACTTGGTAAATTGACATGGATTCCAATACACATATCTTTTCATCAATATTATATTCCATATTCCACATAAAATCTATTTTCAGTTACCATTTTACTCATGTCTATTTGAATTTATAAATTTCATTTTTCTATAATCTCGTGCAGAGTATTGGGCTTTAACTAGTGTTAATTAATTAAGTTTATTAAGTTATAACTCTTTAAAATAATCTTTATGGAGGCAAGAAAAACTCATTACAGACTCTCTTCGTAACACATAATACAATTTTATAAATATGAAAAAATATTTTATGAATGATAACTGTCCAATTACATCTCCTTAATATAATTTTACATATCTAAAACAACATTTTATTGACCGTGAAAAGTTAGACTATTTAGAAAACGTTTGCAAGAATGATTATCATCATATATAAGATGTGAACATAGTTTTTCAAATTGGTGTCTGATAATAGAAAAATAAAGGACTCTGTAAATTCAACGCTCATTAGTCTGATTAATAATGAAACGAATGCTATAGATATTTTGCAAATAAATGATCGTTATTATCCAATTAAAGTATGTAAATAATACACTGAAGATATTGAATCATGTATTAAAAAAACACCCCAGAATATGCAGAATGGACTCAAAAGCTCTTCCTTTATTCAGCAAAGAGAATTTTGTAAACCGTAATGCAGTATTAAAAAATAGCCAGCCCACACAATACTTTGAAATACGCAATATAATTTTGAATTACTCGTTAGGGTAGATAGAAACCTGGTTACTTAACTATGTGGTTACTGATTAATTTAATAATACTTTCTTTCTTAACTTTTTATCTTTTCACTTCCAAATTGATCAATGTAACTATATATAATTAATTACATACTTGGTGAATATAATATTAGGCTGCCCAATCATTAAAAGAGGAAAGGTAAAAATGACAACTACGAATTTACAACAATGTGACAGCGTATTTAAAAAACATATGATATGTTTGAATCGCAAGAAGCTCTCTATGGGATCTCTTGTTTCTTCATCACAAGAAATTTTAATACCTAAGTTTTTACAATCGAATATCATCCATCAAATAAAAAAACATCAAAGAAAGATGTTTTATACCTCAAATGGCCATTGCCAAATGCCTTGACATCATCTATAATATTAATCCACCAAGAGAGTCCTCATCAGAAGTATGCTCTCTCTCAGTTAGCCAATCACAACTTAAATCAAAGCTTCTCAAATATACAACCCCGACAGTCATATTATAAATCTAACATACAAACAAAAAACAACATAAAATAATACTAAATGACCAGAGTCTAGCATCGTAGAGATACCGTATACTTACATTTAGATACTAAAAATTAACAAGTCAATAATCTGATTTATACCATATTGAATAAGTCAATTCAGCATTTGTCTTTGTCTTTGAGAGTTAAAAGGTAAAATCTTTATATATGTCATTGGCACTAGAAACGTTGCCATCAACTAAACACATCGCCAACCTCAGATATATATCTACGATGAGAGAGATAGATAGGAAGAAATTTGAGATTCAGATGAAGGCTTAAAGAGATAGATAGAGCGCGAGAGACACATAAGTACTAGAAACTAGATAGAAATTAGAGATAGAGATTATGGAATTAGATTGGTGGAGAGAAGAGATGTCAGAACACATGTATGAGAGTTGGAGAGCACAGTTCGGACCCTTTTAAATAATATCAACATATTAGATCTAGTGTTGATATGATTTCAAGGATTTAGCACATAAAAACTATTTTTTCCTATATTGATATGGGACATTGAAAAATGAAACAATGTCCCAGATTCAACATGAAGCCCTCATGTTTACAGTAAACATGAAATGATCTCGATCTTGACTAATGTGGTAATCTGTAATAGAAATCTATTTAGTTTTGTTTGTTTCAATAAAACTATGTAGTTTTAAGGTTTTTTAAAGGTTAACATTTTAAGGTTTTTATGATTAGATGTGAACCATTCATTTAGATACGGTCGGACCAGATCTTACACTTTAGTAACGGGACTGATCAGATCCGCCAACGTTCAATACACGATAACAATACTTTCTTCTGCACATATGATGTGTTGTGGTATTGAACACATAAATGCATAAGAATTTATATTTTGTTCTCATTTTATTATCGTAAGAACGTAATATACTATACAGAAGAAGAAAAACCGCATTATCATTGTTGAAATATTTCAATACTATCATTATTATTATTGGCAAATAGCATAATGCCATTACGATTTCTCATTCTTAGTTTTCAGATATTTTCTAATAAAACAAATCAAAACTTCGAATATTCTTTTTATTTAACAAACCGCAAAACCAAAAGAACGGAACATATTGTATTGCTTCAGTTGTATCAATTCAGTTTATTAAACTTAATTGATCACTTATTTCATAATAAAATTATATTGTGTATGTGTGTGTTATGAACAAAATGTATGGATTAACAAACCCCTTAAAATTCTTATTAGTCTTTAACAATTCTCATTCAAATTAAGAGGAAATAATTTTTTGTACGTCTTTGTTTTGCAACGACTAGCAAACTTTACGAACAAACAGTTCCTCATATTGGTGTCTATCTTGCTCAACACGTGTTTTTTCATATAAAATTATACATTGCGCTTTCACAGAGTGTGTTTCGAAGGAAGCGACAAAGATTTTAGTTAAATTAAATGATGTGAACATAAAGTTAAAATTTGTGAAAAGTATTGCAATAAGGAGACACTCAATCAATAAATATCATCCAAATTGCTTACTTCTATTAATAAGTCTTTAAACATTCTTCGTTACTTGATTCTTATTTATTTTAGTTTAGTAAAGTGAGCTTTTCGATTAATGTTTATATGAATTTTATAAGAAACTTATATTTATGTTAATCTTTAAACAAAACTTTGTTTTACATTTATGATTAATGTTTATACATCTAATTTTCATGACAAATATAGGAAATCCAAAAACGTGTACAATGTTTTTTTACTTTAATTATTATATCTTTATCTTTATTGTATTAAAAGAGCCTCAAAAGGGAGAAACTTTTGATTTCTCCTTTTACCCTTTATAACCTCCTAAAATGTAGTACAATTTGGGTATTTCACCTTTTTCTCATTGAATTCATTAATTAAATTGTTAGTAAAACTAAATAGTTTTATAATATTATGAAGTTAGAAATGAATCTCCGTCAAGATAAAATTTGAGATCTTTTATACAATGAAATTTTCTTTTTAAATCAATTAATATTCTTTTCAGAATTTATAAATTAAAAAATGTTGTAATAATTATGATATCATGAACATAAAAAATTTATATAAATGAATTTAGAGAAAGATATTGTGTGTGTATTATGAAGTTACAAATTTTAAGGAGAATGGAGGAATATGACTTGAACCCACGACCTCTAGGATATGAGTGTGAATGCTTTTTCAACTGCGCCTAACTCAACTTGTTATAAGATATTATATATTAACTATCTCTTAATATGATAGTTATTTTTAAGAATATGATAAATTGATGGAGTACAATTATTTTTTATATTATTCCAAGAGCTAATATATTCAAAGATTACAATAAGTTAATATGTTCAAAGATTACAATAAGTTTTAAAATAACTAATATTAATGTCAAATTATAGGTTTACTTTAGATTAATTTAACACGTACGAAACACGTTTTTTTTACTAGTTGATTTAAATTAAGCAGTCTTGATCATAATATAAAATGATAAATAAATGTGCAAGATATTAGAATTTATAATCATGTGCTACCTAAGATGTTCAATGCACGTGAGAAACATCTAGTATATTAAAAATTGTTTAAAGAGAAGAAACATTTTTATTTCCTTTTCTCCCATTAAATCTCATTTATATATGAGAGAAAATATGTATTTTCTCTTATTTTCTTCATTAATATTTTAAACAATGAAAACTTAACCTAGCTGAAATGCATCTAAATTTAGTAAGTGCGGAGTTCATCAGAAGAAGGTAAATTAAATAAATAAACATTTTATGACTTATGAGTGTTGAACGTGAAAACGCTAAATTTTACAGATTTTATGGCGTAATTGTAAAATTTTTAAAAGTATAGGTAATAATTATGCATAGGTTTAAAGTGCAAAACAGAAGAAACAGTAGGGTGTTTTCACATTCAACCATACTTTAATTAGTTATAATCATAAATATACAAAAAAAAATGGTCCCCTTATATTGTAAATATTCGCACTTGTGGTAACAATATACTTCACTTTCATTTTAATAAAATCAGACCCTTAATGGTCTTTAAATATACATTAGAAGCAATCAGTTACTATTCACAACCGATTAATTGAACTAACAGACCAACTAGAATTAAACTAATCAACTGAATAGTAAAATAATATTTAACAATATGAGTTATCTGATGGTCTCCCTCAAACTGATATTCAGCGAAACATATATCAGTTTGAGAGCTATAAACTGGAAACGAAGTGCAGAGAGGCCCTTTGTAAAAACTTCTGTTAGTTGGTCAGTTGTAGTAACATAGTGTATAGCTAGGTCCTTTTTGTTTACTCTCTCTTGAACAAAATGGTAGTTTATCTCGATATACTTCGTACGAGCATGTGAAATAGGATTGGTGGCTAAAGATAATGTTGAAATTTTATCACTTCAAAGATTATGCATATTAGAAATGAAAACATGTAGCTACATTATTTTCCTAAGCCTACTCATCTTAACAATAGTTGAAGCTAAATCCATGTACTCGGCCTCTACAGATGATCTTGAAACAATTCGTTTCTTTGAAGTCCATGAAATAAGATTAGAACCCAAAAATATGAAATTACCAACTATGGACCTCCATTCAGTAGAGTCTCTTGCCCAATCTGCGTTACTACATGCAGTGAAGAACCAATTTTCAAGGTCTGAAAGTTATATCACGAGACAATATGCCTTTTAAGTATCTTAGAATAATTTGTTGAGATGACAAGTAGTAAGTTGGTGCACGTACTGACAAACCTTGTTCACTGCAAGTTGGATGCCGGGCCTGCTAAATGTTAAGTATTGTAAGGCACCTACAATCGTCTATACTGAGTAGCATTAAGGAGAAAAGGAGAAAAAAATGCTAAGTCTATTTTTATGCAGCATGGTAATTTACAAGGCTTGGCATTGGTCATGCCATACTTTTGAATGAGATCTCTAGCATATTTTGACTGATTTACAAATAAACCTTGAGATGTATGAGTGACTTCAACATCAAGAAAGTAATGAAGATCACCCAAATCTGTCATTTCAAACTCCTAACTTAATTGATTGATAAGTGAAGTAATGTAGTTAGAACCATTCCCATGGAGAATGATGTCATCCATGTATAGTAACATAAAAGTGAGAGAGGTACCCACAGCTCGAAGAAACAAAGATGAATCTAAAAAAGATGCTACAAAACCAAATTGAGTAAGATGTGAGGTATATATGTCAAACCAGGTTCGTGGTACTTGATTGAGACCATATAGGGATTTGTGGAGTCTACTTACATGTTAAGGATATAAAGGATGAACAAACCTTTGAGGTTGCTGTATATCGACTTCTTCATTCAAAATACCATGCAAGAATACATTTTTGACATTTAGTTGTCTAAGACTCCAATCAAGTTATGCAGGAAGTGAAATAATGAATCTAAGAATGGTTTTCATAATAACCAGACTAAAAGTCTCTTAAAATCAATCCTAGCTTCTTGATGATAACCTTTGGCTACCAAACGAGGCTTATATCTAGACACTGAACCATTTTCACTTTGTAAATCCACTTACAATCAAATGCATTCTTGTTAGAAGGAAGAGGAAATAAGGACCAAGTTCTTTATTTTTGAAGCGCAGATAATTTCTCAGACATTGACAAATTTCGTTGAGGATATTTAGATGCATTATTGTAAGAATCTTGTTTAAGTTTAGAATGTAGAGATAGTGCACAAGTGTTGTTAAAGCCTTCTTCTTAATAATCCCCGATTTAGCTTTTGTCCACAGTGGCTGACCATTCACAACTGAGCCATATTGCATATTGTGTAGAATGGTATGGAGCTGTAGTTAGAGGAAGTGATATGTGAGTAGTGGGAGGAATAAGGTTAGGAGGGGAAGAAACATCTAATTGTGAGAGGAGGCTATATGTGGTGGATGCATGAATGATTGAGTTATTAGAGGTAGAAAATAGTAAATAAGGTAACATAAGATAAGAAATAGTGGGAGATGAAAGGGTATGACCTAAATCAGAAGAGGATAATGATGTAAAAGGGAAAGTATCTTTATCAAATATCACATGCTTAGATATTATCATTTTATAAGCAGTGGATTGTAACAGATCTAGCCTTTTGATTCGAGAGTGCAGCCAAGAAATATACATTGGGTGGTTTTAGGTTACATTTTGTTAGAGTTATATAGTTTGAATAATGGAAAACATGTTCGAAACACCCTTAAAAGAGAATAATCTAACAAGGAATCCAAAAAGTTCTTTAAAATTAGGGGTCTCTCTCCAATGCTGGGATTAATCCTGGCCGTTGGATCTGGCCAGGACAATCCCAGCCGTGAGTTTGATTTCCCCCATTTTTCTTTACAACCAGCAACCAAACATCATCTCCTTCAATTTTTTCTCTCTTCTTTATTCGAACAAAACACGAGCTCCCTTCTCTCTTTTCCATTCTTCCTCATCCTATCTTCAACCCAAAACCTAGGTCACACAATCTACAACTCAGGCGTTTAGCTTCCCTCGGTGACAACTCTTAGCAAGGTCCTAGCTGCTATAGCTCTTAACAAGGTCACATACACAAGGATTAGCTTCCCTCGACGACGTCGATCGAGCTCTCTTTTCCAGCCCTAGACTCGTAGAAGATTTTCTCGTGATTTAGGATTTTGGTTTGATAAGTTCGTGAATCCTTCAAGTTCAACGATATCAAGGAATGATCGAGCTCTCTTATTTAGCCTTAGATAATTTTTCTTCCTCTTGTTGGAGAAGTTTTTTTATTTGAATGTTCCTGGAGGAATGTTAGTATTTTTAGGACCTCTTTTGTTAGGATTTGAAGAAATATGTGTTTATGCTGCTACATCAACTGAAAAACGTCAATTGGATACCCAGATTTTGCTCATTCTTTTTTTGATTCAAGAGTTCTTTGTCATTTTTGCTGGATTTTTGTTTCTATTTGGCTATGGGGGAAAATGACTAATTTTTTTTATTATGTTTCTATGCTTTGTCATTTTGGCTGTTTATTTTGTTTCTAATGTATTTATATTTTTTATGCTCCTTACTTAATTTATAATGAATTATAAAATTTGCTAGATAGTTTACTCACTTTAAATGATCTGATTGTTTGGTTAAAATTTCAGCCATCATGGTAAGAAAACAGGATAAATTTTAGGAATATGGATTATGATTGTGGCATTTCTAGAATGATTTTTATTGTAATTGATGGGATTTGCTTTTCATTATATTTTGGTATCTTAATCTATATTTTTAAGTTCTTTATCCAAATTTATGTAGAATTTTTCCAAAGAACATTTAAGACATGTTTAGTGACTGGATTTCACCATATTATACGTGCCAAAGAATACTCCATAATTTATGTCGTCTGGGAATTAGCTATCTATGTTATTTTCAAAAAGGGTATGCCAACCTCTGATTTATTTTAGTTCTTCTTACTCTACTTTCAAGCAAGAGAGATTGCTAGAGAATGAAAATATGAGGGAGAGAGAAAAAAAAGTTTTATGGGATTGTGGTAGTGCCTGTCAAGATTTCCAACTAGATAAAGACATTGAATAGAAAATATCTTATTGGATCCCTCTGCAATGAAATGAGCTTTATATTTGTAGCTTGTCTAGAACATGTTTTTTGTGTCTTGTTCCTTTTCAACTTATTGGCTGGGCTGGAGAGTATTGTCCTGGCTTATATTATAGTTGAATAGTTCTTTGTGAGTGTTGTGAGCTCAATGCGCTGAACATATTATTGTTTTCACACATATTATTGATGTCACAAAGGTGGTATGCTTGTGGTTTTCATTCTTCTCTTATTTCTCATTTACATTCTCAGTAAGTGGCTGTTTTATATAAACTAGACATAATTTATCTGAAACCAGAAGCATACTGCTTTAGTGTTTTCTCATGAAAACTGTAATTTGTAAAGGTGCAGTGATTTGTTGGGCCTAGTTGGTCAGACAGACATGTATTGAGTTCCTAAAACTTACTTTGTTATAAGGTTAATTGCTCATATCGAAATGAATATCTTCTTAGTTGGACATTTCATACTTTACATATTTCTTATACTAGATCTAAGAAAATGTGAATGGATCTTCATATTTGTTAGACCGAAATGCTAATATGATTATGAATTTTTTACTAGATAGAGGCCATGCATATTTTTTTTTGCTAATTTATGAAGATAGAGTGCTATGGATGTTCTTAGTAGATTTGTTTTGTTTAGCTAGTTTTGTTAAGTTTCTTTATTTTGTATAGAAACCTTGCTGTGATCGCTCAATTGACATATGTAGATCATTATGAATATATCTATGATGACTATAGTTTTATAAGACAGTAAAATTTATGGTTGTAGAACAATTTGGTATACTAGTAGGGTTGCCTTTGTATATGAACGATTTATGTATTCCAGTGACAGTTTTGTGTAACACTTCTTTACTTCATTGTTTATGCTTTGGAAAAAAGGGTTAGATTATGTTAATGTCTTAATGTTGTGAGTTGCTCTTGAGAAATAAGATTAATATTTTAATATTTTCTTATACTTAGAATAGATTTACTTGAGAACATAACATTAGTTTGAAGTTGGATTTTCACCCAATTATATAAGTCTCCTTATTTTTTTGCAGTGAAACCTCTTGATTATTGGTCATCAATAGGGAAGACTTGTTGGCATTGAAAAAGTTGGTGGTCATTTACTTCTAGAATGTGAACTCGTATAAAATTTTTTGTCTCAATATCATTAGATTGAATTAGATTTACTTAATCAAATGGAACTTGCTATGTTGTACACTAGTTTTTAATTTTTTTACCTTTTTCATGTTTCTATACGGAATATTGTAGTTGGAAGGAGATATTATTTGAGGTTGTTTTCTTTCATGAAAACTATGTTATTTCAGGTGTATGTTTGTCATTAGATGAATACCATTGTACATGTTATCCTTCAACCATTCAAATAAAAGGAAAAGTCCTACTTTAGAGAAAGAGAGTACTACATGATCAACATCATTTTTTTGTATGATTATGGAGATTTTCACATTTATAGATTTTTTAACTAACTTACTTACGTGGTGAAAATTTACTAATATGATTATTTTAACATGATAAATTGTAAAAAAAAATTGGAGAAGAGCATGTTGCAATTAGATCAACTAAGTTTCTTACATTCTTCAAATTCTTTACATCAACATATATTCATGAAATCTTGCGTCCAATTTTGTAAGCCATTGACAGTCACATCATGTTTATCATTTATTAAGATTATTGATATATGTCACTTCCGATTAATTCATTATCTAAAATAGTCATTCCATAAACTTGATTAATAACATAATAGGGGCAGATGTATACAAGAACATAACATTGGTATGTCATTTTAGCATTCTTACTAGATGATGTCCAATCTATTATAAATTAGCATTAGGGATAATCGTGGTAAGAAAACGTAGTAATATATATTTCAGATGGCTAACACAAATGTCAACGTGAAGAAGGAACAAAAGGGTTTCTTTGTATACTTGTGAGTAATTAATGAGATCATCAATTTAACGTCACATATTTTCATATAAATTGTTGTAATGTTAATGTGGTTGTTTAAAACTAAAACAGTGTGAAAGAATGTGCTAAAATGAGGACGGCATATGAAAAGATTAATGGTCATGAAGTAAGTATATTTAAACAAACATTACATTATAACATGAAATTGATAAATTTTGATTGTAATTTAAGTGAGTTTCTGATATGCAGACACGAAAAGATCTAGCTTTAAAGTGGAGAAGTATGACGAAGGAAGCTAAACTCAATTATTTGAAGGAAATTGAAACCCATGCCATCGAAAGCGGAGCGGAACAATCTGGACCTATTCATCTGAGAAGACCTTCCTTTAAACAGAAGTTGCTCACACATTGTACACCCTAGAAATTTGTGGATCTTATTACAAATTTTGATGAGGGGAAGATGAGAGCGGTCGTGGAGATGGGATTCAGAGGGTTGTTGGATATTAAATACCACAAGCTGAAGAGGAATTCTTGCAGAAACTATTTGGTTACTTCGAATCAGCCACATGCACGTTGAATGTCCATAGGTTGACATTCAAAGTCACCGCAAATGATGTGACTTCTATACTAGGCATCTTTGACTGTGGGCAGGAGATCAAATTCGAAGGTGATGTGAATGAGATAAAAGATCTAAAGGCAAAGTGGGTGAACACCAAAGGTGATATTTCGGTGAACGCCTTGTCAAAATTCTTGATTGGGGAGTCGGACAGTGACTACTGGAGGCAAGTCTTTATGCTGTACACTGTCGAGGTTTTTCTATCTTCTCGATCAAAACCAATCGTCACTCATTCATGGTTGCATATTGTGAACTCACTTGCGACCATCCAATAGAAGAATTGGGCTTTTGCTTATTTTAAATATTTTGTGGATGGTATCGCGAGGTATTAAAACAACCACCACCATAGCATTACCGGATGCTTGTTATTTATACAAGTAATATATTTAGTGTACATTGGTATTACTTTTTCATTATAACATATGTATATTTACTAATAAGTTCATTTCGATCTAGCTGTTTTATCTGGAGAAGTTGGCATGTGCTGCCAACTATGTTGACTTGAACTAGCCTTCGCCGCTAAGGTGGACAACGGGGCTATTGCAAAAATGATTTATTTTGTAAAATCAATGGGTGGAGAATCTGGCCTAAAAGTTGTGCGGTAAGCGTTTGAGAAAATTACAAATTTGGTTGGTTATATTACCATTGATTATTTATTACTAATTCACATATATTTGTATTATGTAGATTGATACAACCTCACAAGCCGTTCAGGGCGACTGCGAGGTTCAGGAGGACTGCGAGCGTAAGCACGTTCGCGAGGACGTGTGTGCAGATCTACCTGAAGTGCAAGCCATCAGGCTAGGTGTTTTAAGTGCAGCTCCATGAGGGTGGATACTTCAGGCGTATTCCATCTCTATGAGGGTGGATACTTCATATTAATGGAGGTGTAGAGAAAGATGATGGCTGTCCAAGAGAATATGTGCACAACATTGGCGAGTCTTTTGGAATGGGACACTGGTATGTCTCGAGCCCAATACGATGAGCCACATGTCACCCTGCCTCAAAGTAAAGAACAAGGAGGTTTTGATGAGGATATGAGTCTCTCCCGCTAAGAAGAGCTACCAGTCTCTTCATCACCATTATATAATATATGATAATGATGAAAGGTACATCCAGCTTGATGCTTCACACAATGTATTCGCTGATTTGCTATTGGTCAGGATTCCATCTATGACTGGAATAACGAAAGGACGTCAAAAGGTATTATTCTATTTATTCATATTCATCTTTTCAAAAGATCAAGGATAGATTTGCGCCAACGCTTGAGCTAGAAATGACAGTAAACAAATTTAATTTAGTTAAGACATTAAAAGTTAACTTAGTATGATTGTGTAAATGTATTATGTAATCTAGATCTGTATTCCGGTACACGATGGTCAAGATCATTGGATTATGGCCAAGATCTCTATCATGGACGAGGAAGTCACTGTATGGGACACCTTGCTAGATGGCCGACTTAATGTGGGATGGATCGAAAAGGTCAAAATGAATGTATGTTCTAACCCCTCATCATGACTTGTAATTTGTCTTATAGCATGTGTGATTTTGACATTGATTACCTTTTACATTTTGTGAATGAAGTTATAGCTAGAAGGTATGGACTTGATATTTGGGCGTAAGCTCATAGATTTGTTGCCCCCGTCACAACCTTCTCTTCATTCAAATTTCAAGGTCCCCCCAAATGGTCACCCAATCAAATGGATAAGTTCACTATTCGCATATTTGATTAGGCTTCCTTCACCCTTTAATGATGCACTTATTACTACATTTGTAGGAGCGATTGTGGTGTGTAGGTCTTGAGATGTATGGATGACATCAGGGCAGGAATTTTTGTCGACTATCGTTCTTGGGTAATTTTTCAGATATTGTTTACATTTTGTTAAACTTAAGAGCTTTGTTTTTTATTTGTGATGGTTTCGGGTTCTTTTAGTTCTATAATTGGGAATTTTTTGATTGTTTTGGATTTGCTCATTTGTGGTTATCATTACTGGTTATTTGTTAGAGTTCCTTTAGTTATGTAATTGAGATTTTTTTCATTCTTCTGGACTTGCTCGTTTGTGGCTGTCAGTATTGAATTTATTGAGGTGTATGATAGTTTTGGTGAATATTCAAGCCTTAGAGCATCCCGTTTTCTGTTTTGTTTTAGTTGGAAACTTTTAGTTATATTATTGGGATTTTCCTGATCGTTGTGGATTTTCTCATTTGTGGTTGTTATTATTGAATTTGTTGGAGTGTATGATAGTTTGGTGAATGTTACATCTATGTTTTCTGTTTTGTTTTAGTTTAGAAATAGGCTTTTTTTAGTTATGTAATTGAAAATTTTCTGATTGTTCTGGATTTACTCGTTTATGGCTGTCGATGTTGAATATGTTGAGGTGTATGATAGTTTGTTGAATATTTGAAATATTTTTACAGGAGTATAAATCTCACGATCTTCGGTGTAACATTTTGTTGAAGATTGTGAACCATCCTTGGAACATCTCATATGATATGTTACATGATAGCGTTGGTCAGTTATATAATACGAACTCATTTGTCTCAAAGACCCGACTACCACTAAAGATGAGTTCTACTTTAAAGCAAAGGCTTGAGAAGAGGAAAAAAATGAAGGGATAGATAATATTCTATTATATTATTATATCCTATTTTTTTGATGTTCTTGTTCAAACACTCGCCCATTTGCCATTTTTGAGAAATTTGGTGAACTGGAGGTTATTGAAGAAGACAATAACGATGGTGCAATAAATTTCAAAAAGGGATATCTTCGTACGCTTCAAAATCTATTACCCCATCATTATTGTCTTTTTAATAACGTCTAGCTCATCAAATTTTTCAGAAATTACAGATGGGCGAGTGTTTGAACAAGAACATAAAAAATAGGAGAAAATAAATAGGTCTGTCTTGGCTGAGCATCCCTCAAAGTAGACATTATTGTGTCATCTTTTGTATATGATTATTGTGTATAGTGAAGATAAATAAATATTTTAAGTTATTATGTACAAGGATGATAAACGGATTTTGTATACTATTGTGTACAACTATAAATGAAAGGGGTTTTGTAAGTTATCGTGTACAGTGATGATAAATAGATGTTGCAAAATTATTTAGTACAGTTATAAATTAACAAATTTTGTAGAATTATTGTGTATTGTTATAAATAAGCAGGTTTATAAATATTTGTATATTAACATTCTAAAAAAACTATGAAAGCAAGTTAATACGAAAATGTATATTTACTGCGGCGGGGGATATGAAAAATCATATCGGTATGGATGTTTGTGTTATACATAGGGTACCCCCTTGTGCGTTGAATGGTGGTGGGCATGCATATGGGTCAAATGGGTACGCACCTTGCACATTGAATGTGGATGCACCTTGCACATTGAATGGGGAAGCACATTGGCCGGAGACCCCTGTCGCGTGTGCACCTTGCACGTTACATGGTACTAGATCCTCATTATTATCGTCTGGCATCGTGGCATGCACATCGCTCAGTAATTCTGGACATGTCCGTTTGGTATGTCCATTGTTCTTACAATGGCCATGACAGGTGGTTGGTCGTGCTTTACTCGAGCTAGAACCTTGACTGCCCTTCGTCTTCATGATTATCGGGTCTTCAATGGGGCCGCTTTTAATCTCTACACCATCCTCGTGCTTCACATCATGTTCGTTGGTGACCTTCTCATTCCACAAGGTCTCATATTTTACACAAAGCATCCCAACCACCACTTTGGCTCGAGTCGACCATTCATTTGACTTTGACACAAAGTAAGCAAGTCTTTGGGCAGCTAGTTGGACGAATTGTACCGAAGCAACACTATCTCATCTGTATCCAGATGAAAATGGCTTGACCTGGTTTGTAGCATATTACTCTTCACAGTGATCCACCACCGGTCTAGTATGCATGTGCTTGAGATCTATTCCATATGTTCTACTTTCATAATAGTAAACATATGCCGACACGGTATCCCTAATGATTTAATCTTGCCATAACTGCACTTGAGCGTATCAAGTTTTGGTCACGTGTCACTAAGTATGAGTCATTCGGTGCCCCAAACTCGACCAACGAATAATTTTGAGCCTCTTCATCATGTGTCAGAGCACAAACGTTAAATGAAGCTTCACCCATGATCTCCTTACCCATACGTTTAAATAGTTTTTGTGTGAACACATTTGCCGCGTGTTGCTCTAACACAGGCAAGTGAGTCTTAAGCACATGCATTTCATTTGTCAACTTCAAATCGTCCAATCTCTCCTCGTGTCAAATACGTGCCAATCCCCGATCGAATTGTAGCATGAATTTAAATAGTTTAGATTGAAGTTCAATGAATCGATAGATATACACATTCATACCTTCAGATCATTCCATCGTTCTCATGAAAGCAAAGAATTTTCCGTGTCGGAAGGCCTATGCCCAACGTTCACACTTCACATACATCCATTGTACCCATTTGGTTTGCCTAAGGTTGAACGACTCTATCAAACAATCTCATTCCTCTTTGAATTCCCCTTCACTAAGTACGTCAAACATGATTCTCTTGAATGCCTGTAGAAAATTTGGGTTTTCCACATTTGATTTGGCATTTCGTTTGAGATGCCATGCACAAAGCCGATGATTGCAATTAGGGAGGACCGTCTTGATTTCTTTACGCATTGCCTTATCGCCATCTGTAATGACCGATTGAGGCATTTTATTTTTCATGGCATCCAAGAAAGTCCCCAACACCCATTGATAGGTTTCCACAGTCTTATCAACCAATAATACGCAACCAAATACCGTGGTCTTGTAGTGATTGTTCACGCCAAGGAAAATCACGAGCGATTACTTGTATGCATTCATCTTGTAGGTCGTATCGAACGCCAATGCATCACTCAAACATTTATAGTCAACTTGGCACTCGAGTCTGTCCTAAACAAATTCGCTAGATGATTATCCGTGTCAATGTTGTATTTGAAATACATATCTGGGGCGCGAACATCAGGCCTCAAACGCCATTTATGACCGGCGATTCGCCAGTCATGAATGGTGTTTGGGGCCTGCTGATGTCGTTCAAGCCCCAAACGCCTTTGTATCAAGAATTGGGGCCACGACCATCAGGCCCAAACGCCATTCATGACTGGCGATTCATGACTCATGAATGGCGTTTGGAGACTGCTTATGGCATTTGGTCCCCAAACGCCATTGTTACAGGCGTTTGGCCCGTGTCCTATCGACACAGGCCAAACACCTTTGTGTCAAGCGTTTGGTCTCAATACTCCCTATTATGCATAAAAAACATGGATGAAAAAATTATTTTTCATTTGTCACCAATAAAATGTTTGGATAGATTGACAGTTTGTAAAAATGTGAGACGAGCCATAACATAAGGGGCAAATCTACAATTCGTGGAATCCAATTGGATAGATTGACGGTTTGTAAATGTTATCCTTAGAATCCAGTTTCAAAATTTAACCAAGGATTCGAAAGAACCTCCCCACAAATATTAGAAAACACATGATTTAATTGCATATTTATATCCATAATATATCAAATGTTTGTCATGCAATGTCATGCAACTTTGACAAATTTAGAATCCAAAAAAACTTAGAATCCAATCCAAACAAACTTAGAATCTAAAAAAACTTAAAATCCAAACAAACATAGAATCCACCATATTTATATCCATAAAAAGTTCATATCAACTTTGACAAAACATCATGGTGCAACTTTTCTCTTTTTCGACAAAGCATCATGTTCTCGTTCTGATTTAGTATCTTTGTTGGTGTCATCATCATGATCATATTCATCATCATTAACTAAATCTTCACCACTGTCATCATCTTTATCAACTTCATCATGATCATCACTCACATGGCTGATTGTTTGAGTTTCATACATGTGCATGCATCTTTGAAACTTCGCCTACAAGTACGTATTAAGTATATTTTGATTTTAAACTAAAAAATAAATAGGGGAAAATTGTAAGTTTAGAATTTTCTTAATTTTTTTTTCATTGATGCTTTGGCCTTTACCATCGCCTTCATCGTCGTCTCACGTACGCTCAATATTTTCTCATATAACAACTTGTTGAGACCGCCAATCATGCGCATCATGCCTGTCGCTGGCACCTGCATTGTCCGAATTATGCGCTAATATGATATTGAATGACTAAATAATAAATATTAACATCATAACTCACATAATCGATTTGAACAGATGGAAGACCCCGGACTGGAACATCATTTGGAATGTCAACCAAGTAACTACCACCATCTGGGAGTGGTAATTGAATCTGCCACGATGGTAGTGGGATGTCATCCACTCTTATATCATCAACAGTCACTCTAGCCGACCTTGATGCTCCTGGTACTACTATGACTGTTGCGGTTGCTGGTGATGATGCCTATACATAGTAGATTACAAAATTACATTGTATAACAATTTGAGTGATCTCTTATATTTAAAAACTACTTAGAGACGTTTAGCACCTGCGAAGATGAAGATGCCCCATCATTGTTGTAAGACAACCACATTTTCTAGAATTCATTATAAGTATCTTCGTTATCGCCATCTACATCAACGATAAAGTGTATCGCTCTTAAACCTCCAAGACCACCAGACATATCCTCTTTGGTGAATGGTTGATCATATAACATTGAATTTAGGGATATGTATAGGATGTACCACGCATCGGTTCCCGTACTCTGCTATGAGACGCGCTCACCCAAGTACCATGCTCCTCCAACAGGTCCTTGCTACAAAATTCTCATGGTGGTAGGAGGTATACTGTTGATGCAATAGTCAGGCAAGTTTGTACGTTGTCCCCAATGGTACTAATTGATCTGCAAGTTTAAAAATTAATAGTTTGTCAGTAAAACATTATTCATACTGAGGAGGGCAATATAAGAATTGATATAATAAAACACATACCTCATTGGTCCTCCCGTATCAAAGTTTAACACGAAATTCTTTTAGGCAGTGACCAACATCCCTTGTTCTCGACTCAATGTTTATCCAACATGCTGCCATTGAGAACGTGTATGGACCACCCAATGGCCTGCTCAATGCCAAACACCAAAAGTACTCATAAGCCCATACCTCCCATCCTATCCAAAACCCCCATGTCCCTACACTTTTTCCGCGACATAAAGAGTCCATATTGCAATACAATACGGA
Organism: Datisca glomerata; assembly: GCA_003255025.1. Classification (NCBI taxonomy): domain Eukaryota; kingdom Viridiplantae; phylum Streptophyta; class Magnoliopsida; order Cucurbitales; family Datiscaceae; genus Datisca; species Datisca glomerata. Next base: position 811,341 of record QANY01009693.1, read on the forward strand.
CAACGCAGAACCACCCCAATTATACTCCCGTATCTCATCTATTTTCTGTAGGCTAGGGAGAAGGTACAAATAAACTTTATTGCTCTTGTCATAAAAAAATGTACTATCCAAGAGCACCAGAAAAAAGACTCTCGTCAAAATGTACTCATGCTTAGGAGTAGTACACTCATACCTAGCATAATTATCAATTATCCATTGATAACTAACTTTTTTTTCTCCAACCTCCGACAATGGTTTGTTAACTAGCTTTTGCAAAGCCTTCTTGTTCTTGTAGAGTTTCAAATCATAGTTTAGTTGTCGACCATCGACTTTTAGGCTAGTTGTCACAGCAATGGGGTCATTGTCATTTCACCCACTTCATCTATATGAAAGGTGTGGTTTGTATCCCACCATTTTTAAGCCATAATAGAACGCAAAATAACTAAACCTAGAGGTATCAACATTCCTTCTCATATTTTTAGGAAGTCTATTGTACCATCGAGCTACTAGTGTAATGTTCCCAAAACCATGAATACCAAGATCATAGAACTCAGCCTAAGAAACCAAAATGTAAGTATGTCTCAGTGAAAAAGGTGTGTGGAGAAAAATGTACTATAATCCCTATTGTGACATTTCATCGAACACCTTACAGGTAAAAAACATACACTATAATTTTTCATACAAAACATTATCGTTACTAATAATCATACATTTCTAGAAGAATAACAAAAAACACTCGGTTTTCAAAATAATTCAAGTATCAATTTGGTGTTTTAACAATATAACACATAACAACCAAATTTTTTGTTAATGAAACTTACATTTTGTCCTTGGATGGGATATAGCATTTCATCGAAGATGTTACGGGAATTCATACAAGTATAGTATAAACCTCAATATGACATTTTATCAAACACCTTACAGACAATGAAAAAAATACATATAATTCATTATGACATTTCGTCAAACATTTTACGTTCATTCATGAAAATACTATAGTTTTCCATCCAAGACATTTATTTCTACCAACAACCATATATTTCTATAATCATCACATAAAAAACACCTAATTACATAACGAATCAAGTATATATTAGGTGTTTTAACAATATAACACATAAAATTCAAAATCTTGAAAGAAAAACTTACATCTTATTTTTTTGGGTGAGATATATGCTATGTTGGAGCAATATGAAGACTAGGGCTACTAAGATTTTGTTTCTTTAGATGAAATCTTTCACCCCGTAACCGGTGGCATCATACGGTCCTTTCGAGACGCTCGAGCTCAAACTTGGTTGCGTTGTTGCACTCAATATTCCCTTTGTAACTTTATGCTTCGGGTTTGGCACGGGTTTTGACGCGTGTGTTGCAAGGGATGTGTTCACTGAGAAATTATGGGTTTGACTCATGTGTTGCAACGGATTTGGACTAGTTTTCACTACTACAAAATTGGGCTTTAATGATAGCCATACATTTTTGTATGACAGGTTTGTTAAACCTGTCATAGAAAAATGATTTTTGAGCAGGATATTTTTCTTTTGGAGTTACATGACAGTGTTTAAAAGAGTTGTCATCAAATATTTACCCACTATGACAACTGTTTTTTAAGCTGTCATAAAATATTTTTGTTTTTTTTAAGATGTAGGCATGATAATGACATCATAGTTATATATATACCCATATTTCATTTTAATTACAAAAAATCCATCTATATAATGCTCAAATTTCTCAACCCTAACATTTCGTCTCATCTTTCTCATCTCTTAAACAATCGCTCTCATCTCTCTCAACCCTTAAACCCGATCTCTCTCTCTCTATCTCTATATCTCTCTCTTTATCATCAATTATCAGTAAGGAAGAGGCTTCCACTCTCGTTTGCTGCAATGGCGAAGAAAAATAAAGCTAGGGTTTCTGAGGAGCAATCAGCGGAAGAATGATTTGATTATGAAGATGACGAAGAGAACATGCAGAATCCCAATGGATCTCCTACAAAAGAGAAGAGTCTCTACGAGATAACTTCGTACAGTTTCATGATTGAGAGTAGTTTTGCCTTAGCTACGAATATGATTTCTCCTTTTGGGAATTTTATCATTTTACTAGAAGTTCTTGATATCGCTTTCTTTGCTTTCTACTTGTTAGGGAGTATAATGTGTATATCTAGTACTGTATCAGCATTTAATCAAGATATGTAGGAAGTGAAATTTTTTGTGCCTTGGAGATTTGAGATGCAAAGATTTTGAAAATGACATTGATGCTTAATTGAGTTATCAATGCGACTTCTTCTTACTTGTTATTTGGGTTTGTAATATGTTGCAATAGCAATAGGTTTTCAAGCATGCGTTTAGATGCTGTAGTGTCTTGAAGTGTGGTTAAGTTTTATATTTTGCGTGAAATTATCGTGATTTACTACAGTGAAGAGTATCAAGTCTAGGCCTTAGTTGATAGATTTTCCTTTAAAGGTTGAAGTGGAGCACCCTGACTAATGACATTTGGTTTAGAATATTTTCAACTTGGAATTTAGGACGATAAAGTAGCCACACTAACGAGTTGGGAATAGAAAGAAAAAGGAAGCCTGTTGATGCTCGTCTGGAAAAAGAAGACAAAGGAGAGTAGAATATTACTATCCAACGAGTGTTCTCAAACCATTTTTTTTTCAAAAATGAAATCTTATATTTCTTATGTAAGGTCTACTTAGATAGGCCTAGAAATCCTAACAAAGGGAAATCAAAATAATATAATGAACGATTAATAGTTGTGTTAGTAGTAGTTAGTGTGTGTGAAGTGTGTTTATGCATTCCGATATACGTACTCTTCTAAAAGGACTGGTAAAAAATGTGATTGCATTGATATGGTTAATCTAATTATTATAGAAGGTATTGTTTAATCTATGTAAAAATCTTTATCTTTGCATCATGAACAAATGAGGGACAAACAAAAGTTATCAGAGATAGGGACAATGATGTTGCTTATGCGTGGAATTCAAAAGCGTGTAAGTCGGACAAAGTGATTTTCATCTTCAAAATACTCTCTAGACTATTTGCCTCTTACTTTTAACGTCAGTCTGCTCTTTCATGATTCTAATGTATCTTTATCTATTAAAAAATTATACTCCTACATGAATTATGAGTTGATAGTTGGATTTGGCACTTAAAATATGTGATGTTTAGTTGACACAAACAATTTTTATTGTTCTTTTGTTGTCAGTTTGTGTTTGCTTTTCTGCTCTCTTCTGTGAGAAAATAAAAGTTTATGTCTCTCAATATAGAAACGTATCATTGTTGAATTAGTTATTGATGGGTTGGGAAAAATGAGAGCCCAGGGTTTTGTCTCATTCCACTCATTAAGAGAACTATGATTTAGCTTTTCTTTGTAGAATGTTGAAGTCCTTGACTGTGTGCCCTTTAAAGTTAACACTACTATGATTCTTTGTTTTGCCACTGGTTGTGAATTTCACAATGTTTATGGTCTTAGTCCAGTATTTTTTTTATTTAATTTAACTCTAAGTATTCTTAGTTAATAAGTGTGTACCAATTGTTTTGGTTTTGTAATAATAGATTGGTGAAGTTGTTGATGGGACAGATGATGGCATGAAGTATCCCGCTCTTGATGGAACCGATTATGATTATGGTTAGCATCTTATTTCTATGGCGACATAAAATTGGTTCTCATAGTGCATAGATGTATATGCTTTCTTAACATTTGTGTCCTATGACTCAGTATTTGATGTTGACATTGGAGATGGTGAACCTATTCGTAAATTTCCGTACAATAAATCAGGTAATTGTTTTCTTTAAGCTCTATTTCCCATATTTTGAGCATCTGCATTGTTTTTCTTTTTAAGATTTATCTTGAATAAATTATTTTTTCTTTGACATTATAAAAGATGATTTGTTTTCCTGGTCCATGATATTATAGCCAGAGCAAGAAACTAAGGACAATAGTCAATGGGGGTTCTAGGCACTTCTACACTAAGCACTTCCATTCTATCCAAGCCATTACTTAGGTTGCACATTTGCTGTTGTCATGGGAGAATTGTAGGTTACATATTCCAAAAAGATCAGGGATTATGTATTATATAATCATAACCAATCATTTTCGTGTCAGTTCACCTCATTCTTGATTCAGAGAAGTAAGGCAATTCATGGAAAATGGACATTAGCATGTTTGACGATATGGCACACCATATGACTTATAATCTATAAGTACATATATGGCTTCATTCTCAGTACAAGAAGTAATACAAACTTCACACATAAACACACATATGTATATATGATTACCTTACCATGATTGTATGTGGAATTGAATGCATGATTTAAAGTAGTTTGGCTTTTATTATTATTCTGAACCACCTAAATCCAAAGTGACTTCAGATTTCATGCGTATATGTAACTTTTAGAAGTCCATACATTTTGTATGCAGGATTATGGAATTGATTTTGCTGACCGCGATCATCCTGTAAAGTCATTTCATTGCGAATGTGGCAGCAAGTTCTATAGGAACATAAAAAAAATATGAATAGTGAGTTTCTTCCCTCATCTTTCTCATCCCTTTTCCTAGAGACATGTTCTTCACATTTATGCATTGACGTTGTTTCTCAGCAACCAAATTGAGCCTTAAGAACATTTACTCTTGATAGGTCATAATGTTTTGACTCATTCTTTCTGAATTTTGTAGTTTCTTTAGAATGCGTGAACATATGTAAGTTATAGAAAGGGGAAGGAAATGGTATATATGACTGTAACGTTCGTTCATGTGCATGGAAAGCTCCAAAGGTCTTGTCTGGGATTCTTACGAGCACAACACATCCACTTTAGTGCTCGTCTCTTCCATTATCACGACATGGAAGGAGAAACAAACTAAATTTTGTAAGTTTCTACACTACCTGAACTACTTAAGAGTTTTTATCATTTGGAAAGTGGTTTACAACTTCCGAATGTTGTGGTTGGAAGAGTATCATAAGTTAATTGTAATTATATGCCTCATCCAATCTTGAGGATTTTTCACAATGTTGGAGGTCCTTCTGTTGTTTTTGCCACAATACTTTTTCTCGGATGAAGCTCAACTTATAGTTGAATTAGATTTTGAAACTCTTGATTAAAGTTGTTAAAGCTGGAGTAAGGATAAGTCATACAGTTGTGGTTACTGAAGATGAGCAATCCTTTTCTTTTTCGTGGAACAGGCATGGCAGCTGGGGTCTGGCTCAGTGAAAAATGGTAGGTTAAGTTATGCAAATATGTTATTTTAAATTTTTTAATTATCACTCTTTATTTACATATTCACCTACTTAGGATTACTTCATGTGAGGTTGCATACAATGTCGTTAAGCACGTATATGCTTCTAGTGGTAAATTCAAATTTAAGAATTCTGAGACGTTATGCTCTTGTCTGAGCTATCTCTGTAAATATTCTAGTGAGTGATCTGAAGTCATATATTGTCTTACTTTTTTATTGCATTTTTGGTAACCTTCTTATTTGCTAATTAATTTAGCTTAATATTTTGCATCCATGCTTCATGTTTCCTTGTAGAGATTGAGTCATCTCCAGTTCACTGTCTTGTTTCTGAAGTAAAAATTACTACTTGTGGATGTTCAGTTATTCTGCCATTATTTTCTTAGATCATCTCCTTCTTTATTAGTTAATCTTATGTGTTTCTTTGATGTTTAGTTAGTGCCTCTGGCATTGAATATATTGCTGTCATGGAAAGGTATTTGCCTTTCCATGACAGTTTTTATGAAGAAACTACACTTTTAATGACGGGGATTCCCCGTCATCTAAAGTCTTTTCACAGCATCCTATGATGACGGGGATTCCCCGATATCTAAAGGCTTTTCACGGCATCCTATGATGATGGAGATTTCCCGTCATCTTAATTCTATTTGTGGCATCCTATTATGATGATTTTTGTTACAAAGACTAAAGATGACAGTCCGATAACCGTCATTATAGGGTTATAATGACGGGTTTTGAACGACATCTAATCTCATTTTTGTTGTAGTGTTTGATGGATTTTAGGCTATGAAGAGAAAGATGAAGATAGAGATGAAGTAGGAGGAGAATAGAGTTTGAGTGAAGAGAAATGAAGTGTTAAGAGAGAGGGGGAATGGTGGGTATCGAGTTTTTAAGAACAAGGGGAAGGGGTTTTTTAATGTCGGGCTTAATTTTGATAAGAAATAAGGTTAGATTTGAAAATTAATTTTATATGGATAAATGAATTAAAACATAAAAGTTATTTTTCAAAAATTATGGGGTTACTATTATAAAATAAAAAAGTTAAATTTCAAATTTCAATATTTAATTTTAAAATTTTTAGCGGATATGCTCGATTTCATAGTAGAATCTGACCTTACAGGTTATAGGTGTTCATCAAACTGATTAATAGGATTTATCGACATCATAACATCACGACATATAATTATATTTGGTGAAAACATGTCTCACTCAATAATTGTCACAAAAGAACAACATTATCAATGGCAACTTTTATCGAGTTTATAATTAAGTGTTCAATTGTTTTAGGAATCCTTAATTAATAAAATCTAATTTCACATAGTAAGTGAGTATCATGAATGTTTGCATTGAAATAATGAGTTTTTTCTATTTTTATAAATGATTTTCTCGGTGTTCGATAAATAATTACAAAAATATCAATTTTAAAAAAAATTACGAAGAATGGTGATTAGAGCCATATAAATGGCGATTAGAAGCAAAAAATGGCGGTTGGGAGGGTACCAACGATCGCCTGTTTATACATGGCGTTTGGGGACAAAAACATGCGATTGGATGTATAAAACTAGCATTTGGCTTTGACGATCCAATTATCACCTTAAGGATGGCGTTTAGGGGTTAAAATTAGACGATTCGCCTATTAGGTATGGCAATTAGGTTTTAGGTGTTCACCAAATACGTAGTGGTGTACAACAAATTCTTCAGGGGTTCACCAAAATTTAAAAATTCTTTTTTTTATGAACCCCAATACGTAATTGGTGAAACCCAATACCTATTTAGTGAACCCGTCAAATAATTATTATTTTGTATGTATTTAGTGAACCCCACTACGTAATTGGTGAACCCAACTACGCATTTGGTGAATCCCAGTACGTTTTTGGTGAACTCCTCCAAGAATTATTATTGTGTACATATTTGGTGAACCCCAGTACGTAATTGGTGAACCTTAGTACGTATTTGGTGAAACCCTCTAAAAATTATTATTTTATACATATTAAGTGAACTTCATTACGTAATTGGTGAACCCCACTACATAATTGGTGAACCTCAATATATATTTAGTGAACCCATGTACGTAATTGGTGAACTCCAATATGTATTTGGTGAACCCCTCTAAGAATTATTATTTTGTACGTAATTGGTGAACCCCAGTACGTAATTGGTCAACCCCAATATTTATTTGGTGAATCCTTACAAGAATTATTATTTTATACATATTTGGTGAATCTCATGACGTAATTGATGAACCCCAGTACATATTTGGTGAACCACTCCAAGAATTATTATTTTGTACGTAATTGGTGAACCCCACTACGTAATTGGTAAACCCCACTACGTATTTAGTGAATCCCAGTACGTATTTGGTGAACCCCAGTACATATTTGGTGAATTCCTCTAAGAATTATTATTTTATACGTATTTGGTGAACTACACTATATAATTGGTGAACCCCACTATATATTTGGAGAACCCCTCTAAGAATTATTACTTTGTATGTATTTGGTAGACTCCACTACGTAACTGGTGAATCCCACTATATAATTGGTGAACCTCAGTACGTATTTAGTGAATCCCTCCAAAAATTATTATTTTGTAGGTAATTGGTGAACCCCACTAGTTATTTGGTGAACCCCTCAAATAATTATTATTTTGTACGTATTTGGTGAACCCCAGTACATAATTGGTGAACCTCAGTACATATTTGGTGAAGCCCTCCAAGAATTATTATTTTATACATATTAATTGGACTCCGCTACATAATTGGTGAACCCCACTACCTAATTGATGAATCCATGTATGTAATTGGTGAACCTCAATATGTATTTGGTGAACCCTAATATGTATTTGGTGAACCCCTCCAAAAATTATTATTTTATACGTATTTGGTGAACCGCACGACGTAATTGGTGAACCACAGTATGTAATTGGTGAACCCTAGTACATATTCGGTGAATCACTCCAAGAATTATTATTTTGTACTTATTTGGTGAACTCCATTAATTTGTGAACCCCACTACGTGTTTGGTGAACTCCAGTACATATTTGGTTAACCCCTCCAAGAATTATTATTTTGTACGTAATTGGTGAACCCTAGTACGTATTTGGTGAACCCCTCCAAGAATTATTATTTTGTACGTATTTGGTGAACTTCACTACGTAATTGGTGAACCCAGTACGTAATTGGTGAACCCCACTACGTATTTGGAGAACCCCTTCAAGAATGATTACTTTGTATGTATTTGGTAAACTCTACTATATAACTGGTGAACCCCACTACATAATTGGTGGATCTTAGCACATATTTGGTGAATCCCTCCAAGAATTATTATTTTGTACCAAATTTGTGAACCCCACTACGTATTTGGTGAACCCCTTCAAGAATTATTATTTTGTACATATTTGGTAACCCCACTACGTAATTGGTGAACCTCAATGCGTATTTGGTGAACCCGTCCAAGAATTATTATTTTATTCATATTAAGTGAACTCCACTACGTAATTGGTGAACTCCACTACGTAATTGGTGAACCTTACTACATAATTGGTGAACCCCAATACATATTTGGTGAATCCCTGTACCTAATTGGTAAACCCAATACGTATTTGGTGAATCCCTCCAAGAATTATTATTTTGTACATAATTGGTGAACCCCAGTACGTAATTGGTGAACCCCAATATATATTTGGTGAACCTCATGATGTAAGTAGTGAACCACAGTACGTAATTGATGAACCCCAGTACATATTCGGTGAACCATTCAAAGAATTATTATTTTGTACGTATTTGGTGAACCTCACTACGTAATTGGTGAACCCCATTGCGTATTTGGTGAACTCTTCCAAGAATTATTATTTTGAACGTATTTAGTGAACCACACAATATGTAATTGGTGAACCCCACCATGTATTTGGTGAACTCCTCTAAAAATTATTAATTTCTACATATTTGGTGAACTCCAGTATGTATTTGATGAACCCTAGTACGTATTTAGTGAAACCCTCCAAGAAAGAAAAAAACATGTTACTTGCTGGGTTTTGTGTGACCTAGATTGCTTCAAAAGTAATATAAGGGCACAATGGCCCAACATCAATGCCGATTATTCCCGGCATTGTAAAAGATCCCTAAAATGAGATAAATATCCTAAACAAGCAGATGTCATTCTATTGAAAAGAAAAGTGGCAGTAGCAAAGGCATGTCACCAAAATTGTAAGGAAAAAGAAGTTTTATTCATTAGAGTAAGGCTAGCCTCTACTATATGTCTATTCTTTCTTTCAGTCGTTCAATTTTACTCATGTGTATAGGCACACGACCTTTGGTGAATAATTCCTTATTGGTGGACGTGGATGGATTGATGTCACTTATGGTAAACCTCAGAGAGACTAATTCAGACAAAATACTTGGATTAAAAACTTTGAAACAAAAGCTTACAATATATAACAGAAAACTCACAAACACTCTGCCTCTCTCAAACTCTCTCGATGATTCAGAGAAGTTGTTTCCACTCCACTACACTTTCTCTGCTCAACATCCATCTATTTATAGTACAGGATGGAGAGACAAGTTGCAATACAATTTAAATTTTCACACACACCTTCTATGGCCACCACTAAGAATAGGATGGTTTAAAGTCTTTTTTACTAGCTCTAAAATTTTGTCTCTTTACTTCTTACTTTCACACTTCAAAGTTTACTTGTTTTCAACATTCCCCTTAAACTTTGATTCTTTTTCTTCATTCCAAGTATTATCATCATTCTTAAAAACACATCATGCTTGAGCCACTTTGTGAATATATCACTGAGTTGATCATATGTTATGCAAGATATTAGTTCCACTTATTTATTCTTCACATGCTCTCTGATGAAATGATAACGAGTATCAATGTTCTTTCTTCTTTCATAGTGCACTGGATTCCTTGCTAGTGCAATCGCTGATCGATTATCAATGTAGATCTCTGTGGGATCATCTTGTGGGAATCCCAAGCATTTCATCATATTTCTAAGCCATATGCCATGACAAACTACTAAGCTGGCAGCAACATACTCGGCTTCACATGATGATAGTATCATAATAGCTTGTTTTTTAAGACCATGTAAATGCAGTATCTCCCATAAAGTAGACAAAACTTGTCGTACTTTTTCTTTCATCCAAGTCTCTTCCCCAATCACTATCAGAATATCCAACGAGTTTGAAATCTTTACTGGACGAGTAGAATAAACCATCATTGAGAGTGCATTTAATGTACTGAAGTATCTTTTTTGTTGCATTTAGATGAGACTGGTTAGGAGTCTCCATATACCTGCTGACTAGTCTAACCACATAGAGTATATTTTGTCTAGTGCATGTTAGATATCTCAAACTTTCAACCAATCTTTTGGTATAGGTTGGATCAACATCTCCTTGCTCATTCTTCCTTAGTTCTATTCCTGATTCAATAAGGGTAGTAACAGGATTATAGTTCTCCATGCGGAACTTCTTGAGTATCTCCCTTGCATAGTTACCTTTGGAGATGAAGATTCCTTCATCGCTCTGTTTCACTTCAATGCCAAGGAAATGAGCCATAAGACCAATATTCGTCATTTCAAATTCACGAACTATACTCTTTTTGAAAGAGTCAAATATGGTTGAATTGTTACCTGTGAAGACCAAGTCGTCAACATATAAGTATGCATATATAACATACTACCATCAGCTACTAATGATATCAGCAGTCTAATGGTCTCATGTATGTCAACATGGGCAAAGATTTCTCCATAGTCAATACATTCTTTCTACTTATAGCCTTTTGCTACAAGTCTTACTTTGTGTCTTTAGACTTCTCCTTAAGCATTTCTCTTTGTTTTATAAACCCACTTTACTCCAATAGACTTACGATCTTCTGGGAGAATAGTCAGCTCCCATGTTTTATTCTTTTCAATTGATTTAATTTATTCCCTCATTGCTCTTCTCCCTTTTTCCTCTATGTCAGCTTCATCAATGCTAACTCGATCATAATTTATTTGTAGACAGAATAGTGTAAACTCATCATCATATATAAGATCAGAACTTTCTTGTCCTCATATCAGACATTTCTCCTGCCACTAATTCAGGAGTTTCAATTGTTCTTGGTGAGGGATGAACACTTTGTGGTGTCCATGGCTCTTCTTCTCTTTGTTGAGCTGATTCTTCTTCTTCAACTGTTAGTTTTACATTCCTGGAAGATTCAGCATTATCCCAACTCCAGGATTCACTTTCTTCAAAAATTACATTTCTCTTGTAGAATACTCTCTTGGTGATTGGGTTGTACAGCTTGTATCCCATGGTTCTGTCACCATATCTAACAAGGATAAACTTCTCTCATTTATCCTCGCGCTTTGTTCTTCTGGCTTCTGGGACTTTTGTATATGCAATGCATCCAAAAACTCTAAGATGACTCACACTCAGCTTGTGAGTACTCCATGCTTCATGAGGTGTCATATTCTCCAAACTTCTTGTGGGACATTGATTCAGTAAATAAACTGCACATGAACCTACTTCAGCCCAAAAACTCTTAGGCAACGACTTTTCCTTCAACATGCTCCTAGCCATGTTAAGGAGTGTATGGTTCTTTCTTTCAGCTACTCCATTTAGCCGTGGAGTGTATGCTGGTGTGAATTTATATATGACTCCATGTTGCTTCAGGAATCGTTGAAACTCGTATGAGCTACATTCTCCACCTTTGATCTAATCTCAACGTCTTGATGCGATAATCACTTTGTTTTTCGACATGAGTTTTAAACTCTTTGAAGTTATCGAACACTTTCAATTTCCTCTTTAAAAAATATACCCAAGTCCTTCTACTGTAATAATCATTAAAGGTGAGAAAATACGTCTTATGTCCGTTTGATTATGGATTCAACGGACCACAGACATCACTGTGTACTAATTCAAGTGGCTTCGCGCTCTCTAATCTGCTCGCTTTCCAAAGTTATTTCTGTGTTGCTTACTAAGAACACAACTTTCACATAGCTCATTAGTATGTTGAATATTTGGAACACGTTTCACCATCTTCTTACTTCCTAGCTGTTTTAGACTCTCAAAATTGAGATGTCTATATCTGAGATGCCATAGCCAATCTTTTTCATTAACGATACTCTTCATACATTTTGGTGTATCATGATGAACAGTTAATGGAAACATCCTATTCTTTGTCATCTTTACTCGAGTAATCATCTTCCCTCGAGTATTTGTAAGTGTTTAGTGCATGTCTTTGAGGCTAATATGATAGCCTTACTCCAATATTTTCCCAAGGCTCAATATGTTAGTCTTCATATTTGGAACATAGTAGACATTGGAGATGAAAGCATGAGCATGATCCTTTCGCTTGATTAGAATGTCTCCTTTTCCTTGGACTGAAACTTTTGAAAGATCACCAAATGAAATTTCTCCACGAACCTTCTCCTCAAGTTCGACAAACAAATTCTTGCTTCCATTCATGTGATTACTAGCTCCAGAATCAAGAAACCAAATTTCTTGATTTTGCTCAATTGAGTTGTTTGCCATCAAGCTCATTGAGCTCCAACAGCTAATTCTTTATCTGGAAAGTTAGCTCGGTCACTAACTTCATTTGCTGGTGGTGATCTACATTCATTGCTATAATGACCATATTTAGCGCAATTATAACATCGAATGTTGCTTTTGTCATCATTTGGACGATTAATGTAACTGTCTCTTCTTCCTCTTCCTCTACCTCTTGGGATGTTGTCCCGTGGTTTTGTTGTCCTCTATTGCTTTGCTGCCTTCCATAGTTTTGTTGTCCTCTTGGTCCTCTAAAGAATCTTCTTCCGCCTCTGCTACTGGATTCTGAGTTACGACCTCGTCCCTTATGTGATGTCGATGTTCCCCATTGTACCTGCCTCTTTGTATTGAGGTGCAGCTTTGACTATAATGCTTGTTCCATGACTTTATCTTCACTTCTTCTTGTTAGTTTCTACTCATGAGCTTGTAGTGAACCAACAATTTCTTTAACAGACAGAGTCTCTAAATCCTTAGTTTCTTCTAAGGCAACAACAATGTAATAAAATTTTACGATCCCTAAAATTTTAGATCTAGGGATTGTAAAATTTTCTCTGAAATTCTCATGTATGTAAGATTTTCTCCATCCCTTTGGATTTGGTTGGAAACCACCATAACTCATGTATAAAATTCAGAAATTGATTCTAAATATTTCATACATAAGGATTCAAATTCACGTGGTAGAGTTTGAAGGCGAATTCTCCTCACTTTGTTAGCTCCTTCGTATGTCCTGTGAAGAATATCCCAAATTTCTTGAGATGTTTAAGCAGCAACTATAATTTCGAACGTTGATTCATCAAGTCCTTGATAGATTATAGACTTTACTTTACAATCCTTCTTTCTGTTAGCTCGAAGAACTGTTTTCTGTACTTCAGGCAAAGCTATTTCTTCTTCTTTTGAAGTAGTCTCTTCATACCAATCTTCTACGATGTTCATAACATCTTGAGAACCTAGTAGAGCTCTCATTTGAATGCACCAATTGTCATAGTTATCTTTGGTGTGTTTTGGAACTTGCATAGAGCCGTTGTTTGCCATTTTCAAATTTGAACTTGACAAATTTCAAATAAGAGGGAGAATTTGAAAAATCTGACAACGCGGTTGAAACCGGAATCATCAAAAACCTTGGATGGTATAAAGTCTTTACTAGCTCTAAAATTTTGACTCTTTACTTCTTACTTTCACACTTCAAAGTTTACTTTTTTCAACAATTATCATATAGATGAGGTTTACATACAAGGAAACAAACAAGAACACAACTTACGATTCACCATCAGAGTATGACAAGCATTCAAGTATATATAAAATTCTATTTACCTGTTGTCCTTAGTAAAACTAAATGAATAGAGAGTGTTTCACGTTGTCAACCCTCAGAATGCCAACACTATTAAGTTTTACACATTAAAAATATTTTATACATTTATTTATAGTAGAGGATGCAGAGACAAGTTGTAATACAATTCAAATTTTCGCACACACCTCCTATGACCACCCCTAAGAATAGGATGGTGGTGTAAAGTCTTTATTAGCTCTAAAATTTTGACTCTTTACTTCTTATTTTCACACTTCAAAGTTTACTCGTTTTCAACATTCCTTTGGTTTATAGGAAAGTTTACATAACATGACTTTTGTATTCCCCACCCCATCAGATCTGAAACTTTTGATTTTAAGATTCAAAAGATTTTTTATGTAAGGCTTGAATTTCTGAAAAACAGTGTACACCTCTCATACTTGTTGACTATAGAAAAAATCCAACTATAATTAGACATATCATTTATGGATTAAACATAATATCTGAAACTCGAATAAAAATAGTAGGAGTATGACCTCAAACATCACTACGAAGCAGATCAAGAAGCAATAAAGAAACATGATGAGAAAAGGAAACACAAGTTTGGTCATCTTTCCTTTAAAGGAAACAATTCACAAACAAAAAGATTCATAATGAGAAAATTTGATATTTGATTTACGAAAATTGGAGAAATTGCATTATTAGCAGGATGACCAAGTCTGTCATGCCAAAGATTGCTAGAAATCTTATTACCTATGTAAGCAACAGTATTTGAAGAAACTGAAGAAGGAAAAAGTAAAGAAAAAGAAACAGGATAGAGGCCAGTCTCACTCTGCTCGTGGTAGAGGATTTTGCCCGTGTTTTTGTCCTAAACATGGAACCAAAGAGCATCAAACATAAATTGACAATTATTATTAAGGCAATGTTTATAAATAGATAGAAGATTAGTAGTGATTTGAGGAACTCTAAGGACATGGGTTAAATCTAAAGTATGAAAGGAAGTGGGAAGAGAGCCCCACACCTGTATATGTGACTTGGAGTGCTTGACCATTACCAACAGAGACAGAATTTCACCATTATACTCATTAACCATAGACATGTTAGTAAAATCAAAAGTCTAAGTGCATGTTACACCCTGCGTCACTCATCTATATTGTTTTATTGTGTGAAGTATTATCCGGAGTTGATGCTATCATGGCAGCAAGTTGGGTAGGTGGAATGTTCACGAAGGATAGAAGTGATTTGATACCTCCAAATTACATAATTGCTAGTATCCAGACAAATAGAGACAAGATTACAAATATTGGGAAGAAAAAATAGTGTATTTGGCGAACTTGTTGCAGTTTGTGAGGAAGAAAGAGAAGACACACATGAGTAGCCACTCTTGGACGTGTGTCCCAGGAGTTTGATACCATGTAAACATTCACACTTGTGGAAATAATTCCTCACTTTCACTTTCACTTTAATAATTCCTCACTTTCACTTTAACTGAACTAACAGACTAACTAGAGTTAAACTAACCAACTGAACAGTGAAACGAGTCATCTAATAAAATTCACTATCTCCATATATGTTTTCTACTTTACCTTATGCAGTAGAAATTCAATTCCACACTCAACGAAGTACAATGGACTGAAAAGCTCTTTATCTAGAGCATGGAACCAAGAGGGAAGAGTTCGTTTCAGTGAAGTAGGGAAGGACGTATTCCAAGTATTTTTTCAAGATGAGGCCGCTCTAAGCTTTGTGTTAGACAATGGTCCGTGGCTACATGAAGAGCAGTTATTCGTGGTCAAGAAATGGAGCCCAGTGGCAAATCTATCACCTGATATTTTTTTCTGGAATAAATTTTCCCAAATGTTCGGGCTCCCCCTCGAACGCAGAAACCGGAAAGTAGGGGAAATTATTGGGCGACGAATGGGTAAGGTGATTGAAGTAGATGAAGGTTTTTCTAGGGAGGGAGTTGAACTGAAACGCTATATCATTGCCCATGCCCAGGATCCGATCACGTAGCTATTTTGTTGGCAACATCAGAGAATCGTAGGAAGCCCAAACCAATCTTCCGATTTGACTGACGCTGGCTAGCAGTTGAAGGATACAAGGATTTAATCTCCCACAGCTGGAATAATGACTTGGTCCTTAATCATTCAAATTTGCATGCTAAGCTAAAATTCCTCAAATCCAAACTCGTGGAATGGAGGCGATCGACACCCATGGCCAATTCGAAAACATTGATGGAGAACCTTAAAATTCAGTTGACTGAGTTATATAGTAATGGAGATGCAAATTTAACTACAATCAGATCCCTTGAAACTCAATTACAAAGAGCAATGGAGGAGGAACAGAAATACTGGCGCGACAGAGCTCGGGCAGATTGGATACTCAAAGGGGACCGAAATATCAAAAAATTTCACGCCAAAGTCTCTAACAGAAGAAGAAATAACAGAGTTTTGAGCTTAGAGAACGAAGCCGGAGTGTGGGTAACTGAAGAAAATTCGATGCAGCTAATTGCTGAAGATTTTTTTCAGAAGCTTTTTTCCACTTCATGGCCGTCCATGGAGCAAGTGGCAGAAGAACTTCATGGCCTAAACTCTCGGCTGGATGAGAGTGACAAAGCTGCTCTTATTACCAATTACAGTGGAAGAAATCCACAATGCAGTTTTTTATTATCCCCTATTAAATCTCCAGGTCCTGACGGTTTTACAGCTGCATTTTTTCAACAATGTTGGGAGCTTGTTAAGGACGACATGGTAGCTCTTATTACTGAGTTCTTCACATCAGAAGTCCTCCCGAGGGATATTAATTATGCCAACATTGTCCTCATTCCAAAAAATCAAAATCCAAGGAATATGTCTCAATACCGGCCAATTAACCTTCGCAACGTCTCTTATAAAATAATTTCGAACGTGCTCATCAATAGGTTGAAGAGGATCACGAACAAGATTACTGGGCGTATCATAGCGCTTTTGTTTCAGGCAGATTTATAGTGGATAATATCATTATCACTTATGAAATTCTTCATTCGCTTCGAACCTGCAAAACTGGCAAAATTGAGAAACAACTATCAAAGTCGACATGTCCAACGCCTATGATAGGCTTGAATGGACATTTATTATCGAAACATTACGGAAGCTGAGATTCCCTGAAAAATAATGCGAATGGATTTATGCGTGCATCTCCTCGGTCACTTGCAGAATTATGATTAATGGAGAAATGGGCCGAGTGATCCTCCCTAAGCGGGGACTTCAGCAAGGCGACTCACTCTCTTCCTATTTATTTATTTTATGTGCTGAAGTTTTATCCTCTTTGTTCCTTCTAGCCGAAATAAATGGGGAGAGCAATGGTTTTCGGATCAATAGGAGAGGTATATCTATTTTGCTTCTGTTTTTTGTCGATGATTCATTATTTTTCTGCAAAGCAAAATGATCAGAGTTTCATGTTGTGGCAAATATATTTTCCTTATATCGCAAAGCTTCTCGGCAAGACATTAATTATAATAAGAATGCACTATTTTTTAGTTCCAATACTTCATCGGATGTTTGCACAGATTCAAAGAAAGAAATTTTCAAAAATATTCTAGATAAAACTATTAAGAGAACTACGGGTTGGTCCGAACGCTTCCTCTCTTCAGCTGGTAAGGAAATCTTGATTAAATCAATAGCTCTGACTATCCCGAATTATGTTATGCCGTGCTTTAAACTCCCAATGTCCCTTTGCCAAAATATTTGCAAGCATATCTCGGACTATTGGTGAAGTAATTCTTCAGAAAAGGATGGGATAGAAAAGGATGAGATGAACTGGTGTTCTTGGGAGAAATTAGCCCGCCCTAAAGTGGGTTTAGAGATCTAATGCTCTTTGATTTAGTCATGCTTGCTAAACAAGGATGGATGATGCTGACCGATCAAGCTACCCTTTTCCTCGGTTTTCTAAAGAGTAAATATTTAAAAAAAGGTGAGTTCTTGGCAGCAAGATTGGGAAGCAAACCCTCATGGGATGGAGAAGTATATTAGAAGGTAGGAAAATCCTTCAACATGGGTTGCTTTATAATATCGGTGATGGCTATTCGGCTTGGATCTGTGACGATCCTTGGCTCCCATGGCCCATCTCTTTCAAGACTATATCACCTAGGAAGGATGATATTTTTTTTTGTCAAAGACATCTCTTTCAAAACTCTTGAGGATATTCCTAGAACCAGAAATGTTTTGGCCCACAATATGGCTAAATAAGGTCTTGAAGAGGATTTCTGTTGTGTTGCTGTGCTTCCATTTCCCCGTTGTATTTCGGCCTCTGTAGACTTTGGCTTTCCTGGTGTTAAATGAATTCTTTTAACTGGCAAAAAAAACGAAGTAGAAATTGGCCCGCTAAACCCAAGAAATTTCTGAAACAACTTCGCTTCTTGTTTTCTCTCTCAAACAGAAATGAAAGTTGAATATAAAGAGCAATGGACAATTAGAGAAAAGAGATGGTGCTCGAATGGAGATACTACATAAAAGCTAGAATTTAATATTTAACAAACGTCATGTCCATTCAAGAAACAGTATTGCTTCAACACAGTTCAACAATGGAAGACGACAAATCAACAGCGAAAGCCATGGATAAGCAGCATGAGAGGCTTTTTTTCAAGCATCCGTTTAGTGTTTTCAGGGATCTACACAGCATTACAAATTAAACGTCTTACATATTGCGGGGATTATATGATCCATAACATTTGTTTTGGGTGTTCAAACTAGAAATAGGTGCCTTCTGGTGGCTGAACCAGCTTCCGGTTATGCGGACTAGCCATCTCCTTCTTCAACTGTGTGAGAATATCCTCCATGGTGTACTCTCGCTGCCAATTTGCAAGGAGTCCAAATTTCTTTGGTTCAACCTGTTGCAGTAAGAGACACGTTAAATTTATCACCCAATTCAGTTGTAGCTTCTAGTGAGATTCTAATCTAAAAAATCTAACACAAATTAAAATAGATTGTCAGCGGATATTTAAAGAAGTGTATTCCGGCAGGGGGGAGGGGTTGAAATTTAGTTTGTAGGTTTCCCACCATATGAAAATTACAAATAAGAAGCAAGATCTGGAGATTACGATGATAGAGCAAGATATCAGGCAAAGAGCTCCAAAAAATAATAAACTAAGTAAGAATTGTAGCTGTACCACTCCAGTTTCATGGTTCACACAGGTCATGTTGACTCGGGAATGAAAGCGTACACTAGGTGGCTTTTCAGGGTAATCTTTGTCACAGAACAGCTTCAACTGATATATTCTACCTTCATGTACAGACTGGGAGAGGGAAAAAAGAAAAGACAAAATGTGAAGTTATTGAACTTGTAGACTACCTGCATCCTCAATAATAATGCAAAATATTAGAAAATGGCACAATCACCATAACTCACCCCTCTCTGAATGACATAGTTCAATTTAGAGAACTTACAGCCTCTCCGTTAGATAGTAAAACAATTATGAACTTACCTCCAATCCAAAAACTAGCTCCACTATCATAGCCAGATAAAATGTAGTATTCTGTATACTAATAGTAGGTGGTGTTTATTAATTTTCTTTTCAAGTAGGTGATCAAGGATTACAGTTACCATAAACACTAAAGTACAATGATTTGTGATCCGTATCGGACGATCCGAAACATGAATCACCAATAATTTGGAACAGGATATTCCGACGTCTCGAACATAATTAGCAAATACTAATTGATAAAACTACGATAAAGTTGAAGCTTTTGTTTTGCAAACAAAAAAAAAGGTATTTTAGTATGTTGTTTGCATTT
Organism: Datisca glomerata; assembly: GCA_003255025.1. Lineage (NCBI taxonomy): Eukaryota > Viridiplantae > Streptophyta > Magnoliopsida > Cucurbitales > Datiscaceae > Datisca > Datisca glomerata. The sequence goes on from QANY01009693.1 coordinate 831,136, forward strand.
TCTTCATATAAGCATCATCAAATACAAACTTAAATATTTGTGATTAAATTAAAACATCTACCTTACAAAGTAAGTGATCCAAAAAAATGTCTCTACTATGTTATTTGTGATTGATTTAATACATCGATGTTATTAAATACATCCTCACGTACCAGCAAAAAAAACGTCTATCCTCACGTACCTCGTTCCCAGACAAGTAACGTGTTACGTTCCCTTTCAAATTCCGCATATCATAATGTTCCACATTCTAGGTAACACAGTCAAGGATGCAGAAAGATAAACATCATTAACATCATAGAGAATGTAGGTGAGAAAATTACATTGTGAGGACCAATAATGGTGCCAGTCCATGAGCGCATGTAAATGTCATCTCCATCATCCATTCCATAGCTTACAGTGCCATCTCCAATACCTTTCTCTCCTCGTTCTAATTCCTCCAACAATCTGAAGTTTCGGGGAACTGTATGGGAACTGTAATGCTTAATTTTGCGAATAATTGTTATAACAAGTCATACTACTAACATTGAGCTTAAGCTCAGGAATGTACAAAATTGTAATCATCGGCTGTTATTAATATGGACTTCAAAGCCTTCTTTTCACGTATATTCTCATTTCATCAACTAACAGAAACCTGACATCGTTATCCACCACTATACTTATTACTAGCAACTACTTCCTAACTTCATCAGAATCGAAAAAAAATATCAATGACATGTCATGCATACCAAAACTTGAAAATCGTAAGAAGTTTAGCAATCCATCACCAGAGAGAGAATGATCCGCTGTTTCTTGTCATTTCACATTCAGAAATTGCAACAAATCTAAGAAGCTTCAGTGATTTAACCAATAAGAAACAAAATTATGTACCAGATCCCTGTCTACTGAACTCCCTTGAGTTATATTATAGAATTAAATATGAATATGGCACAAATCCAGTAAATTCTTGCATGTTCAAGAAAAAATCATGAACTCCAAGAAACATCAACCTTGACTAGTTTTGACTTCACGTTAAAAACTTCCCTAATTCACGATTTCTCTCGCAACCTGAACATACGCTCAATTAATATGGATTCGTAGCCAAATGACATATCGGCGCAGATTCAGTAAACTATGAAATCTACTCTAAATCCGAAAACAATCTGGAATGTATAACATACACTCAATTAATATGGATTCGTAGCCAAATGACATATCGGCGCAGATTCAGTAAACTATGAAATCTACTAAAAACAACCTAGAATCCAGAAAGATCCAATCGTATTCCATCGCGTCACAGACATGACAGAGAAAAAACGCATACGTAGAAAGAAACCATCAGCGTAGGGCATGTAGCCCATAACCATAAGAGGTTATACATGAGATACTGCATAACCAACACGACCTATCAAAGACAAAAGCGAAATTCGACTAACTTCAAGAAAGAACACAAGATCGACGGAAGAACATATAGACAATTGCAAGAATCAGAGACTCACCGACGACACTCGATCCTCCTGAGCCAAGCGTCATGGATGACTATTCCTCAGATGATTATTGTGGGATCTGGAAGAAAGAGAATTGCAGACAAGGAGGAGTCCGGGCGAGAGGAATCTGGGGAAGAAGAAGTAGGCAAGTGTTTGGGAATAAAGAGGAAATATTAAGCTCAATTCCTAATAGATTTTCATTTACATGAATTCTTATTTAGATTAGGTATCGTATCCGTATCAATGGGGTAAATAATAGATTTTCATTTAGATAATTGCCGGTGAGATTTTTTAGAATATTTTTACGCCATAAAAATACGTTAATTCATTATAAATTTACGCGATAAAAATACGTTAATTCATTTTTTCAAATCATAAAACATAGAAGAACTTTTATTGCTCAATCAAAAGAGGTTGGTCTACAGTCATTACAAGCAATAGCATCAGTAATTTTGTTGCACACTCTACTAATCCAACTGACCCTACATCTATCAAAAGAAAGGATAATTATTGTCTTAAGGAAATAAGCCAAATCCCATGAAGGGAAAGACCTAACATTTATGCAATCCACCATTGATCTTGAATCACTTTCAATCACAATGTTTCATAGATTGCCATCAACTCAGCTTAATCGGTACTGGCAGCATGCATCTGTTTTCCACAAACAGCAACAGGATCACCATGAGAGTCTCTGGCTATCAGGCCAGAGGTCCTAAAAGATTGTGATCATAAAGATGGATCCACATTTATCTTGAGACATCCTAACTCAGGAGCAGACCAAGCACTACTGATATCAGATGCATCACAAATAGAAGCTGGAATCGTGTTAGCTTCACTACTGATAACATATGCATCAATATAAAAAACTGGTGTATTGGCCTCCCAGAACTCACCAAGTTGATTACTAGCGTTTTACAAAAGTGATCAAAGGGCCAATCTTCTTACCCTCAAATGTGAACTGATTTCTATCTTTCCATATGCACCACATTACATAACATAAAAGAGAAATCATCTTTGGACCTCCATCAGGATGTTTCATTAAATCTGCCAGCTTGACTAACAACCATTCACTTGATCTTTGTCCATGAGGAATGTAGCTTCTAAATTGAAAAGAAGATGTAAACCAAAGCTGTTGAGTCACATACAATCAAATAGTAAAGGCTCCACAGTCTCTTCAGCCTTGCAACAGATAAGGCATGTACTACCCAAAGCTAGTGTCCTATACTTCAGATTATACTTAGTAGGTAGATAATTCAAAATAGCCCTTCAAATAATTTTTTATTTTTATTTTTGAGCAATCTTGATGTTCCAAAGAAGCTTATAAAACCCTGGACTCACATCATAAGATGTAGAGGCATTATCTCCACTAGAAATGGATTTTCCTCATAAAAGACCTTGTAACCAGATTTGATAGAGTAACTACCATTCATACAGAAAGGTTACACCAATGAATCTTGAAATATACTCCGGAAAGTTGAATAGAGAGAATTTTCTTTTTTATTCCATGCAAAGCCTTTTTATGATAGTAAGTCAAAAACCTTTGAAACACTATCACACTGGAAAATAGATAAGTTTTGACAGTTTGGGACTCAATTATCCTCCCAAATATTGATACTTTGGCCATTCCCTACCCTCCAAATAGCATCCTTTCTACAACCTCCTTACCTTGCCATAAATTCCTCCAAGACCAAGAGCAAGTTTTGTTTTTGGAGTCGTTGAGAAATTCAGTATTTGGAAAATCTAAACTCTTCAGAATCCTTGAGCATAAACTGTCTGATTTCTCTTTAAGACACCAGGCTTGTTTAGCTAACAAGGCTAAGTTGAAGGCTTCAAAATCCCTAAAACCAAGGCCACCAACATATTTTCTCCTTTTTAGCTTCATTTGAGAGCATCATCTCATCCCTTGCTCTCACCATCCTTTGACCACCAACATTCTGGAATAGTTGAATGAAGCTTTACACTTAGAGATTTGGGAAGTTGACAAATGCTCATGGCATAGCAGAGTAATGCTAGAGCTGCAGCTTTCAAAAGGACTTCCTTTCCTCCCAAAGAAAGATAGTTTATCTTCCAACCTGCAATTCTTTTATCCATCCTTTCCAAAATCACATAATGCATAGATGATGTTGCTACTCCCAAATTTGTTGGCAAGCAAGGAGGTTTCTTGCTTTGTAGAAATAGGAATTCCCATTATACCAGAAAGGGTTTGTTGCCTAGGAGGACTAACATTTCCACTGGACCACATGCAACTCTCGCTAATGTTTACACACTAACCTGAAGCATTCCAATATTTGGTGATACAATCCTTCAGATTCCTACAAGACGACTCACTGGTTTCCAATAAAAACAAACAATCATTTGCAAAAAATAGATGTGAAATTGGTGGGTTAGTTCTTTCATTCTAATACGCTTAACCAGACCTTCATCTATTGATTTATGTAAGCACTTTGATAGATAATTTGCCACAATAATGAATGATAGGGAGAAAGAGGATCTTCCTATCTTAAGCCTCTTTATGGATGAAAAGGTGCAGAAGGGTTACCATTAATAAGTAGTCTATAGTTGGTAGAAAAAACACAAGCCATAATCCAGTTCACCGCCCTTGCAAAGCCTAATTTAGAGAGTAAAGACTCCAAGAAAAATCAGTCAATTCTATCATAAGCCTTTGACATGTCTGTTTTAAAAGCCATAACCCCGTTTTCTTCCTTTCTTCTTTTCTTAATATTGTAGAAGGCTTCTTGAGAAATAATGGTGTGGTCTTGAATAAGTCTACCAATAATGAAAACACATTGTGTCTGAGAGATAAAATTTGGTAAAACTGGCTTGATTCTATTAAAAATAATCTTGGAGAATACTTTGTAACTAAAGTTACAAAGCGCAATTGGTCTAAATTAGGAGGGAAGTTAAGGTTCTTAACTTTGGGAATGAGTGTAATAACGGTCTCATTAACATAGTTAGGCAAATAGTTATTATCAAAGAAATCTAAGTTGCTCTCCAAACATCTACCCCTATCTTAGCCCAATTCTGTTGATAAAATAGACGAGACATACCATCAGGCCAGGTGCTTTCTGTCGTCCATGAGAAAAATAGAAGCTTTTGTCTCCTCAAAAGAAATAGGAGTAGTGATCACACTATTTGTAGTATCATCAATAACAGAAGCCATCTGATTGAGAACCCAATTAATATCTGAGGTTGACACTCTAGTGAAGCTCTCAACATAGAACTCATACAATAATTTAGAGATCTCCCATTCACCCTCCACCCAATTTCCCAAACTGTTTCTTAATCTGCATATTTTGTTACCTGATCTTCCTTTAAGCACAGAAGCATGGAAGAAAGAAGAATTCTTGTCCCCGAATTTCAGTCAATGTTTTTTTTTGTCTAATTCTCAAGTATAACTCTTATTTTCTCCATAACACCTCAAGGCTTTGCGGAATCTCACATTTCTCAACCGTCTGAGTTTCCTCATCATCATTAATAGCCATAAGATCCCTCTTAAGATCTTCAATTTTCCTGTTTTGGATCATTCCTCTAACCTTTCAACCAGCCCTAATCTCCTTTTTGCATCTTTCATTTTTCAAATGAAGTTTGCCATGCCTCAATCGCCATGAGGCGAATCCCAACTCTTCTTAATCAGATGAGATGAACCCTCATCCCACTGTCATGCGTATTGCCATTAAAACTTAGGATCATCATGTTGTGGTCTGACCCTATCTAAGGATGTGTGTGAACTTCAATGTGTGGGAAACTGATCAATACAACAACATTAACAATGACTCTGTTTAATCTCTCCTAAATGAAGTCTTTTCCATTTCTCTTAATTCCTCGGGTGAAGAAACATCCTTTGGCTACGAGATCAATCATTCCACAATCTGTTAATAAACTCTCTAAACCCTTGTACAGGTCTACCTCCCATGTTTCATCATAAGATGCAAGCCCATCAAAATCACCAGAACTAATCCAAGATTCATTACTGCTAGAAACATAATTGTAATGTACCCAAAGTCATTTCATCTTTCATATTCATTTCAAGCCCATCAATAATGCTTTTGACAGAACATGATGTTAGATCGGTGATTTTAAAATTAAAGAAAAACAAGTTTGAATCAAGAACGGTTTATGGGTGGAAATGTCAAAAAAAATTCTAAAACTTATTTAATCGAATTGAATAATTAAAAACCAAAATAACAAACGTTCGTGCATATCAGATATTGAAACGAATAGAAAAAGATTGAAACGATTTTCACCTTTGCGATGTATCGGAGATTTTCTGAATTGGTGGAATTCTTGTATTCGTTCTTCAAACTTCAAGATCCAAATCTTCAAGCTTGATTTTCAAGAACCAAAATCCAAGTACGATCTTCAAGAATCAGTTTTCCAAAATTTTCTTCCACCAATAACCACTCGTTAATTTCATAAATATATCTCGTGAGAATTTATTTAGGAATTGGGTGTGGGCTCTCAAAACGATAGTATAAGAAAAATCAATTTTTCTTCCTTCAGTTTGAAATTCGGCTACAACATGTGAGGGAGGGAGAGAGAACTCCTTTTCTCTCTCTCTATGTAATTACGCACTGTATTGATCAATATCAATTACTGTGTTCTAAAGTTGTGTTGTACCTAATACAATTCCATTGTGACAATCAAATTGCTATCACTTATATGTAGTTATTAATTTTAGAAATTTGTAAATGTAACCCCTATACTTCAAATTTCTAAAAATTAACACCAAAATAACCACCGTGGCCGAATTTTGTATATATCCTCTTAGAATTTGTGTTGCATCGAAATTCATCAATCCAATTGATAAATCTAATTGATATTTATCAATTATTTAATTAAATTCTTTTTATTTACTAATTATCCAATAATTAAAAAATAATAAATTAATTAATTTTAATATAATTAATCACATTTAACTAATTAAGTGACAACACCCATCACATATGAGTGTAGAAAATACACATTGGCACCAAAATACATTTGGTCCAACTGATATTGTTTCTTCTTTCATGTTCTCATGAGCTCTTCTTGAGACTGAATGGACCCACATAAACAAAGCTATAAGATTCAAATACCCGACGAGTTTATCTTGATAAATTCTCGACCTATTTAATCCTAACATTGTACGACTCAACTGCATGTTCGAATGCTGAATCAACTCTCGATTCATGCGCGTTACATTTTCAGTTAGTGTAAATAAACTTTTTAATTTCACGGTCCACAGAATATTTTAACATATTACCCATCGTGAATATCAGTAACAAGAACAGGGATGTAAAATTATCGTTTTACCCCTCTTGTTATTATTTCCTTAACTTATTTATTGATTGTGAGTAAGAAAGACATAATAGTGAATTGTCTCATACAATTCACAAGTCTTAATCAATGAATCAATTCATTGAATACCATGCCCGATTTATTTATTCACACACCCATCAATAAAGCATAAGGTGATATTGTCACTTTCACAATCCAACCATGAATTTTCATATCTATGAATCACGTAACTCCAACATAGTTGAAATACGATCCCAATAGCCGAGATATTATCTATCAATTCGAACTCATCCATTTGACAAATCAAAGATCACAAGTAACTAAGTCAAGCTACGTATTCACCCTATGATTAAGGTAATTATGAAAATACCCTTAAGGTATAATAATTAGATTTAGAGCTAGGTAAATAGTTTTTACTCTAAACTAATTTGTTACCAGTTTATTTAACATGTTCCATAACACGTCTAGGTTAACTATTTGAGTCTCCACTCTCACGCTCCAAGACTGACATCCATTGGTTCAACCTAACAGTCATAATCAGATTTGATTGTATAGTTGTTCCTAAGACTGCGAATAACGTTCTTAACTATTTTAGAAGAGTTTATCTGGAAGACTCATCTGTCTTTATTCTTCTTACGTTTGTAATAGTTCCAGAACTTGAGTAAATTATAAACACATTTTCATTAAATGATAAGTTTTATTTATTCATTAAATTCAGTAATACAAAATGTCTGAGAAATAATTAAATACTCATAAATAGTTATTACACATTACTTTATGGATATAATTCTAACAATCTCTCACTTGGACTAAAGTATGCGTGTACAATCTCGTATCCCCATGCCCTCCAGATGACCATAAAAAACTTTACTATTTAAAGTCTTCGTGAATGGATCTGTCAGGTTGTTGACCGTCGATATGTGTGTTACTACAACATCTCTATGTTGAACAATCTCTCTAATCAGGTGATACATATGTTCTACGTGTTTGGATCTTTTGTGGCTCCTTTGTTCCTTCGAGTTTGCTACAACTCCACTGTTATCGCAATAAAGTATCATGGACTTGTTATCTTCTTGAACAACTTTCAGATTCTTTAAGAACTTTCTAAGCCATACAACCTCCTTAGCAGCTTCACAATCTTTTGCGCTCTTCAATATTGTCATTCAAAAAAGAAGTCTTGACGTCCATCTACCATATTTCATAATCGAACGCAGCAGTAATGGACAAGAGAATTCATATGAATTTAAGCATGGCTACCGGCGAGATGATATCCTCATAGTCTATACCTTCCTTTTGAGTGTAGTCATTGGCTACTAGTCTAGCTTTGAATGTCTCCACATTTTTTCTCATAGATCCATTTGCACCATACATGTTTTACCCCTTCAGGAGTATCTACAAGTTTTCATACTTCGTTCAAGTACATCAAATATATCTCAACGTTCATGGCTTCTTGTCACAGGTTTGTTTTAGGACTAGCCATTGTCTGTGAGTAGGAAACAGGTGTATCATGATCTTTATCTAAGACTGTTGTTAACGCATCTCCATGAGACGTGTACATGTCAGGCTGTCTCACAACCCTCCCACTGCATCGAGGCTCTATAGGCTATGGCCCCTGTTATGGTTCTTCCATTATTGAACCAGAAACAGTTCCTGATTGGGGAGTTGGTGTCCTCCCACTCAATAATTCCTCTAGCACAAGAGTGCTTCTCAGCTTCATACTTCTTATATAGTCTTCCTTAAGAAAATGTGCATTCGTGCTAATGAATGTTTTCTTGTCAAACATGTATAATTCTAATCGACTGGCCAACTTGTGTATCTTCAGTTTCAGAACATATGTTGGGCACACCATATTCTAAGTTGGTTAACTGAAAAATTTCGATCATTCCATCTTTCATATGGTGTGTCAGGCACTGTCTTCGACAGAACTTGGTTCAGAATGTATGTTGTTGTTTTCAAGGCATATCCCTAGAATAAATCTAGAAAGATGAGTAACTCATCATGGATCTAACTATATCCATCAGAGTCGATTCATTCTCTCTGACACACCATTCTGTTCTAGAGTGCTAGGTGTTGTAAGTTGAGAAATAATACCTTATTCCTTAAGAAAGTCTTCGAACTCTCCTAGCAAGTACTATCTACCACGATCGGATCGTAGTGTTTTGATATACTTCCACAATTGCTTCTCAACCATAGCCTTATACTCTTTGAACTTTTTAAAGGTTTCAGACTTTTGGCGCATTAGATAAACATGATCAAAACATTAGATAAGCATGACCAAATCAGTGAAGGTTATGAAGTATTCATAACTTTCTCTTGCTTGGACATTCAACGGCCCACATAAATCACTATGTATGAGTTCGAGGCATTGAGTAGCTATTTCACCCTTCGCTTAAAAATGGCATCTTGGTCATTTTACCTTGTATACAGAATTCACATGTGGGTAGTGATTCCACACTTAAAGTTTGCAAATGACCATCATTCGCAAGTCTTTTAATCATGTCCAAGCTAATATGCCTAAGGCGTAAGTACCACAAATAGATTGGTTGAGTCAGATTTTAACCTTTTACTATCCATTTATGAATTAACATTCACTTCAGTGTCACATATCATTGGAACTATTGGTTTTACGTAAAATAGTTTAGTTATCAAACGTGCAGTAGTAATTAAACAGTCATTTTTGAAAATACCAATATCTTTATCAATGAAATTTAAATTGAATCCTTACTCAATTAAACTGGCTACTGAAATAAAGTTCTTCCCAAAAACTGGGATATAATAAACATCACTTAAAACCATAAAACTTTTATCAAATAGCAATTTAATAGTTCTCATAGATACAATCGATACTAGTGCTCAATTTTCCCAACGAAAGCTGAATTCGTCCTCGTCAAGCCTTTTAATTTCCATGAACCCTTGTAGGGAACAATAGATATGGTTAGTGGCTATAGAGTCTACAATCCAAGAAAAAGTAGAGTCAGCCACATAACAGGTCTTAGTAACAAGTACTATACCTTTAGATCTCAACTCCTTGAGATAGTCTAGGCAGTTACGTTTCCAATGACCAACGGCTCCACAATGATGACACTTATTTTTTGACTTGTCCACTTTTACAGTGCCCTTGCCTTTCCCAGTTTTTGAGTTCTGCTTCTTAGCCTTATTGGGACCTCTCATATGTTTCTTTTTGACGTCAAAGATGGAAGGCTTGCTTTCAGTAAAGTTTGTCTCTCCAGTATTCCTCTTGCCTTTCAGAAATAGGGTCTCAGCAGGTTGCAGTTCCTTCATTATCTTAGGAAGTGAGCTATGAAGTTTCACACAACTGTCTGTTTGGCTTGACGACCCTGATCTCTGAACATCTCGGTGACGTTCAACATCACATCAGCGACAGTTTTCATGTTCTGATGTTGTTGTTGCAACACAATGCTAATAGAAGTCAAGATGTATTACATGGCGATCTCATCAAAATGCAGCCAAGAAACATAAGCATCATTGTCCTCTTGAGTCGATTCAGCAATTGGCTCAAGGAGACAAGGGGTGACGAGCACAAACTTGTTCCTTTCTCCTGTCAGCACGATATCAAGATTACGTTTCCAATCTATGTAATTTTCACCAATAAGTTTATTCGCGTTTAAGATAGTTGAGAGTGGGGATAGCGACATGATTATTGAAAAGAATAAATAAAGAGGTGTAAATAAATATTCAATCATTTATGAAAGTATGATGCATGATGTAAATACTTAAATATTTAAAAATCCAATAAATAATATTTCTTCCATGATGTTATGTTCAACAACAATAGCTTGTCTCATCTAAGGACAACGTCCAAGCTACCTCATATCGCATTGAGACTCCTCTCGTTTGGTTAACGTTTCTCAAGATGTCACTACGCCTAGCTTAACCAACACCAATGATTTTGGTCACCTTAGCCCCATTGACTAGCTCCTATGAGGGATTCCAATGTGCTTCGATTTAAGTGTTTAACCAATGCGTTGGCTTTAAAAGTTTCTATGAACTAACAGTCTGTATAGAGACGGTTCTGCCTCACTACTTCATTTACAAGCTTTAGCTTCTTAAGAAACTCGATGACTCAAAGCGACACAATTCCAAAGTTTCTCCCACTGACGAGAGCATCGCTAGGATGGTTCTAAACCATTTCTCGTGCCACGATCAAGTTTGCGTTGGAGACCTTGTGAACGTTTCAACGTAAACAACCCTCCCACATAATTTTTGAAAAAAATTAATTTTTTGTTATTTTTTCAAAAATTATAACTCTTTATTAATTTAGAAAAACAAGTTTTGAAAATTATAAACTTTTATACAATTTAAATCCCAATTTTAAATTTATAACTTTTATAAAATTCGCATTATATTCAAATTATAACTCATTATAAATTAAACTTCAATGATAATTTACATGCTACATGACATTTTGATATTGGTATATCCCTATTTCTATATGGTATGTTATATGATGATGTGAGATTAATAATAAATCATCCATTCACAATTAATCTCCCTATTGGCTCATTTCTAATTACAACACATAACTTGTAATTAATTTAAATACTAATCTTTATGACGTCTGTAATTGTCTTTTTGTCCTTCAGGAAGTCCCACCAATTTGTAACTCTTTACAAAAGTCCATTCTTATTTTAAAATTCAAATTTCAAAATTTTGAATTCAAATTTCAAAGCTTTAAAATTTAAATTTTGATCAAAATCATTTAATTAAGGATTTTCTAATTAAATAATCTCATTATAATCCTTTTAAAATTGAAAAGTCGAAAGATAAAAGATAAATAGATAATTATCTTTTAAATTTAACATTCAAAAGATAAAATGGTTAATATCCTTTTGAATTCAAAATCCAAAAAATAAAAGGATAAAAAAAAGATAATTATCTTTTAAAATCAAATTTCAAAAGATCAAATAAATAAAATGGATAATTATCTTTTAAATATCTGATACCATAATTTTTTAATTTTAATTATCTTTTATCAGTTTAAAAATTAAAATTAAAAATATTAAAGATAAAATATGATATTAGAGTTTTTACGAAACATCACGGGGTTTCCTGAACCCTAATTGTTATCGCTTAGGGTTCATAAACTCTAGTCGTCGTGCAGGGCACTACAGTGGACATCAGGAGGCAATGCTGTGCGGGTGACAGCCGCGGCTAACGACTTTTTCGGTGACTTTTCCAACGGCAGTTTTTCGGTGAATTTTCCGGTGGTAGTTTTCTGGTGGCAGCAACTTCCAGCGTCGGCGAATGGCATTTTCTGATGGTTTTCGAGACCGCGGTGATATTACATCAAATTTATAAAAAATTACAATTTTTGTAATAAAATAAATTACATAAAATCCTATATTTCAAATCCGGCGTACATCAATTCTAAATTGAAAGTAAAAACACCTAGAGCCAATAGATAGAGATTCAATCACATAACACATTCAAACAATTTTGAATCTACCATACACAAATATATGTCAATATCAATAAAATCATCGTTTCATTCGTTTCAATAATCTATATGCATAATCAGGAACCTATGACTCTGGCACCAATTGTTGGATCGGTGGTTTTAAAATTAAAGAAAAACAAGTTTGAACCATGAACGGTTCATGAGCGAAATATCAAAAAAAAATTTAAACTTATTTATTCGAATTGAATAATTAAGAACCAAAACAATAAATCATTAGATATTGAAAAGAATGAAAAAAGGTTGAAACAATTTTCACATTTGCGATGTATCAGAGATTTTTGAATTGGTGAAATTTTTGTATTCGTTCTTCACGTTCTTCAAACTTCAAGATCCAAATCATCAAGCTTGATTTTCAAGAACCAAAATCCAAGTACGATATTCAAGAATCAGTTTTTCAAAATTTTCTTCACACCAATAACCACTCGTTAATTTCAGAAATATATCTCGTGAGAATCTATTTAGGAACTTAGTGTGGGCTCTCAAAATGATTGAATAAGAAAAATCAAGTTTTTCTTCCTTCAATTTGAAATTCGGCTGCAACATGTGAGGGAGGGGGAGAAAACTTTTTTTTTCTCTCTATGTAATTATGAACTGTTTTTAATAATATCAATTACTATATTCTAGAGTTGTGTTGTGCCTAATACAATTCCATTGTGGCAATCAAATTGCTATCACATATATATCGTTATTAATTTTAGGAATTTATAAATATACCCCTATATTTCAAATTCTAAAATTAACCCCAAAATAACCACCATTGCCTAAATTTTGTATATATCCTCTTAGAATTTAAGTTGTATCGAAATTCATCAATCCAATTGATAAATCTAATTGATTTTTATCAATTAATTAAATTCTTTTTATTTACTAATTATTCAATAATTAGAAAATAATAAATTAATTAATTTCAATACAATTAATCACACTTAACTAATTAAGTGACGACACCCATCATATATGAGTGTAGAAAATACACCTTGGCACCAAAATATATTTGGTCCAACTGATATCGTTTCTTCTATTCATGAGCTAATCCTGAGACTGAATGGACCCACATGAACAAAGCTATAAGATTTAAATACCCGACAAATTTATCTTTATAAATGCTCGTCCTATTTAATCCTAACATAGTACTACTCAATTATAGGTTCGATGTCGAATCAACTCTCGATTCATGTGCGTTACATTTTCTGTTAGTGCAAATAAACTCTTTTATTTCACGGTCCACATAATATTTTAACATATTACCCATCGTGAATATCAGTAACAAGAACAGGGATGTAAAATTATCGTTTTACCCCTCTCGTTATAATTTCCTTAACTCCTTATTGATTGTGAATAAGAAAGACATAATAGTGAATTGTCTCATACAATTCACAAGTCTTAATTAATGACTCAATTTATTGAATATCAAGCCCGATTTATTTATTCACACACGCATCAATAAAACATACGATGATATTGTTGTTTTCACAATCCAACCATAAATTTTGATATTTGCGAATCACGTAACTCCAACATAGGTTAATTACGATCCCAACAGTTAAGATATTGTCCACCAATTCAAACTCACCCATTTGACATATCAAATATCACGTATAACTAAGTCAAGTTACGTATTCACCTTAGATGTAGAGCTAGGTAAACAATTTTTGCTCTAAACTAATTTGTTACGAGTCTATTCAACATGTTTCATAACATATCTAGGTTAAATGTTTGAGTCTCCACTCTCATGTCCCAAGACTGACATCCATTGATTCAACCTGACAGTCATAATTAGATTCGATTGCACAGTCAATTCCAAAACTACAAATAACATTCTGAACTATTTTAGAAGAGTTTGTCTGGAAGACTCATCTATCTTTACTCTTCTTACATTGATAATAGTTTCAGGACTTGAGTAAATTATAAACAAACTTTAATTAAAAGAAAAATTTTATTTATTCATTAAATTCATTAATACAAAATGTCTGAGAAATAACTAAATACTCATAAATAGTTATTAGACACTACTTTATGAACATAATTCCAACACATGAAGCCATCCACAATACAACTAAACCACTAGATAATTCTACTAATTCCATAACAAAAGAAAAATTAAACTTCAGTTTCCTGATAAGGCATTCAACAACCTTCTTCTTCATCTTTGTTTCCATTAGGCACACCGTTTGGGAGGTCCTACTATTTCCTATTTTCACTTGTTTTATAACCACCAAGAGTAACTTTCCGTCACTTTTATTTTTTTCTCATGTTTGTTTATGGTACTTTATGAAATTCTACTCAAACTTACTCAACTTGCTTAAAAACATTTGTCCAATCTACTATAAATCATTGAAAATTCTTTTATTTTCTTGGTTTAGTTTATAAGTTATGTTCTGCAATCTAAAGTAGGTAAATATATTGTTTAGTTATCGTTAAGAAATTTTTTACTTAGTAGGGGGTCATTTCAATTTATTTACTTTTGCTCATCTACAAAGATGATTGACTGTAAAACTATAGATGATATCTATTTTTTGGCTAACGTCCAAAAAAGATAGGAGAATGATGGAAACTATGATATATTAATGTAGCATAACAGTAAGTAAAGAATTTATTAATGACAAGTAAACTGTATATTGATCTATTGATGAGATAGATGCAATTGAACAAGTAAGGGCGTGGGTCTCCCATTCCATTTTACCTTTTTTACAAAAAAAAATGAAATAGAGATGGAGATCTCGCAAGAAAGATAGACAGACAGATAGATAGATAGAGAGCAGCAACGCACAAAAAAATGAAAGTATTTTCAAAAAAATTATTTAAGAGAAGTAGGAAAATACCATCAATAAATATAAGAAAAAAAAATAAAAGTGATAGAAATTGTTCTTGGTGATTACAAAAATAAAATGGTAAAATAATAAGTTCATAGTTAACTTAAAACTTCACATTAAAAAAAAGATAACTTTTGCATAATATTAAATTGGTGAGCTATTTTTTAGCTATAAGTTATATATCGGAACCATCTATGCCAAAAGCCCTTTTCAATTCATGTCAATTCAACAACTTTGATATCCATGTTTCTTAAGTATGATAGCTACTTTATAGCCATATGATATTTTAGCTTTCATCCATGAGATGAAATAGAAGATGTTCTATTTCATCTCATGAAACCAAGAAATTAGGGGTATTATTGGTGCGTCTTGTCAGTGATCTAAAAATGAAATTAAAATAAATAAATAAATAACATTTAGTTTTTGAAAGAGATTTAGCATCGAAAACACATTCGCTAGAAGTATTTGAGGTTTTTGTTAGCATTAAAAAAAATTGGTTGCAGTTTTAAATATCAAAATGAAGTATCTTCTCAAAAATAAGAAAGGCGTCCAGTGAACACGTCTTTTGGACATTTTGAAATTGTAAAACAAAACAAAAAACTTCACTCTCTTGTTATATTGAACAATGACTTATCCCAATCAGACATAAAATTAGTGAGCCTTCCCCGCATGCTCATCCGATTTAAGCCACCAACCTCATAAAAAATGGCCCTCAACATCATCCAAGATGACTCTAACCTCATCCAAGATGAAGTATTACAACCTCATTCTAGATGAACTCCTAAGGCCTCATCTAAGATGAACTTGAAATCTCATCAGGGATGAACCAAGATTTGACACCTTACCCGAGTTCACCCTTAGGACATGATCTGAGGTCCGAAGTGACTAATCTGACCGAAGATAAAAACGCTTATGATATGAAATGATAAAATAATAAGTTCATAACTAATTTTAAACTTCATAACTTAAAAAAATGTCATTTTTATATACTATTAAATCAAATTTTATCTATAAATTGCCATAGTCATTTTCAATTCATGTCAATTTAACAACTTTGATATCCATGTTGCTTAAGTCTGATAGCTACTTTATAGCCATAAGATATTTTAGGTTTCATCCGGTTGGTTGGACTTGGGCTCATAGAACTATGACTTTCTACAGTTCACTTTGTCTTCTACTTCATCTCACGAGACCAAGAAATTAGGGGTATTATTGGTGCGTCTTGTTAGTGATTTAAAAATGAATTTAAAAAAAATATCATTTAGTTTTTTGCAAGAGATTAGCATCGAAAACACATTTGCTATAAGTATTTGAGGTTTTTGTTGGCATTAAATATGTGGAAAAAAATTGGTTGTAGCTTAAAATAGCAAATGAAATGTCTTCTCACAATATATTTTAAAAACAGGAAAGGCGTTCAATAAACTTGTTTCTGGTCATTTTGAAATTGTAAAACAAAACACAAATCTTCACCCATATAGAACAACTCATGACATATCCCTATTATACATAAACTTAGTGATTTTTCCCCTCATTCTCATCCGATTTAAGCCACCAACCTCATCGAAAATTATCCCCAACATCATCCAAGATGACTCTAAACTCATCCAAGATGACCCCTAACCTCATCTAAGATGAAGTCTTAGGACCTCATTCAAGATGAACTCCTAAGGCCTCATCTAAGATGAACTTGAGACCTCATCGGCGATGAAACAGTGTTTGAGACCACACCGGAGTTCATCCTTGGGACCTAATCTGAGATCCGAAATGACCAATCTAACCGAAGATAAAAACACTCACGATGTGCTTTTGATGCTCTTAGAAACACACGTTGTATTTGAACGTCGACGAGGATAAGGACCGAACTCACCTTGAAAAATCGGCAAGGAAACTCCCGCCTAATTGTGGGTGCAATAATTGAAAGGAACCAACTGGAAAATACTAGTGAAAAAAACAAGGATGAGTAACACTTAGAAAGTATAAGCTGGCGCTAGGTGTCAGGTCGGTGCACTAATGGCAAGTCATCCTTAATGTCAGCCCAACTCAGTCTGGACCATAGATAACCGATGCACCAAAAAAAATACCTATGCATAAACTCACATAGATCTGAGATACTTCTCTCCCTACTCTCTTCTTAGAAATGTTCTTCCTCTTACTAACATAAGCATCAAATGATCTTCGAGAGCACTACCTTGATGTCCTCTTCCCAAACTCATGCATCAATAGTACACCGTTTGTAGGAGCGACCAAGCTTGTGAACTACTCGTTGAAGAAGACTACCTACTTTGAAAGGCAAGTTGCGGCCATAAGAGCATTTGAATTCATCCCAACAAGCTACACAACCCATATAAAGACATGAAAACTACCATTATAAAGCTCATATATACCAACTTTTCTAGAGCTCAGCCAAAAAGAAGTTTGACATCATCAGTCTCCACATTACTTCCGACCATCAGTCTCCTCAATTCAACTCATGCTAAACTAGATTATCAAGTGTTTAAGCCCATTAAGTAAATTTTGTCACTTCTCTCATATTCAGTTCAATTCGGCAAAAACTTTTTCACGTCCAACTAAGAGGCAACTTGTAGAGTGACCATCAGAAAAAGTAATATCTTTAAGATGAACTTAAAAGAAAAATGATAGGAGAAAAAATAAAAGACAAACACACGCCACATAATCATTTTGAGGAGGATTATCTTGTTTCCTCATTCAAGATGACTTGAGCTCATCCTCACTGAGGTTATTCGTGGTGACCCCATGCTCATCCTTCAAATTCATTTGACGTGACTGAGCTGATTCTTCGATAACTTCATATACTTTTCACGAGATGAGAGCCTCGCACCCCTAAATCATCATGAAGAAGATCTGAGTCAGGTGATGATCTCATTAGAAGTATTTTATTTTTACGTAAGATGCGATGCTCATCGAACCTCTAGAGCTCATCAGAAGCCTACTGCTAATAGGAGAGAAAATATAGAGAGCATATGGGAGAGGAACATTTATAAGTTTTTTTCTCTTTTCATATATCATTCTTTAGTCTCACGATATCATACAACGACCAACCATTCTCATTTTGAAGAACAAAAATGGACATACATAGTTAAATCAATTTACATTATCTTCTACCAAACAGGGAAAGAAAAAGGTGATCCCTAAAAGAAATACTCACAGTTCGACCCCCATTGTAATTATTTTTTATAACTTTTTGTGTGCAATGTTTTTTATTTTTCTCTTTTTTATTTATGAGGCCATTAAAATTTTAAGAGTGACCCTATTGATTTCTCACTGATTCTAATTTCAGTATTGTTTTATTAATTTATATAAGTTTTAATCCTATTATTTTCGCTTTCTTAACATTTTTACTTAAAATGCCTAATTTACATCTTTCACTCTCTTCCTCAATCTATCTTTGAGATATCTCGTAAATCCCGAACTTTCATATCTTCCATCTTCACGGCTCCACCTAACCATTTTCTACAATAAAATTTATAAAAAATTGGACATCCCAATCAGAAGGGAGATTAGTTGATTACTGATTTTATTTTGTGTAAATAAAAAAACCAACTACTCTAAACTAAACTAACAAAAATATACTCAAAACTCCACCCTAGAACTAGAGAAAAGCATTCTCATTCAAACCCCATAAAAGCTGTTGTCTGGCATTCAAACCAGTCCTAGGGAATTTTGTATGCCTCGACTTTTCCCTAATGGACAGAAATATACAATGTAATATAATATCATTATGGTCCATCAAAATATCTACAATTTCTTTTTGACATACAAAATAGACAAAAGTATTAAAAGAAAATTTAAATAACAAAGATCTCAAACTCTTGCTCTTGGTCTGAATCTTTAATCAGATCAACGGATTATCCCAACTTCTAGAAATAAACTACAACTCTAACATACCCAAATCCATTGGAAGGGAATGCAAAAATAGAATAAATCCTCAACATTTTTCATTCCATCCACACAAAATAAATAACCAAGACTAGCAGAAACATTCCATTTATGGATATTATCTTTAGCTGCCAACTTCTTCCTACAAGCTAGCCAACATATTAAGCTACATTTTGGGTACACCCTAACACACCTATCTATACCAAAAAACAATCGGGGAAGGTGAACCCAAAAGGGTCGTATAAGCACTAGAAACAAAAAAATTATCTATCCTTAACTTTAGACCAAAGCCACAAATCATCATTATCACATTAAAGAGCAGAAAATACCACTGACTTCAGTTCTCTAAAGATATAAGAATTCCTATCAGGCCAACTGCACAAGCCATGATGAATTCTACAACTAACCTTAGTAGATAAGGTACAACCAATTTGGTGAGTAATGTTTCTATCATACTAGAGAAATAAAACACTAAGAGGATGTCAAAAATCAGAAAGAATATGAGTGGAATTACCATTAACGATTCTGACTTTGCATCTGGAACTCATAAATTCTCAGATCTTCATGGGTTTCCTCCAAGACCACGAAAGGTTAGAAACACTTTTTACAGTAAAGAAAGCATGCTCCTTAGAAGATATTGCCGACACCAAGCTATCGAAAGAGAATCAGTAGTTCTAGACAATAGCAACCAGATATGCTTGGCTATGGTAGCTTTGTTCCAAACCTGCAAATTTTGGATACCTAGACCTCCACACTTCAAAGGCTAACAAACATTAGTCCATGTAACTTATGCCTTAGAATGCACCTCAGAAGAGCCTGACAATAGAAAGTTCTTGATAATGGCCTCAACACCTTTCACAACACTCTGAGGAAGAACAAACATGCTCACCCAAATTTTTTGAATAGAAATTGAAACAGCTTTGACTAATTGCAACCTCCTGGTAAATGTGAGAAACCAGTTTTCCTAGTATCTGGTTCTAGTAGTGATTTTTATCAATAAATGCAACACAATTATCCTTAGAAAGCTTTGAAAAAAATAAAGGAACACACTACAAGAGAAAATGTTGATAGCGGCCAAAAAACGCTATCGTAGCATTTTGATAGCATTTCCTAAAATATGATATTAGCTAACGTTATTAAAAGTCAGAACCTACGATAGGATTTTTTAAATGCTATGGTAACCCTACCATAGCGTTTTTTAAACGCCATGGTAACACTACCATAGCGTTTTTTAAATGCCATGGCGACCCTACCATAGAGTTTTATACACGCCATGGTGACCGTACCATAGCATTTTATAAACGCCATGGTCACCCTATCATAGCATTTTTTAAATGATGTGATAAGTTTTTTATAGCATTTTTTATCTCTTTGATAGCATTTTTTGAACGCTTAAAAGACCTTTGATAGCATTCTTTTCATGCTATAAAATGTTGTGAAACTACTTGTTACATTTTCCATAACGTTTTTTTTATTCTATGAAATACCTTTGATAATATTTTTTGTTACTTATTCTTGCAATTGTACAAATATAAAAATAAATAACTTCCTAACAATATCACAAAATAACAAAATCACATCATTTTATTTAATTATTACATACTATTCCACTAGAATTCAGATCTCAAAATGACATTTACATATTGATTTTGTTCATAGAGCAAGTAAAAATAATATATCCTAAAGAAAAAATAAAAAACTAGTATAAGTTCACATCTAAATAAATATTAATTCCACATCGCTTAAGTTACGTAGATATAGGATCATTGGTCATAGAAGGAGGGGAAAGTGGTAGTCTTCCAGGTAGTGAAGCTTCATAAACTGTTATGTCGTTTGTTGTAGGAGCACCTTGTGACATGTTTGTTTCTGTTGAAATTCTTTTAATTATTGGACTTCTGCAAGAAATTGAGACCGTTGGACCTCCGAGAAACCACACATAAACATAGTTATTTCTAGCCCCTAGTAAGCCCAAATAAATTAAGTAAAATAATTATTAATGATTAATAACACATGAAAATTAATGATTTTAACCTAACATACAAGAACAATTCAACACTCATTTATGAAATATGAATTCAATCGCCACTACTTAACACAACAGGAGCCAGGGGAAGCCATAGTAAAAAAAACTTATAAAGCCTCTCCATGAGAACATGGAAAACTAAAAAAGTACTTTAGGAAATATTTGAGTATGTGTTTTTGTAGAAGTGTTTCCACATATCAAAAATGTGTTTCAAACAATAACAGTTGTCGAGTATATATGATTTGAAGTAGCATTTTTTAATTTATTAAACTATTTTTAGACAAAAAAACTCACAAACTCACTCTAAATTTTGTATTCTTGACTAATCTCATTCTTTCCAAACTAAAATGACAAGCAGCCATTTAAAGATAAAAGTAGCAGTTTTTTTAATGGTGAACAAAGACTTCAAAGCAGGTAAAACAGAAAATCACATATAATTCACAATTTTACACCATAGAGTGGCAGGCAACAAAAAAAGGTTCAAATTCAAACCATAGAAATAGAACAAGATATTATACAAGCTTTAGAAAACAAGACGAGAAAATTATTCACATAAGTCTTTTGCATAAAGTGAAAAAAGTAACACTCAGCCCAGCCAGAATATACCTCACGCATAAACAACAGTTCAGAAGAAGCTTTAATGTATCATGTGGTTATAGGAGTGAACTGCATCCTAAACTTGGGAATTCCTCTGTCAGAAGTAGATTGTTTTATATATATCCTCTGCAGTAAAGGTTTCTTCTCATTTTTCACCTTCGAGTATTGCTTCACTAACAAAAAGAAGTTTGTTTGATATATTTCTTCTACCCAGTTGAGACCTAAGTGTGGGTAGTGATTTGTAAAAAAAATAAACCATAATTACACTATGGAAGATTCCAAACAAGATATTCACAGCATTTCTAATATAAATTAATGTAGAAAATTAGAAACAAAAAGAAGCTCTAGCAGCAACAGCATCAGTTACAATATAAGAAACCAAAATTAAATAATTGGAAGAAAAATGAAGGGTTACTTGATATTAACCAAACTGTTACTAATATGAGAAGAGACATTTATGGAAACCCATCCTTCCCTTCTCTCTCAATCTGTCAAAGGCACCTCATCCTTCCCTTCTCTCTCAATCTGTCAAAGGCATTTCAACAAGGCCCATCAAATGAAACCAACATGGTAAACTAATAGTAAAAACAATCAAATACCCTATAGCCCTAGTAAAACTAGAGCTTTTAACTCAGAAAAGATTATCTAATTAGAAACAAAGACTACGATTAAAACTCACTGTTAAATACCCTCTAGCCCTATGTTTGACAGACAACGAGGAGAGTTCTGTTTCAAAGGGGTTTACAAAGTTCCTTTCCAAATACTAGAGATCACAAGAAATATTACATGTCATAATAGCTTTGCAAACTGAAATGCTCAAAATATATGGAAGAAACTAATAGCAATTTTTTGAGATTTTTATGCAAATGACCTTACTCCTATATGAACGTACTCGATGTTGGAACATCAGACAATGCCCTGAACAGCTCATTGGTTCAGTCCAAATTCCTGCTTTTCGATCTGCACCAAATAAAAACAACAATTTATGACCGAACTATGATGATTTATGAAACAAGGTTTCTAGTGAAGGTGACGGTAACATCATATAGTAAGAATGATCAAGTCTGGCCAATTTTCATGCATTAAACGTGGAGTAAATGACAATCAGAACTTACAAAACAGTTGCTTAAAGTGATGTTAACTTGAAGAATAGAAACTACTGCTGGTCGTAGCGGCACGGATCCAGCAGAAGCATGGAGGCGCGTGACCTTTTAAAAAATTAAGCTTTTAATAAAAATCGAATCTTTTAAAAAATAAAACTTGCACAACTCCACAATAACCAAATAAAATATTTTATTGAAAACTTTTTTTCAATAAGTCAAGATCCATTATATATTTATAAGTTAAATCTACAATATACAAGGTTAGGAATCATATAACTCTTGTAGTCTATATCAAGTGTCCTTGCAAAAACTGATCGACCATCCGTTCTCATAAAATCGTTTCAGCGATCTGTAGGCTCTGAGATCTATACCAAGATCCTTCAAGTCAATCCTCAACGCAATATGACATGTTTGGGCACGTAGAATATTACAAGACAATTTTCTATCTCTAAATGTTCTCAACACATGAGATCTAGAGATTTACCGAGAAGGACTTTAGTGAGATGATTCTATAAAAGAACGTGATGATTATTCTTTTAGAGATTTGATTAACGTTTAATCACTGAAGAAAATCTCTCTTACACCAATCGTGTTCTCAATTCAACTCTTGATTGACGAACTGATGATATAATCAACTGATTCTCTCCTCTTCTTTCAACAACCTAGGCCATTAGAATAATATCTATATATATTCAAGATAATGACGTATCATATTTTTAAGAATAAACTGAAATAATATTTAATTGTTAAATTACCAATTGCAGTGGGACCCATTACAATTGTGCATAACTGGAGTGCCACATGACACTGCAATGTGCCGTGAGCCAACACAGTGCCTCACGGCACCACTGTAGTGTCATGTCGCACTACAATGTTGCACACTCACTATTGTAGTGTCATGTGGCACCATAGTAGTCCATGTCAATTTTTGATACCCTATCAGTGATTGATACGTGTCAATTACATCGAATGAAATATTTATTTTAATCAGATGATTATCTAGATATCAGTTAATTCAAAATTAACATATCAGATTATCTATATCAATTAACTTATATGTTATTTCACAAATAACAGATTTAGTTGATTTAAATTATTATATAATAATAATTTAATTATCTAATTTTATACATTAGATATTCTGTCTTACTTATCGATAATTAAAAAAATTAATAATTATNATAAACTAGATTATTAATTAAACTTTTTAATTAAATAATCTTATTTATTAATTCCATTATTACTCTACTATAAATATGGAATTCACACTTAAAAATTATAGAATGTACTTACTGAATATTCTCATGTAGTCCACTGGCATAATCATTTCATGTAGTTATGTCCTCCAATTATTGGTTTGTAAATTAGAACTAGTCAAAATTATCGTTTTATCCTTCTAAGTACCTCTTGATCCTTAAGTACCGTTAATCCACTAGTAAATTGATAATTTATAATCTTTTTTTATAAATTTGAGCTCAATAACCATTCAGTTTCAGAATTAACATTTAATGGAACCAATATATGATCCGTTAGGAAAGCTAAGATTCCAAATCTTGTAAGATCATGTTCTCAATCATCCACATCACTGAATCTCCAAAATAAAAGCCACTGGCCTGAATAACAAACAGATTTTAACAAGTGAATCAAAAGATCCAGTAGACATGTATAAGAGTTCATGATTACTCAGGATTTAGACTGATCTACATATGATCATCGAATTGATGTGTATTGAATCTCTATGATAAATGGCATCAGATTTTAACGAGTGAATCAAAAGATTCAGTAGACATGTATAAGAGTTCATGACTACTCAGGATTTAGACTGATCTACATATGATCATCGAATTGATGTGTATTGAATCTCTATGATAAATGACATGTTAATAAAGATATTAACTCCTATCGATCCTTTCATATATAATCTTGTTATATAAAGTACATTCACTAAAATGTATATCCACATCAATGATCCAGATCTAGATCACACGCATTCATAATGCTTAATGAACCGTACTAGCAATCATTCATTAAAGATTCCATAATTTAATATGTTGCTGACAATTTTATTCAATATCTATGATCTTAATCCTCTCGTACTAATACAAGATCATAGTCTTATCAATGAATATGTAATTTTTAGATAATTATATAAATTATTCAGCAATAATTTAAAAGAATAATTATAAGAAAAATGTAATCTTCTTTAAATTTCATATCAAAATGTCAATACACATGCTTTGAGGACATAACCCCCAACAATCTCTCACTTGCCCTAAAGCAAATATGGCATCTCTCTTAATCTTATGTTATGCACGTGACCCTCAAATGATTTCGCAGGAATTATCTTTGTAAAAAGATCAGATAGGTTTTGTTCTGATGTTATCTTCATAACAGTCGCATCCCATCGATGCATGATCTCTCTTACAAGATGATATTTCCTCTCTTTTCCCCTCTCGTGACCCCTCGATTCCTTGGAATTTACTACCGCCTCACTTTTATCACAGTATAGGATCAGTGGTTTGTCCATATCTGGAACTACTTTCATATTAGAATAGAACTTTCTGAGCCATACTGCCTCTTTCGCAGCTTCACAAGCCGCTATATATTCAGCTTCCATAGTAGAATCGACAATGCTGGATTGTTTAATACTTCTCCAGACTATAGCTCCTCTACCTAGGGTGAATACTGATCCAGATGTCGACTTTTGACTGTCCCTGTCTAATTGAAAATCAAAATCAGTATATCCAATGGGGTTCAGGTCTCCACCTGAATAAACAAGCATATAATTTTTCATTCTCCTAAGATACTTGAGAATGTGCTTTACTACAATCCAGTGTTCCAAACCTGGATTTGATTGATAACGACTGATAATTTCCACTGTATAACATATGTCTGGTCTCGTACACAACAAGGTATACATGAGACTTCCAACTGGTGAAGCATAGAGAACCTTTCTCATATCATCTTCCTTTTGAGGTGTCTTAGGACATTGTTCCTTGGAGAGGACAATTTCATGTTTGGTTGGTTGTTGACCTTTCTTAGAATTCTCCATAGAGAATCTCTCCAACACCTTGTCAATATAAGATGCCTGAGAAAGTGCCAAGAACTTGTTCTTTCTATCTCTTAGGATTTGGATGCCTAGAACAGAGCTCTCCATTTTCCCAAATCTTTCATTTGAAATTTCTCACCTAACCACTTATTTACCTTTGACAAAGTTTCAACATCAATCCTAATGAGTAGAATATTATCAACATAAAGAACTAAGAAAACTATTATCTTATCTTTGGTGTACTAACAAACACATGCTTCGTCAATATTTTGCTCGAAGCCATAAAACTTTATAATCTCATCAAATGTAAGATTCCAAGATCTAGATGTTTGCTTTAATCCATAAATGGATTTAAGCAACTTGCATACTTTTTTATCTTGCCTCTTTTGTACGAACCATTCTGGTTGCATCATATAGATGCGTTCTTCAAGAGAGTCATTCAAAAAAGTTGTCTTGACGTCCATTTTTCATATCTCATAGTCAAAACTAGTGGTTATGGACAAAAGGATGTGAATGGATTTTAGCATGGACATAGGGGAGAATGTCTCTTCATAATCGACTCCCTCCCTTTGTGTATAGGCCTTGGCTACTGTATAACCCTTGGCTACTAACTGTGCCTTGAAAATCTCTACTTTCTCATCCGCACCTCTTTTTTTCTTGAAGATCCATTTATATCCAATGGGCCTGACATCTTCAGGTGGATCTACAAGTTCCCAGACGGAATTGGAATATATAGATTTCATTTCTTGGTTCATGGCATCTTGTCATTTCTCCTTTTCAAGACATCCATTACTTCTTCATAAGATAATGGATCGTCTTTATTAGTGTCTAACACTAGGACATCTACCTCTAGTTTGTAGCGAACTGGTTGTCTCACAACCCTCCCACTACGACGTTGCACCGGAGTTTCCTTTACAAGAACTGTGGTTTCTCTGGCTTGTCGTTTATCAGTAGAAATTGAAGGTGGTCTGATCTCATCAGGCACTAATTTTTCGAGAACTACTTTGCTATGAGATTTGTAGTTTTGCATATAGTCATGCTCAAGAAAGGTTACATTTGACGACACAAACACTTTTTTATCATTGTGACTATAAAAGTACACACTTCTAGTCTCTAGAGAATAACCAATGAATATGCATACCTCATACCTTGTCTAACTTTCTGATCTTGGGTCTAAGAATGTGAGTTGGACACCTCCCCCATATACAGAAATGACACAAAATAGGTTTGGAGCCATTCCATAACTCTAAAGGCGTCTTGCTTACATACTTAGAGAGCAGTACATTCAAAATGTAAGTTGTCGCGTGTAGTGCTTATCCCCAAAATGTAAGTGACAATGATGAGTAGCTTAACATCGACCTAACCATATCCAATAAGGTTCAGTTTCTCCTCTCTATAACACCATTTTGCTATTTTGTTCCAGGTACTGTAAGTTGAGATAGTATTCTACACTCCAGCAAATAATCCTTGAATTCTAAATCCAAGTATTCACCACCTCGATTGGATCAATGGGTTTTCAATGATTTACTTAATTACTTTTTAGCTTCATCTTTAAAGTCTTTAAACTTTCCACAAGTTTCAGACTTTCGATGCATTAGGTAACTATAATCATATCTTGAGTAGTCGTCAATGAAAGTGACAAAATACTCATACACACATCTAGCTTGTACATTGATCGGTCTACAGACATCACTATATACTAACTTAAGTGGTTCCTTGGCTCTTTGGCCCTTTCCTGTAAAAGGTCTTTTGGTCATTTTACCATCCAGACAGGATTCACAAACAGGAAAAGTTCCAACTTTTAGCTCTCTCAAAGCACCATGCTTTGTCGTTTGCTATTTTTAGGTTTTGCTACTTTAAATAATTCAGAATTATTTAACGTGCATTCAGTCGGTTTAAGCATATACAGTCCATTTATAATTTTAGCATGACATATATCAAATCCATTCTTAGAAATAATAAACTCTTTATTAATGAAAAAAACTTCGAATAACTGTCTTTGCAAAAATGAAAGAGAAATCAAATTTGTCGAAAAACCAGGAATATAATAAACATCGTTCAAAAAGAAATAATTATATCCAAAAATTAAACGGATTGTCCCTAATATTTTAGCTGACACGAGCGACCATTGCCAACTTTCAAAACGGCCTCGTCATCAGTCAGCTCTTTTGACGAATCAAACATTTGCAAAGAAGAACATATATGGGTAGTGGTTCCTGAATCAAGTATCAAGGATGACAAATTATATTTCACTAAACAAGTTTCAAGTACAAGTAAATCATATTTACCTTTCTTTTTCATCTCAGAGAGATACTTGTTACAGTTTCTCTTCCAATGGCCTTCAACCCCACAGTGGAAACACTTTCTTTTGAGTTTGCTGTCTTTCTTGTTCTTCTTGGCTTTCAGAAATGTCTTTGCTTTCAGATATTTCTTGGCTTTCTTTACTCTTTTGTTCTTACTCTTGTCCTTCCCATTGTTCTTCTTCCTTTTCTTGTTCTTAACAATATTGGAAGAAGACTTTTGCTCGACAACATTTACCTCACCCTCTTTGGTCATTCTAAGGTTGAGTGACTCAAAAGTCTGTAGTTCATTCAACAATTAGGTCATGTTAAATTGCAATTTGTTCATAATATAGTTGGTCATAAACGCAGAAAAAATTAGTGTGAGCGACTATAGTATGATGCTAACTTGAGACTGCCTCGTGCCTTTTGTTGATCATGTTCTCGAACAGAATTACTCTTCCACATCTTAGTTGTCATATAGCTCATAATGGCCTCATAATGACTTTGATCGGACTGCTACCTAAACATTGCCTATAAAGATTCCATAACTCATAGACAGTCTCCATGCTTTCATGTTTGGTCTCAAAATATGATTCATGCTCACAAGCATGTAGCAGTTCGCCTTGTTGTTTGATATGATCCAAGCATCATATTTGTCCCTAACATTCTTAGGGGCGTTAGCAACGGGCTCCTCAGGACATGCCTCAGTATGAATGAACTTATGGTTCTCACAAATTAGCATTAAGTTCATATTTGATTTCCAAGGTACGAAATTATCACCATTCAATTTCTCAAGAGCGAGTAAAGAAGTAACATGGTTGCCCATGGTAGACATAATATTGATAACTGAAATTTAAAACAAACATGATTCAATATAATTGATAAATATCTAGAATTCAAAAAATAAACGTGATGCATGAATGAACATAATAAACAGGCAAATTTAACATTTACTAATCACGATAAAATAACTCAATGATTAATGTACTGCCTTAAGGTCAGTCAAATTAACCTCGGACTGTTTATGAGATGTTCTCATCCTTATTAATTAAAACTTAAAATATCTCATATATTCTCTTTGTAGAATAAGGTATCATTTGTTCGGTCAGTTCACAACTATCCACATGAAAGTTTAATTGTGACTTTGTGAGTGTAACCCATCATTTCTGATTCCATGACTTCATTTAGAATGTGACACCTTAGGATCGGTCAAAACTAAACTACATCATTTCTTCATATCTTCTTAAGAAGTCCAACCTTGATATTGGTATTGCTCGAAACCTTCCTTAGGGGGATGAAAACAAAACCATCTCGAAGCCCTCACTGCACCTCATGTTGTTGTACTAATGATGGAGACCATAGGTCACATTGACATGTCAACCTTCTCCCACTCACTATTTTAAGATTAATGTGTTTCTATTTTAACTAATCAATTAATTTCAAATTAAATACTAGTTAAAATAAGAACCCTATGAATATTTAATTATCATTTAATTCAATCTCATTAGTCTAAGTTCATTTAACTTTCTGAATGGCCTAAGTCATAATTAGGTGAACTTAAATTCACTAATTAATTATATTCATCAGATTTTAATAAAATTATTTTACTAAATTCAGTTAACCTAAAAGTTAATATAGCCTTTAGTGTGGTGTGATTACCAAGTTTTAACTAGTTAAAATCTAGCAGTTTACATGCAATTGATTTCATAAAGTAATACATATAAACATATTAGGACAATTATAATAAATCATATTTCTACACATGAGATGCATGATTAAATAAAACTGTGTGAGATTTTCATGTATGGCATGTGATCGACTAATGCATGGACATGTTATCAAACATAACAATTATACAATTATTTAACAATTAAATAAAATAATAATATACCGAGTGACTATTGAGTATTTCTAAATTATAACCTTTAAAATAAAGAAATAAAATTACAAAACGGACTTCAAAAATCCATATTTCACAAATATTGACTTCTCCTTTTAATATAGTTGACTTTGACTTAGTCAAATAAATATTTTATTTGATTTCGTCAAACTTGAATCAAACTCAATCAACTTAAATTTTTAAATTTTCATAAAATAAAAAATTAATAATTAATTTTAAAATTACATTAATTTAAAAATTTAAAAGGATAAAAAGAGTATGAGTTTTAATGAAACACTTAGGTGATAGCGTTGGTTGCATGGTTTGTCAGAAATTTTCCTAAAACGTGACAACAGTTGTCACCAACGATAGACTCTCTGATCGCCGTCCATCACCACCGCTACCCGTCTCACCGCTGGTAGCCGCCTGCCATGTCGGCAGCCACTACTCACCTCCACCGGAACAGTAAATTTCTGGCGTGAACAATGTTTTCACGGATGAACAATATTTTCGTAGATGAACAATGTTTTCGCGTGAATAGTAAATTTCTACCATTCGTCTCGTGTGTTCTTTGTCTTCTCGCATTTGAAATAATTACAATAATATTCAAAATAGCGTTTGAAATAATCACAATAATATTCGAAATAAAATTACAAAAATTCCTAAGCCTCAATTTGGCTTACACAAGATCTAGGAAAAACTAAAACAAAGCCTAATCAAATAATCACCATACAATTAACGATCCATTATTTTTCAAACATTCAAAAAATATAATCATCCATCATGATACATATCTCATATTATATGAATAATCTAAGAAAGCCCACACAACATCTAATATATAAATATATAAAGACCGTTCTGATACCACTTGCTTGGTCGCTATGGCGCGACGGAAACATGAAAGCGTGGAAGCGTGTGACCTTTTAAAAAATTAAACTTTTAATAAAAATCAAATCTTTTAATAAAATAAAACTTGCGCAACGCCACGATAATCAAATAAATATTTTTATTGAAAACACTTTTTTAATCAGTCAGGATCCATTATATATTTATAAGTTCAATCTACAACATACAAGATTAAGAATCATATACCTCTTGTAGTCTATATCAAGTGTTTTTGCAAAAATCGATCGATCTTCCGTTCCCATGAAATCGTTCGAACGATTAGTAAACTTCGATATCCATATCAAGATCTTTCAAGTCAATCATCAACGCACTAGGACGTATGTGGACACGTAGAATATTACAAGACATATTTTTGTCTCTAGATATTCTCAACACATGAGATATAAAGATTTACTGAGAAGGACTTTAGTGAGATGATTCTCTAAAAGAATGTGATGATTATTCTTTTAGAGATTTGATTGACGTTTAATCACAGAAGAAAATCTCTCTGACACCAATCGTGTTCTCAATTCAACTCTTGATTGACGAACTGATGATCTGATCAACTGATTCTCTCCTCTTCTATCAACAACTTAGGCCATTAGAATAATATCTGTATATATTCTAGATAATGATGTATCATATTTTTAGAAATAAACTGAAATAATATTTAATTATAAAATTATCACTTACAATGGGATCCACTATAATTGTGCACAATTGCAGTGCCACATGGCACCGTAGTGTTGCAAACTCACTACTGTAGTGCCACATGGTACTACAGTAGTCCATGTCAACTTCTGATATCTTATCATCGATTGATACGTGACAGTTACTGTGAATTAAATATTTATTTAATCAAATAATTATCTAGATATCAGTTAATTCAAATAACAGATTTAGTTAGTTTAAATTATTATCTAATAATAATTTAATTATCTAATTTCATAA
This sequence comes from Datisca glomerata, assembly GCA_003255025.1. Lineage (NCBI taxonomy): Eukaryota > Viridiplantae > Streptophyta > Magnoliopsida > Cucurbitales > Datiscaceae > Datisca > Datisca glomerata. The sequence continues at coordinate 862,837 of QANY01009693.1, forward strand.
ATTAGATATTCTGTTTCACTTATCAATAATTAAAAAAATCGATAATTATTTATGTATATATAATTTCTGAAAATTTTATTTAAATATATAAATAGTTCAATTAATTAATTTTTAAATAATTAATCACACATAATTATGCACTTGTCCCAGAATAAAAATTCATTTCGCAAGTCATTCATTTTCTCATGTACTCAAATATTCACACCCTAAATAGTGTAGTATATAAGTGGGGACCTTGCACTCTTAGAGATTATAAACTGTATTGACAGAGTATTCTCATATAGTCTACTGACATAATCATTTCATGTAGTTTTGTCCTCCAATTATTGGTTCGTAAATTAGAACTGGCTAAAATTATCATTTTACCCTTCTAATTACCTCTTAAATCCTTAAGTACCATTAATCCACTAGTGGATGATTAATTTATAATCTTATTATAAATTTGAGCTCAATAATCATTTATTTATAGAATTAACACTTAAGAGAACCAATATACGATCCGTTAGGAAAGCTTAGATTCTAAATCTTGTAGTAGCCTGATTAACAAGCAGACCTTAACGAGTGAATTAAAAGATATAGTAGACATACATAAGAGTTTATGACTACTCAGGATTCAGACTGATCTACATATGATCATCGAATTGATGTGTATTAAATGTTTATGATAAACGACACGTTAATCAATATATTAATTCACATCGATCCTATCATATATAATCTTATTATCTAAAATACATTCGCTAAGATGTCTATCCACATCAATGATACGGATCTAGATCACACGCATTCATAATGCTTAGTGAACCGTACTAACAACCATTCATTAAAGATTTTATACTTTAATATATTGCTGACAATTTTATCCATTATCTATGATCTTAATCCTCTCGTACTCATACAAGACCATAGTCTCATTAATGAATATAAAATTTTCAGATATTTATATAAATTATTCAACAATAATTTCAAAGAACAATTATAAGAAAAATGTAATCTTTTTTAAATTTCATATCAAAATGTCAATACACATGCTTTGAGGGCGTAACCCCAACAACTACAACAAAGCAAAAAATCGAACATTTCAGAAATTAAAACCATCAGAAATGAACTTTTTCTCATATTTTCTCTCTGGACGAGCAAGTGAATTAGAGAGAAATTAAGTAAAGATAGTTTGTTACAGAGTAAAAACAAAAAGGGTTTGTTAATAAGGGAGATTGAGAAATGAGGAAAGGATGGTGAGATCCTTTTAGAAACACATGAGGAGGAATAAAATTCCTCACTTATACGCTTTATGGCCCGATATATACTAACAGACATCGATAGTAGCTTAAAAGTAAGAGATCCAAGCAAGAAACAACACTGAGGTGGATTGTAAGGAGAAAGGATAGTTCATTCAACCCACACACTATTTTTCAATATCCAACATACAATCTATTCATGAAGACCCAACACATGACAAAAGATTCAAGTATCATATCAAGGACAACATCCAACACATGACACAAGATTCAATTATCATATCAAAGAAGTGTCATAGATATGTATCACAAAAGCAGTTTGACAGCTCCATTCACAGATTTTTTACATGTCCTAAATGTATGAACAACACCAAAGAAAAATAAGATAACACACTACAGTGATTGGGCCTTGGGACAAAACAAACAACTGAAGCATAGTCCCCAACGTTCACTTCATTTCATCCATAGATGCAAATTGTAAAAAAAAAATATCAAGCAGCAGTTCAACACCCCCCTTAATCCAACCCCCAAGCAGACATATATTTCATGGATTTTCAGTCTTGAAGTCAACGTTTTGTAGAAATCAACACTTGGTCTATGCTCAATCAATTCAAGTAGGCATTCAGGCAAGAAGAGACTATAACAGATGTGAGGCAATCAAGCAAGAAAGGACAAACTCTAAAGCAATTTCATTGCAGACAACTCTAAAAAACTTTGAGGATTGTCAAAGAAATATGGGAAAGGACAAACTCTAAAGAAATTTGTTGATTGAAGCTTCAGAAACAAGAGATAAGGACAACTGCAAAGTTGTCTAATCTGCCTCCAAAGTTTTTATCTCTCATCAATTTCTTAGAATAAAGCAAATAATCAGTTAAATATATAAGAAACATAACTTTTGGACAACATGTAAACAGATCTTAAAAGTAAATACTTGATAAACTTCACTGGTAGTTATCTTCAGTGAGCTATAGATTAACCAGTTACATTTACAGCTCAATTAAAAAATATTGAATAAATTGTTTACAATAAGAAGATTCTAACTCCACCTCATTGAGACATGCATCAATTAGGACAAAATGATACAATCAAAATTCTAACTGATGATTCTAAAGGTTATGAAAGATTCAAGATTTTGTTTGAGAAACACTAGAACAATGAAAAAGTCACTACAAGAATAGATGAAGCAATGAACTGTCCTCTCCACTTCTAATATAAGAGTTTGGAGCTGCAAAGAAGAAACACAATTATGCAACACTAAATATTCACATTTCAGCTACAGCTTACAGAGCTAATTAACTTACCGAAAATTAGAATGCAAACCATAAATATATTGAATAAACAGACTATAATCAACTTACTGATTACAAAGAACCCAAATAAGAAATCGGGGATTTTCATTTCAAAACTTACTGTATGCCCAGATATAGGAAACATATACCCTAATCAACTCAGAAAAATTCAAAAATCACAAAATCAGACAAAAGTTACTAAAATCATACAAGAATTTGAGAATGAAACTCTTACCTCTGGTTCTAAGCTGTGAAATTGAAGTAGTTGAGAGATGGGGGTCAGAGCTGAGAGAGTGAGAGCTGCGAGGTAGAGCTTGCTGCTGTGATAGAAACATACAATGGAGCTGAAAGAGAGAGCTGCAAGAGAGCTTCACAAAAGAGAGCTGGAGAGAGAGGTTCTCGAGACGAGCTACCGTGAGCTTCGAGTGTGAGCTGTGAGAAAGCTCTCGTGGGTGAGAAGAGCTATTGTGTGAAAGAGAGAGCTACTGTGAGAGACGCGGGTTAGGGAAGGAAGTTTTCATTTAGTAAAGAGAGGTGCGGGGCTTCGTGAAATTTCATTTGGCACTTTAATTTTGTATTGCGTTTTGCTCTAAAACCCGGTTGTGTTGTGCTATTACAACACATAATTGTTATAGTGACACCTAAATACCTGATAGGAAACCTCCCTTCCTGAAAACCAATTATATCAGCCAACATAACTTTCATAGAGTCATCCACTCAAACCAGACATACAGGAAAATAAACTCAGCCCTTCCAAAATCAATTTAACCAAAGTAATGTCACCCTTAGAGAACAAGAAAAGAGCATCAGTAAAACATAAAATTCACAATCTTCAACTCCTTACATCTCTAAGAAAAGTGAAATCATGAAGAGTAGAAGTTTTCCTCATAATGTCAGTCAGTCCTTCCAACACAAGGACAAAGATATAAGGTGAAATAGGATCACCTTGCCTAAGGTCTTTAGAACCTTTAAAAAAGCCTTTCAACTCTCCATTAATTTTAACAGAGAAAGAAACAACTGAAACTCATTATATAATCCAATGCACAAATAAAGGAGGAAAACCAACCGACAGAAAACCTTCTCCATAAAAATCAATTAACACTATCATAAGCTTTCATCAGATCAATCTTTAAAGCACATCTAGAAGAGAAAATACGACCATGGTAACCCCCAACCAACTCCTGAGTAAGGGGAATATTATAAAAATTTCTCATGCTATGAAAAAAAGTTGTTTGATGAGATTCACAAGGCCAAGGAGAACTATCATCATTCTATCAGCTAATAACTTCGCAATACACATAAATGATATTACAGTAAGAAATAGGTCAAAAATCAGTAACTTCAGAAGGATTAGTCACCTTAGGAACAAGAGTGAGAGTAGTAGAATTAACCAGCCTCAAAAGTTTGCATGAGCCGAAGAATTCAAGAACATCACCAACAACATCATTTCTAACCACACTCTAAGCTTTCTGAAAGAACCTACAGAAAACCCATCTGGGTCAGGGCTCTTATTCATGCTGGAACTAAAATTAACCTCATCAATAGAGAAAAGCCTAGTCAACATAGCTATCTCATCAGGAGAAACATGCTTCTAAAAATAAGCTGCATAATCTCCTAGTTCAACTGAGGAGAAGGATTAGTTGTCCCTAACAAATTTTCATAGAACTGTAAAATATGACTCTCAATCACAACATGATCATCAATAACTTTATTATAGAGTCAAGAATGCTCATAATTCTAGAATGGATTTTAGTCTTCTTCAACACATTAAAGAAAAAAGCAGAGTTTTGATTTCCCAGATTAAGCTAGTCAATTCTAGATTTCTGCTTTTAAAAAACTCTCCTCGGCGCAACTCCATTCCATAAAATGACCATAACAATGCTTCTCCTGAATTTGCATATAAACATCAGAAGGATTCATCTATAAAGCAGTTTGAGCATCATCAAGTTTGACTTGAGCCTTCCCAATCAGACAAATGGCTACAACCTCTATTCAAACCCCTAAGAGCACACTTCACGGCCTTCAGTTTCATACAAACTTTATACATAACTTGGTTACTTATATTGAATAATGTGTGTTTAATACTATAGAGAAATTATAAATTAATTTCAAAATATAAAAATCATCGAATACAGTTATAATTTTATTAATTTTGAAGAGAATTGTAATTTTGACTTTCAATGAAAAGTCATCCAGGATGATTTTATATCTTAGTTATTCTCTATCTATATGCACGTATATTAAGTATTATAAAAAATATATGGTAAAAAAGTGACTCCACTGAGTGAACTTTCTGACTCCGGCCTGTATCCTCCTCATCCTCACAAACAACTTTCTGCCCATGTTAATCATATCTTATTTTCTATGATTAGCAAACTTACATAACGACTCAAACATAAATTTTAAAAAAATATTACCTATTATCCTCTCTAACTTTTTTAACAATCTCCATTTTTCCAATATTTTACAAGAATGTGAAGTATAATATGTACTCTAAGAATACTGAAATTTTTCTCCTCATTTCATGATCTACAAGCTGAAGACGTAAATAGCACTATCGCTTCTCGAAGGAGAGAAGATAAGAGAGATAAAATAGAACAGAACAACACAGGAGTGAAATTTAGCCCATAAAGTCCTGGGTCTTTTTACAGTATGGAATCAGTATCAAGGATTGATCCATAGTTCATTTACCCCTACATAGATCACACATAGGGTGATGATCTAATAGTGTATCAAACTCCAGTACCGGTACAGTAGAAAACTCTAAACTCGTTAAAGAAAGAAAAAAAAAAACTTCCTAGGTGTGGGTGGAGTTGCAGCCATGTTGGAGAACATCAAGAAGAACAGTGCTTTTACATTTGGGACATTTGGGGTCATTCTCTGAGAGCATCACATACATTAGACAACGTGGGCACCCAACTAGCATCATGGATGTAGCCTCAGGGCTATTGGAGTATCTGACCCCCCTCTCGTCCTGGTTAAGCTCCAACGACACGCACGAGCTCGGCGGTGACACAGTGGCTGACCTGCTCGGCGATTCAACTCTTTGGTTAACAACGTTACCCCTCGGTTGTGAAAGATTCAGCTTTAACTCCACCTTTGGACTGTTGCCGTTTCTCCTACTCATCCTCTCTCCTCTCTAAGAGTCTATGGACGAAAGGAAAATTAAAATAATTTATAACCTCACTTTTATGTAATTTTTTTACCAAAAAAATCGACTTCAATTTCAAGGCAAGAAGAAGATAGGGGCATAAGACTATACCTTAAAGATTATCAAATTGGCTCCACGGAGATTGGTTAGCGTCGTTGAACCATGAATAGCTTTAATGGGACGATCAACGTGATCTTATGTAGGTGTGTGGTATGGACCTTAAAGGCCAATAACATATATAAGGGAAAAAGTGATTTGTGGGAAAAGAAAGAGATGGGGTTTTTGTTAAAGTTTTATTTAACTAATATTGGGAAAAGGTGGATGGTTTAATTTAGAGAGAGAGAGAGAGAGAGAGAGAGGAGAGAGGAGATTGAATTGAAGAATGGGTGGGAGAAGAGTTTAAATGGAGACCGAAAAATTCAATACTCTTTTGTATTATTTAATATATATTATATATGTGAGTTTTTTTCTTTTGCAATTTTAAAGAGCACGCTCATTCTATTTAACAGAAAAAGAGTCCGTTCATTTTCTCATCTCAAAATATTAAAAAAAATATTATAGTTAAAGGAGTACTGAAAAATAAATATTATTGATAGTCCGAAAAAAGCTTTTTCCACGAAGTATTTATGCAGTTTGAGGAAAATTTGTAGCAAAATATTACAATTATAAAAGGGAAAAGCTTCTTGTGACCATGATATCTCTCTTTACTATCATTAGGTTATGAAACAAAATCAATGAAACCCCATTCATCTTAATCTAAAAAATAATAGATGGGGAGAGAAACTCACTTTGGCTCACAACAGACTGAGGGATACCCCTTAAACACAAGTGAGGAGGAAAAAAAATTCATTATAAAATAGGAGAAATGCTTTAATCCACTCATTCATTACGCAGATAAGTCGGCGTTTAAGTGAGTGAGTGAGAGAAAAACAACGGCTTTAAAGCCAAAATATTTAAAAACCAACAAAAGGCCAACAAGAAAATTAAATAAAAAAGATCAAGAAACTTAAATGGTAAGCCATAAGAAAGCAAAGTGTAACAACTAAACTCGAATTAAAGAGTCCAACTGTGCCCGAAAATGTACACACTACGCAACAACAACAACAGAAAATTAATTAGTCTCACCCCAAGAACTTCATAGAAAACAGCAACATATGGTAATAGTGTCTTTTGGGAGTGATGTTTATGGTTAAACGCTGGTATTACAGTAAATAATTGTAAAAAATAAAGCTATATGATAATGACTTGTCAAACGGTAATAACGAGCGGGATTATGGTAAATAAAATCTAAAGCACAAAGTTATATTTGTTTGAAATTTGATAGCTCAAATTAGGGGTTTTTTACGATTCGGTTTAATCAGTTTTTTAGTAAAAAAATTGAACTGAACCGAAATATCGGTTCGGCGATAAAATCAAACCGAACCGTGAATACTTAAAGAGCCGAACTGTGAGTTTTAGTTCGGTTCGATTCTTCGGTTCAGTATTATTAATTAAAATAATTTTTTAAATAGTTTTTAAATGATATTATTGAAAAAATAAATATAGAATTAAAGTTTTGCTTCAGTTCGGTTCGGTTTTATAGGAAATTATGTATAAAAAATAAAAAATATATAAATTTAAAGTTTCGGTTCAGTTCGAAAACCACCAAAAATTTGAACCGAACATGCATAAAGAACTGACTGAACTGACCATTTTTTATTCAGTTCGGTTTGATTTTGAACACCCCTAGCTCAAATTTGTTGTTGATCGAGTTTTCTATTTATGAGGTTATTATAGAAAATATATAATTTGATATTTTGTATTGATTGAGATTCTTTTTTTAATAAAAAAAATCATTAGGAGTTTGAAATATGTGTAATATTGGTAGAGCATTTGTTGGCTTTACTTCAACAGAGAGTGAGATGTGACTATACTCTACATGAAAGAACCTCATGGTGATGTGACTATGTCTTAAACGATAAAATGCAACTTTAAAATGAGAGAAAATAACTCTATTTTAGGAGAGGATAACTGATATACTGAGAAGACAGTTAGAGAACTTTGCTTGTGCTGAATATGATTTTCAAGCTAGTGGATTGCCTCTATTCCAATCAAGAAGTGGTGATTTGTGTATAAGCGAGTTATGGTTTTGTGTGTGCTGAGTTAGATTTGGGTGTAAATGAATTTGAGTTAGGTTATTGAACTTGTTTTGGAGTAATGTAATAATGATGCTATAATAACATATCTGTGGGTGTAGTTTCTTTCATTCTTTCTTCAATTTTCACTGTTTTATTTTTTGAATTCATTCAGACTATGCAATTGTTCTTTCAAGTTTTTAAGTGTTTTGGTGAAGTGGTGACTACTCTGCTATCTTTCTTGTGAAAAATTCATTTTCTCATTTTGGAGCCAATTAATCGTTAATGGAATTTTGTTTGCTTATTTTCTTCTCTATTCTAAGTGCTTTCCTAGTTCTAGAGTATATAGGGAGCTTTACTTAAGGAGTTACATTATCTTGTGATATTGAATAACATGATTTGAAGAATCTACTATTTCTGTTTGTAGTACAATTTTACCAATGAAAAAATAGTGTTATTGTAACCACAACTTGGGTAGATTGTAATATAGACATATTTGTTACTACTGTTTCTCTTTCCTTTAATTTACTCATTTCAAAAATAGGTGTGGCTGAGGGAAAGAACCAGTTAGTTATTAGAACTGAGCCATAATCTCTTTTTAAATTAATATTTCTACTCCATTATATATAGTGTATTACTAAAAACAATTTCACTAGTAGAGTGTAGATGTACTAGGTATTTCTCAATGGCAAAATAGTATAAGATTATGAGAAGATATCCATTGCCTGCCTTATTTTATCTTCTTGATTTCGTTCAAATCGATATATCAAGGATTTGTATGATCGCTCTCAAATGATACTCTTCTAGCTTGATTTTGGTTCTCTAATTGCTGGTGATGTGTTATTATTAGTTATCCTGGCTGAGCTTATGCAAAGTGAGCTTCCTTTAAATCTGACTTATTTCAACTTTCAAGTATCCTAAATTCAACCATTATACTGCTTTTAGGTATCTCTTCCTGAGAAATTAGAATGATAATTTTAGCAATGCTTGTTATATATTTGGTTCTAGGCCACAATCAACTTTTAGTGACGAATATTTCATGATGGTGTGACTCGATATGAGAATCATAACTATGTGTATCTCTGTTGTTACAATTAACTGGTCGCGAGAGCAGAAACTTTTTAAAATCTCACAGATTGATTTACCCTTCATCATTATTGATGAATAAAGAGTTTCGTGTACGCATTACTTTAGCAATTCTACTTGTCCACCCTATAAGACCCAATTGTAAATAAGTGCCCCAAAATAATCCATCTTTCTCATCCATATTTCTCTCTGTCACTGAGAATAATGGTGGAAGTTAGTTGGTTCACACTAGTAGTTGTTGTTTCGATATATGCAATCTTCAAGTTCATATTCGATCATCTCACTAAATAAAACCCAAAAACCATAAACTTCCACCATGAATGATATTAGATATCAAGTGACAGTCAGAACCATTAGAGATTTGACATGTTTTATTTAGCGCATACAACTACTAACTAAATGTATGCAATTAATATATTTCTTATATTCATAATTGTAGTTTTCATGATGGATAAAGATTGGGTGCATTGTAAGAGGTAATGATAGTTCAATCTTAGTATTGAAAAAGATAGTTTAAGTATTTAGATTTTACTTTTGAATTAATAGAGCTTCAGACAAGTACATGCAAGGAGCAAGACAATTCATTAGAGAGGCCATGGCTAATGCAGATCATCTTGAAAAAATCTTGTGCCCTGTAGGAAATGTAGGAATGTGAGTCATCAATATCCGAATGATGTTTTTGAGCTGTGAGAGTATGGGTTGATGTGAAAAAGAAACCTGGAGCTTTATTATAGAGAACAAATTCTTATATGACTCACATTGAAGATACTTTAGGATCTACATTTGCATTATCCACTGACAAAGTTTATTATGGTAAGATTTAATCATTTTTCTGATTTTTATTTGTAATGTTGTGTTGCATTAGGAGTTAATGTAATGGAGATTATTTATAGTTGTTAATATGGACGTTATTATTTATGGTTAGATTTGTATCTGGAGGTATTTTCATCATTTAGTACTGCTGGTTTTACTACTGAATTTTCTGATATTTGCCTAAGCCATAGTTGTACTAGTGTTTAATTAAGGGAATGTCTGAACTAGAAGTGTAAACTTATTTGCAGGAATGTTTATGTTCGATTATGCATGTTTTAAGGTTTAAGAGGCTGAATTTTATTATTTTACCATTATTAATTGAATTTGGCTTTGTTTAAGGCCGAAATTTATCAAGTAATGCATACTAGAGTCGGTTGGGAGGAAAACTATTATTTTCGATGTTGGTAACACATGTTTCAAAGTTTAAGAATATTCTTTGAAGGTGGGGTAGGTATGAGTAGGGGAGGGGGGCTGTTAGGGGATGGATTATGTTTGGTTATGCATGCTTTGAGGTTTAAGAGACTGAATTTTATCATTTTACCATTATTAGTTGAATTAACTTTGTTTGAGGCCAAATCTTGTCAACTTATGTATACTAGAGTTGGTTGGTAGGAAAAATATTATTTTCGATGTTGGTAACACATGTTTTAAAGTTCAAGAATATTCTTTGATGGTGGGGTGGGTATGGGTAGGGGAGAGAGGGGCTGTTAGAGGATGACTTATGTTTGGTTATGCATGTTTTGAGGTTTAAGAGACTGAATTTTATCATTTTACCATTATTAATTAAAATTGACTTTGTTTGAGGTCGAGTTTTGTCAAGTTACACATACTAGAGTCAGTTGGTAGGAAAACTGTTATTTTTTATGTTGTAGAATGCCCAATTTCTTGTAGTGTATGCTTTTGACATTTAGATGGTTAGATTATTAGACTAGTTTTTGGTTATTGTTGTTTTTTTTATTAAGCTTTAGGTATTCAAATATAAAATGGCTTTGTCTTTTTGTTAAGACTTTGGTGTTTGAGCTGAATTTTATGTGCTAGATGGTATTTTTATATTGTTGTGAGAATAACATAGACACATTGGCAAATGATGTGCTTCTTTTACCTTTGTGGCATTTTCCTGAAGATATATGTAGCAGTAGGCAAAATTATTGATGGGAAGAAATACTGCTGTAATTATGCAGCAGAATGGAGGGTGTTGTCCGGGATTGAATTGATCAAGGTTATATATTTGATACAAGTTATTTGATTTGTTATCATAGCGAATAATAGGTGTTATTTTCTCAAAGTATAAAATGATGATGTGAACAATGTGAAATAATCTTAAACTTACTATCTTATTCTTTAAAATGCAAGACCTACAATCACTTGAAAGTTTTCAACATGACATCAAATTTTGAAGAGTAGTAATGAAACTTTGAAGTTATTTTGTAGCGTTGTGAAACTTTTAGATACTTTGTGTTTTTTGAATAGCACGTTGTATTAGTAGACTAATTACTAATATTTTTATATGATAATTATGAATGATACTTATGGATAATATTTTATGAAAATGAAATGTTGTTTGAATGCATTTTAGTCTAGTAATGTATTAATTTTGAATGATAAATAGGCATGTAAACATGTGCATATAAATTGATTGTAAAAATATAGCATTTATAAAATGCCAGAAAAATCTCTTTATAAGAGGCATAATTTATAACAAAAAACTATATCAATTAGATTCAAAAAATCTTATGGTATTTGATTTAATAGGATACAAAAATACATGTGAATATTAATTCATGATAACACATGTTGAATAAAAATAACATGAGTCGAAAAACCTCGTTAAACAACATTCTGCAAGAGATGAAAAATCCTGTAAAAAGTGAGATACCACAGGGGTCTTTACAGGAGGCGTTGCGTCTAGCGAAAAACACAGAATTTTAATATGGGGGTTGTCACAGGCCGCATGATCCCTGTGAATTACTTTTCACGGAGATATCCGCCTCTTGTGGAATGCCATTTTTATTATAGTGAGGCGAATTGACGGAACCATGTTAAAAATATAGTTATGTTCATTGTTTTATGACGCTTACTTTATAACAAGTGGTATTAGAGCTTGTGGTTTGATCTATATGTTGGTTTGGTTTGAGAAATAGAAGATTTGTAGTGCTGTCGCACACGATTATGGTTTTGTGGAAAGTTTGTGTTCCTGATTGGAGATGATTTGGTTTAAGATGGAGCTACAACGATGATGATTAGTGAAATTCGAGTCAATGTGGAGATTATTAGATTTGCTGCCTTAAATTATTTGATGATCAAATTTTCTATTTATGAATTAGAAAGTGATCAGGATTTTGAATTGTTATGATTATGAGGTATTGGTGAAGGATTCGGTGATTATTCTTTGATAGAAGACTTCATCCGTGTTGAACACGATTTCCAAGTTAGTGGGATGATTGTAGTCCAATCAAGAAGTTATGACTCTTGTCTAAACTAGTTATAATTTTCCAAGTATGATTTTGTATGTTTTGAGTGTAAATAGATGTATATTAAATTACTAAGTTATTTTGAAATATGTGATGATGATGTTATATGAGAAATCTGTGGACATATACAACTTATTAACAGAACCATGTTAAAAGATAATAATTTTATTTATTGTCTTATCGACGCTTTTGTTACAACATATTCCTATACGAAAAATAGAGATGTGATAAAAAAAGTTCACATTTTTCAATATATATGGATGTATCATAGGAGAGAAAGAAATAGTTTATGAGAAGTCTCTCTCTATTGATAGAGGGGAAGAGTTTGAGTGCCATCTAAAAAAAGAATCTATTATATTGTATTAATCTTTTTCTAGGTTCACATGTATGTATGATATAAGTTAAAATGGACGTCAAAATTATGTGTCACAACTCAGCCGGGTTATATGTCATGTTTGCTTTATCTACACCACAATCTTACTATTATAAGCAAATAATGAGATAATAACTACAGAAATTGACAGATTTCTACCTAATTACACAAACCAAAACTAAACCTTTGACGAAACATCAAAATTAAAAAGAGAGAAAAAATCGATAAATAAATTAAAAGAAAGAATGGAGGAAAAATACATCAACCTCGACAGATAAAATTTTATACTTTTACATCTAATTAGCTGTCTTGCTTTCCAACTTCTCATGATTATATGTTTTTTTATTAAAACGAACTCGAAATCTGTGCCAAGTAAATCAAGGAAAAAAATCTCTCCGGTTAAGAACGGGAGAGGGTTTTCTAAAAAATAAAAATAAAATACAAATGAGTTTTGTAAAATATTACAAGTACCTAAAACTCGGATAGGATTTGTCCGATTAGATCTGAACGGTTCAAACTGTTGGGAGAAAAATATAATTTTTTTCTATTTTTTTTAGTTTTTAACATCTTATTTCAATTGTCTAGATCTTTTTCAATGACTATGATTGAACTACTCTTCAACAGTTGGTGTCCAACTACATCGTGTCATCATCCTACAATTACTATTCACAAGGGTTCATTTTCATAAGGGGTACTTGTGGAAATGAAATAAAATCTATAATTTTTGCCTTCTTCATTAGTGCTTTAATTTTCATACTTAGGTAATAAGTAGATATATACTGAGAGAGATTAAACTTAAACTGAGATTTAAAATTGTTTCAATTATCTTATAGTATTATATCGAGTGGGAGTTAGCAATCCTTTGAAGCTTAAGAAGCACTATATCACTTAATCATATACCGCATAAATTGATAGTTTTATGGAAATTCTTAAACTATATTAGATAAAAAAAACTAATTTAGTGTTAATCTACAATGTTTTGAATTGGAAACTAAACATACCCATTTGACATTTCAATTATTTATAGTTTAATTTTTTAGTACGCATTAAAATATTTAACATTTTATTGATTCACTAATTTATAGTCCGAATGATTAAATCAGTTGGTTAATAAAACTTTATCTAAGTTTTGTACTATAGAATTACTCCTAACCTAAAAACTTATTCAAATAAAATTTTGTATTAATCTGTGGGAAACCCTAATTAAGATTTCAATTTTTATTTAATTATGCATTAAATTTGTGTACGTAGAGGTATTCATAACGTAGAGGTATTCATAAGTATGTTCCAATTGAATAGTGTGCTAAATTTCAAGCACACCACGTGTAAAACAGTTTCAATATTGACATGTTTGTAACAATTTCACGTAATATATTATATCAAACATCATCGCCAATAATTGAATTAGATATAGATATAGATTATCTGTTTATTAATATCATATCACAGTCAAGATTTGTAATGTACCCTGGGTACTGTGTATATACTATATACTTTTATGGATCTCTCAAGAAGATATATATATATATATATATATATATATTGTGTTAACTCTTTTTGCTCTTGTAAAAGTCAACATTTAGACATATCTATAAGATTAAGGTCATGGACCCAATTGGGTATGGTTGGATTGATTAATTTCTCTATTAACTGTTGCATGACATCCCTCTGTTCTTTCAAAGAGAATTTGTGGTTGAATTCTCAAAAAGTTGCTTATTCTTCAAATAAATTGTAATTTCTTCTTAAATCTCATTTAGAAAAAAAAGACAAGAACGAAAGGTCAGAGAAAATAAAACAGAATAAAACTTTGAATTAGCTGATGTTCATAAACGATCTATGCATAAACTGAAAGATAAGATTTATCATGAAACATTTTGCTATAGGTTGCAAGTTGAATAAACACTTCGAAATCCATGAATTCTACGACAAACGATCGCAAGAACAAGAGAGATATCATGAATACTCGAGTATGTTGTAGTGACATACGCCAGGGGACCAAAATGTCTGGGAAAATATGATTGGAAGTATTGGTTTCAGCCTATTCTTATCCCCTGTCCGAAAATTTGACTTTCTACCACAAGAAGAATGAAACGGATTATCACTTGTTATGAGTCTAACAATAAGTAATTTATTCTGTTGATTTTGATCATTGGCTACAACACAGATCAACTGAATAAAAACACCTAAAAAAGTTAAAATGTCATTTTTCTAAAAGTCGATATGAGCCGTTAAAATCTAAACCAATGACGTAGATAAGACAAGATTCATCAACCTGACTAAATTAAATTTTGGTCAAGCTTGAACCTGTCAAAGCACTTATCAACTTCTATTTTCAAGTACTACTATCTATAGTTATTTCTTAATATCAGAGCTGCAAAATGCTAATCTCAAACATAAGAAAGTTATCAGTGATTCAACCATAGGTCCATAGTTAAAGAACTTCCATTCCCATTTCCATTCAAAGCTTCAATCACTCATCAACGGTGATAACTCATCAAGAGTGATAACTCATCAAGAGTGATACAAATTGTACAGTAAATGTGAACATCTAATGAATCTAGCATGGACTTGTCGAACTTACCAACTTACTCAACAAGTATAGCAGCTTGTAAGAGTGACTTCTGAACGATTTTTTGGATATTCAGTCTGGGAAGATTCATGTCTAAAAGTGGAGTGAAGTGAGTCAGAAGACTCAGAAACCAGTTATAAGATTTAATCTAATGCAACAATCTCCTAGTGATAGAATGGAACAAACTATTAAGCTCTATGTCCAGTTCGAACGCAAAATATACAAAGAGCACAAGTTATTTACTCATACCAAAATATAGTAATAACAGTCTTCTTCTTCTGTATTCATATCAATCTCGGCGTAAAAAGTCGCCAGTTGAATCTGCTACGTAGTGATGGGAAAGTAAGATGAAGAGGGCTTCAGTTCCCCATGCAAAGATACTAGATGAATGAAAAATATGAGCAGAACAGAGAGGACCAGACTGAAAATCCAGCCAAGATAGCATGGTACCACATCAATCATTTAGAGAAGCGTAAAAGCTAAGGTAGGGAAGACAGCTATAACAAAAGCTGTAAAATATGGACATAAATAGTTGTAAGCTAACAATTGTAATAAATGTTTCTGAATGGAGTAATAACTTAATATCCAACTGAAAGCATATTGATTGGTAAGGCTACATTGATCTGTTTTGATTAGAAGTTAATGCTCTAATACATTGTAGGTAAGGTTACCATTAGATGCACAGCAGCAGACTTGAGATGCCTTTATGCATGGATCAAGTCACCTCATCATCAAGATCAAATTTAACAGGAATCTTTGATAAGATTTCAATGCTATAGGTGAGAATGCATCAAATAATTTAATGAGTATCGGCATTTTCAGCTGCGTTTTAGTCTACCAATTACAGAACATATCTTTGCAGAAGACATGAAATGGAGAAAATGGGGAAATCGTATACCAAATGAACTTTCACCCATCGTGAAATGTTGGAAAGATTGTAAATATTAAGGGTTATATTCTGTACGTCAGCTATAATCGCCATCTTCTGAGTAAAAAGCAGTTATAGCTAGATTGTTCAAAAATGAGGTTTCCTACTTACAAATACGAACAAGTTGAAATTATGTAGATGAATACAATAATTAGTCCTCCAAGGAAGGCTGCCTTTCAAGCTCAGTTACAAGTTCAGTCAAAGGGGTGCCAGACTCACTGACCACCTCATGCTCACTTCTGCATTGCTGCAACTGTAACTGGAGATCGCGCACCAGCTTATTAAGTTTCTGAATATTTCTCTCTTGCGCAAGAATAATCTGCAGAAGAGTTATAGCAACTATATCTCATGATATTCCAAGAAGATAATTACCACTTCAAAGTTATATGAGATTAATAACAACTTTTTTTCCATACAAATATGCACACAACTTGATTGAAAAGTCTCTGATAAGTTCTTCTTTCCAGAAGACCTAAATAGAACTTCATACCTTAGCCAAAAAAAAGGCAAAATGAATTTTTTATGTCTTTGATGACCCATACAGCCTAAATACACTAAGATGTCAATTATAAACATTCAGGTTATCAACAACACAAGTGACTTAAAGGTTTGTTTGTTTGAGTCTCAACAAAAGGACTTGAGTGCAACGTTTTAAGTTATTCAAAGACTCGATAGGAAAATTGGGAGTCATTATAAATTTGGAGGACTAAAAGTTCATTTTACAGAGAAATTTAGATTAATAAGAGAGTCATAATGCATTTCCATATGTATGATGATTGCTAAACCTAGATAAATATGGGTGAAGACATGACCTGAAAGTAGCAATTCAAAATTCAGATATATCTAACTTATTCGGACATAAAGAAATAAATTAATGCAATATCATCAAGCATACCAGTTACCAAAATTTAACATGAAACGAGAGAAACTCACTTTTTCCTTCACCGGTTCCTCTCTTTCAGATATATGTTGCTGTTTCTGGGGAATATTGGAGTTTAATTGAAGCTCATCTTCATATTGTTGATTCCACTCGAATTGTGACGAGAAGACAATCAATAAGAGCAGGCAAACTAGCACCCAGGGTCTTGCCATTATCGCTAACAATTCTTGTGTAACCTATTTTAGAGTAAACAAAAACCAAATGAGAAAAAATTGATAGGCTTTTCCCTCACTCATTTTTTCTCACCTACCAAACAAAACTCAGAAAGCGCCAGAACAAACAATTAAAAAAGGTAAGAAAACAATTGAAACAACGAACAAAATTTGTAGCGGAACAATCAATTTGTCAACGCCCAGAGTCCTATTTAGATTTTATCAATAACAAAAACAACAATAGGGGTTCATTATAAAAAAAAAGTTGAGTTAACTTACAGATCAAAGACTAAGAAAGAGAGCAGCATATTTTTCAGTCGATCTGGATCAGATTTCTTGAGATGGGTAGCACTGGAATCAGTTGAGACGTGGAATGGAAAAGTAGAAAATGAACATTTGGTATTTTTTTGTTTATTTTTGTGGCCTTGGTAATGGAGAACTATTTCGTCGACTCGACTCGACTCGCTTCTCGGTAACTCCTATTTTTCTTTAATTTGTTTTTAGAGAAAAATATTCAGTTGCTCTGGGTTAGATTTAATCCCTAACTTTAAAATGTCGTAAATAAAACCTTATAGTTTATTTAGTATTTTAGGTTAGAGCTTTGGTCACTATTTTGGTAATAGAAGCACACGGTCCATTAACATAGTGTATTATTGATAATTGTGTGTATTAGTTGCAATATGTGAGAACTAATATGATGTCATGTCATCTAATCTTTAACCTCAAGTCATGTCAGCGTTTCATTAAATAAGCTGTAAGATCTTATTTGAGATTTTTTGAAGTGAGGGTTAAATTTAAAATTCAACCCAAACTGTAGGGGTAAAAGTATATTGTACCCTTATTTTCATTAACATCCACTTTTCAAAGAGTAGTTATCAAAAGAGCCTACTTATTCGATTAATTTCAAAGTGCATGGACATATTTAATAGGACGTTCACGATTCGGTTCGGCAATAATATTAAACCGAACTGATACGTTCATGACAAGAGAACCAAACTGAAAGTTATGGTTCGGTTTGGATCTCCAGTTTGGCGTTATTAATGAAAAATATTTTTTTAAAAACATTTTCAAATGATATTATTGAAAAAATAATATAGAATTAAAGTTTTGTTTTGGTTCGGTTTGATATGAAATTATATATAAAAAATAAAAAAAATTAATAGGACTTTAAAGTTTCGATTCGAAAACCATCAAACATCACACTCATAGCTCGAACATGTGATGACATTTTCAAATGATGTCATTTAATTAAGATTTTCTCACAAGTATACCACATGTAAAGCAGAGGATCACACGATAAGTTGGGTTGGCGCAGTTGGTTAAGCCCTCACACTCATACCTTAAAGGTCGTAAGTTCGAGTCATATTCTCTCATTTCCCTTAAAATTTATAATATAACTTTGATAAAAAAAAGTAGAGGATCACACATCATTCAAGGAGATGCCCGCGAGCATCACACTCATAGCTTGAACGCGTGACCTAAGGAGAAGAAACTCCCAAACCCATATGACTATTTGTGATATCCCTCGTAGTTAATTTTACTTTTACACTTCGTAGTTCTTCTGATTTTATTTGTTTTATAAATAAATAGTCATATATTTTATATTTTAAAATCATATTTGTAATATTTATCTGTTATAATATAAATTCAGACTTATGGATCGTGTAACTTAAATTCACGAGTTTTTAATTACCAACTCATTTTATTCGGAATTTGTAATATCGAACTTAATAGGTTGAGACTCACAACCATATATACTATCCAATTGTAAAGGATTTTTTCTCCCTCACACGAAAATGATAGGAAGCTTGAGAAATGAAGAAGATGAACAATGGAGTAACATAGTTTATGTTTGGTTTTCTCTATATCCATGAATGCTACAATTGGCCTTTATTTATAGGCTTTTTATAGAATCTGATATCACATCTTTAATAATGGAAAGTGTGAGGTATATCCCCATAACTAAGGATTTTCGGGTTGATATTAGGAGATATTCCCGTTTTAGGAAAGATTAAGCTTCACTTTGGGGATAGCCCGATATCCCTCAAATTTTGGAGTAAATATGCCCATTGGATGACCTTGATTAATGCTCCTCCGGCTTGCTATATTTTCTTGTCACGTGTCCTGATAAATTTCCTTCTCGCAATCGTCCAAAATGATTTTATGGCTGCATCATGTTGTTCTTTCATACGATTCAGATCTTACCACACGTACTGTGAAAAGACAGGCATGATTGATAAGCACGAGAATCGAACTGATGTGCTATGAGCAAATGAGAAAATACCAGTTGGCAATAAGGGAAAAATATATCCTCCAAACTCTCATTTTCAAGAATGGAAAGCTGACACGGGAAGACGTGACAGCGATAAGACATAATCTAAAGCTCTGAAAGATAAGGCATGTAGGATACATGTGGAAGATCTGAGAGAAATGCCAGTGAGAACGGGGAACGAAACATCGCGGCTCATAGGTGCGTGCTCCTTTTTACTTACTTTATTGTTACTTTTTCTGACGTTAATAATTGCAGGTCTTGGAAAATGGTGCCGAAACATAGCCATTTCCTATTAAAGGAGAACTATTATATTTTCATTTTGTACTTGCAACCTCAATTCCTGTAAGTGATTTTCTTCTTCCTTTTTCTTCTTCTTCTATGATCCCTCTTTTTCATTTTTCTTTTTCTGCCATGGAGAAAGAGACTGTTTTCAAGCCTAGCATTCCCCTAGTCATATCCTAAGAGGAACTAGACCGTTTCATAGCCCCTCACGAGGATGCTTTTCCCCTGGGTGTCCTTTGCGGGTAGGAGCGAGTAACGCCACTGGAATACCTTATTCTCCTCCTTACCAGATAACCCTAAGCCCAATGTGCATAGCCTTAGGTCTCAAACCCCATTTCTCCATCTTCTTACACGAATTTTTTCATATTGCAGGTTTAGCTCCTTCCTAATTTACCCCTAGTTCGTATTGGATTCTCTTAGGTTTTGAAGCCTTGAGTAGAAGGCACAAATTAGACTCAGGAGTAGATGAACTCCGCCACTGCTATATAGTCAAATATGGGATGAGAGTTATTACCTTACCCCCCCTGGTCCTTCTGAGCTGAGAGGAAAGTTGATAACCGCCCTTCCAAAGGGGATAAAGGCTAGGAATGGGATCTCTACTAATGATCAGGAACTAGGGTGGTAATGGCTGCTGGACTATCCCAAAAAATTAGGATGTTTTCAATAAGTTGTCAGAGCTTCGGTTCTTTGCCTTTTTTGTTTCTTACTTTCTTTTTGTTTGTTTCATTTCTAATAAATTATCCTTCGTGAAAGTCCCAAGAAGAACAAGAAACCATACCTATCAAAGTCTTATATCGACAAGATCAACACGGCTTTCCATTGCCAAGAACGAGACTGGAACGATCTTCTGGATCCCCGGAGACAAGGAGAAGTTGCCTTCGTCCCAGTCACGACTCCTGCTGTAACTTCATCTGTGCAGACTTCTCTTCCTTCCTGTCTTGAGCTCCCAAGACGTATTCTTATCCCCACTTTCAACTATTTCTCAATTTCCAGCACTTCCGTTTCCACTTACTCTGAACGGGAAGGCGAAAACATTGAAAATTTGTTCCGAGGAATTCTCGATCATGAAGATATATCGAAGTGCATCCAGAGCAGAATTATGGGAGTAGTGGAGGATGAGAGAAATGTTCGTCCAAGAACGAATGCCTCTAGTTCATCAGGGATTCTGGTGCCACCATCACCGTGCCTAGCAGTCTCATCATTGAGACTGATTTAATTGAGCCAAAGGAGGAGACTAGTCCTCGCGTGTCCCCTCCTCCTCCTCTTACTACTTAAAAAAAGTCTATTCTTTCCAACTCTGCCGGTTCTCAAGGAGGGGGTGAAGAACCTCCTTTGTAGAGGTGGAGGCATTTTGCTACAGCTCCTCCCATTCCAGCTTCGGTGAGTTTCCTCCACGCTCCCCGCTCTTCACACATCATGGTACTGGGAATTCAATCTGAGGCTGATATGGTGCTTGCTCAAAGGATGTCTATTGGAAACCATCTCTGCTCTTTGAGCCACGTTTTAATAAAGGTAAGAGCCTCCTAACTCTTCATGCTTATAATATCTTTCTTATTTTTTTTTTAAATAATGTTAGGTAACATCCTTAATTTTTTTTTCCTTTTTTTAGACCATCTTCTACCATAATGCTCTCTAAGAGCATTATCTTGCTAAAGAGCATGAGGCTCTCACTTGGAGGAAGAAGGCAAGTGAGTGCTAGGGTGCCTTGGAGGAATCTTTAGATGACAACGAGCGGCTAAGAAAGGCAGAATCTGAGCTTCATAGTGCTTTGGATCAGTTTGCCCGGGACGTAACAGCTACATTTGAGGAGCATTCCCAGGCTGTCAATTCCCTGAAGGATGTTATGCTGGATCAAAAGAGTGCTTTAGCTGAAGCGTCTGAGAATCTTAAGGCAGTTGAGTTGGCAAAAGCTCAGGCGGAGAAACGGGAGAAGCTGGTCAGAGAGGAATACCAAGCACTTTTCGACAAAACTGAAGGGATGGTGCACAGTGCAGGCTATAGAGACAACTTAGTAAAGACACCTCCCCAAATGCCTTTGTGTGAGCTTCCTGCATCCCATTCTAAGCAAGATGCCCCCACTAAGGGTGACGGTTGTGATCTTCCTTCCCCAGGAAATGATGAAGTTTAAACTTAGTTTCCCACTTTGATTTCTTGTATTGATTTTCATGCATTTTGTTTGTCCTTAGATGTACTTTTCATTAATGAAAAAAATTTCCTTTTGCTAATCTGAGTTCTCAGCTAAAATTTTTAATTATTCCAACTTAACATTTAAAAAACAAATAAAAAAAAACTCCAACTTACAATGCTTTTAGTTGCTTTTTCCTGCGATCGGATGCTCTTTGTCTTAGGATTCCTTTACTACATTTTTGCTCAAAATTTACCGTCTTCACACACTTGTGCATTTGTTAAAGTTTCACATTTCATTTCCATCTTATTTGATCATTTACGCTCTCATGTACTTAGGTATTTATCCGCTTCACACCCTGTTTCCATTTTGTTTACTCATTCTCGTTTTCATGTACTTGGGCATTTTTTCGATTCATGTCCCGTTTCTACCTTATATGATTTTTCCCATTTGCTCATACTCCCATTTTCTCATACTTCTTTATTTTCCACATTTTAGAGAGGGATTCTTTCGCTCTCAAGGGCTTAGGGTACAGGACCATCGACCTTTTAATTTTCACATTTTAGAGAGAAGGCGTCCCTACTCTCAAGGGCTTAAGTCATAGGACCGTGGACATTTAGTTTCCAAATTTTAGGGAACAAGTTTCCCCCTTCCCAAGAGCTTAGGCCATAAGACCGCTGACCTTTAGTTTCAATGTTTTAGGGAACAGGTTGCCCATTTTCCAAGGACTTAGACCACAAGACTACCGACCTTTAGTTTACACATTTTAGGAAACAGGTTTCCATGTTCCCAAGGACTTAGGCCACAAGACCGCCGACCTTTAGTTTCCACTTTTTAGAGGACAAGTTTCCCCGTTCCTAAGGGCTTAGGCCACAAGACTGTCGTCCTTCAGTTTCCACATTTTATCAAAGAGAAGGGAGGAGAATTAACATAAGATTTTACGTGGAAAACCCCTTGCGGGGAGAAAAAACCACGGGAATAATTATTCATTATAACAATGTTCAAAAAGAAAAAAACATAAACAAAGTACTTTTTCAAGTGGACAACATTCCACGATTTTTCCAGATCTATTCCTTCCACGTTGCTAGGTAATAGTAACCACTACCGTCTATTCCTTTTATGATGTATGGCCCTTCCCAGGTTGGTCTGAGCTTCCCTTCCGTTTGAAAGATCTTTTTCAGCACGAAGTCCCATTTTTGGAACTCACTTCTTTTGATTCTCTTCCTTCTGGTTGTTGTTGGCCATCGGACTAAAGCCGTCCCTCTTTTTCTTCTAGTAGATCTAGGTTTTCTTTCAATAGTTCCCCATTCTGTTGTCTATTTAGATTTGATCTTATAGTCAGGCTTCCGAGTCTAACTGGTATTACTGCTTCTATTCTGTATGCCAGAGCGAACAATATTTCACCCGTTGCCTCTTTTGGAGTCATTATGTATCCCCATAGTACTGCCAGGAGTTCTTCTACCCATCTGTCTTAGCCAATTTCAGTAATTTCTTCATACTATCGAGTATAATTTTTTTGGGTCTCTTGCCTTTCCCATTCCCTTGTGGGTAATACGGAGTGGAGAACCAATTAGTGATTTGAAGTCTTCATAGAAACTTTTCACCATTTTACTCGTGAACTGAAGTCCATTGTCAGAGATAAAAACTTGTAGGATCTCGTACGGACAGACTATATTCTTCCATAGAAATCCCCTCACTACTTATTCACGAATCATCATGAATGCTTCAGCTTTGATCCGCTTTGTGAAATAGTCAGTTGCTACCAATAAGAAACATTTCTGAGCGGGAGCCATTGGGAGTGGCCCAACGATGTCGAGGGCCCATTGCATGAAAGGCCATTGAATGGCCATGACATTTAGCTCGTCAGAGGCCATCTTGACAATGGGCGTAATTTTTGGCATCTGTCACACTTCTTTACGTATTGCTTGGCATCCTGGTGCATTTTCGGCCAATAATACCTATCGTTCAATATTTTGTGAGCCAATGACCTTCCCCTGGTATGGCTTCCACATACCCCTTCTTGTATTTTTACCAGCACATATTGGGCTTCCTTCTCCCACAGACATTTTGAATACGGACCTGAAAAGGATCGTTTATACAACGTATTATTGATTAAGCAGTACATGGTGCTTTGTTGCTGAATTTTCTTTGCATGAAGCTTGTTATCTGAAAGTATTGATTCTTTCAGGTAGTGGATCACATCATCCTTTCAACTTGGCTTCTTCTAAATTTCCACTTCGGTTACTTCCTTTGTTTTGAACCTTGGTTTTTTGAGAAACTCGACTGGCACGTTCAGGTTGCGTAAGAGTTGTAGCAAAGATCCCAGATTTGCCAATGCATCCACGTGTCCCTTCTCCGTTCTTGGGATTTGATGGATTTTGTAACTCTTCAACTGGCTCAGTAGTTTGTTTGCCCCTTGAAAATAACTGATCATATTTTCATCTTTCGTCGTGAACTCTCATGTGACCTATTGACAACTAGTATTGAATCGCATAATATTTTTACTTCATTTACCTCCAACTCTTATAGTAAGGAGATTCCTGTTATCAAAGCTTCATATTTCGCCTCATTGTTCGAGGCATTGAATCCAAATGAAATGGAGTGCTCTAGCGTTTCACCAAACAGAGTCCGTAGTACAACTCCTGCTCTGTCTCCCTTATTGTCTGAGGCTCTATCGACGTACAACTCCTATGTTCCACTTTCCAGTGGTCTGTGGTTCATTATCGGCTTCTTCCCCGCTGTCATTAGTGAAATCGGCTACGAAGTCTGCTAAAACTTGTGATTTAATTGACGTTCTCAACTCGTAATGGATTTCATACTGACTTAATTCTATCGCCATTTTACCATTCTTCCACTGACCTGGGTGAATGTAGGAAGCTTCTAATCGGTGAATCTATTAGCACCTTTATGTTATGTGCTTGAAAATAGGGCCTCGATTTTCATGCAGCCACCACGTTGGCCAGTATTAGTTTCTCCATCCTTTTGTAACGGGTCTCAGCCGCCACCAAGCTTTTGCTTACAAAGTATACTGGTTGTTGTCTTCTTTCTTCTTCGTTGATCAAAATAGTGCTGACAGCTGTCTGCGACACAACTACATATAAGAGCAACGGTTCTCTGGGTTTTGGTTTTGATAATATTGGTGGAGTCATCAAATATCCCTTGATGTTTTTAAGAGCTTCTTCACACACTTCCTCCCATCCGCCTATGGAGTTCTTTCTTAATTTTGCAAAAAAAGGTTCGCATTTGTTAGTTGACCTTGAAAGGAATCTGTTTAGTGCGGTTGATCCATTATGGCTTTCACTTGGTCTAGGATGACTTCAATTCCTCGTTATGTGACCAATCGTCCTAAGAATTTTCCCGCTGCCACTCTAAATGTGCATTTCTCCATATTTAATTTCATGGAGCTTCCTCTTAGGATTGAGAAAGCTTCGTTGATATCTTCGTTATGATCTTCTCTTTTTACAGCTCTTCACTAGTATATCATCTATATAGACCTCCATGGTTTTCCCGACCTGTTCTCAGAAGATTTTGTTCACCAACCTCTGATAAGTAACACCTGCATTTTTCAAACCAAAGGCATTAATTTGTAACAAAAAGTACCATGTTCAGTTATGAAAGACGTCTTATCCTAATCAGGTTGGAATATTTTCACCTGGTTATATCCAGAGAAGACATCCATGAAGCTTAGGAGCTCGTGTCCCAAAGTGGCATCCACCATCTAATCTATTCTCGGCATCGGATATTCATCTTTGGGATATGATTTATCAGTTTTGTAAAATCTACGCAGGTTCCCCATGACAAAGTTTGTAAGACACTGTGGGTAATCTACTTCCCTGATGAAGTCCGCTTTTAGCAACTTGTCGACTTCTTCTTTAACGGCCATATTCCGTTCTGGCGTGAAACTCCTTTTTCGTTACTTTACTGGCCTGACAGTGAGATCAATATTTAGTTTATGACATATTATATTTCAAGTATTCATGGTATCTCCTAGGCCATGTTTGCAAAGATATCCTTGTTTTCACGAAGGAATCCTTTCAGTCGCTCCTTTTCCGTCCATTTTAGGTGGGTCCTGATGTTGGTCGTCTTCTGTGTTTCTTCGTCCAAGCAAACAGGTTCAGTTTCTTCAACTGCCTTGTACCTTGGGCCCACATTTTTGTCTTTTTATGATTGATATTATTCTGTAGCAACCATCACCTCCTCCATTTGTTTACTGTTTATTTTTCTTTTTGCCGAGTCTAACGCGGTTATTGCACAGATCCGGGCAGCTGCCTAATCTCTTCTGATGGTCTAAATCCCTTCTAGAGACGAGTACTTCAGTACTTGGTAGAATGTTGATGGTGCAGTTTTCATCTTATGTAACCAGGTTCTTTGGAGTTATAGGGAGATGATGTGTCTGATACTACAAATTTTATGAGGTGGTTGTAAGGCTCATCGTTAACAGGAAGAACTACAATTCCCTTCGAGTAACTAATTGCTCCGTTGAAGCCTACCAACGGTTGTGGGGGCCCTTGCAGCTGCATATTTCCTACGACCATCTTCTCAAGCGTGGATCGGGTTAGGACATTGACGACACTACTGTCATCAATCAACACCCTTATTAATAAAAAGTCCCCGACTTGGATTGAAACGACTAGGGCGTCATTGTGGTACTCGTCATGCTTCAGCTTCAGCTTATCAAATATCAGTGGTAGGCTTTCTCCATCATTCGAAGTGTTTCCCCACTCCCAGATTTCCTCCAACATTGGTTTCTTGCAATATATCTTCCTTTCCTTCCTACGGGTCCCCTTTTGCTTAGTTAATACGATGATGGTGTCAACGATTCGAAGTGGTTGTTTCCCATAGTCTTGTTTCTCTTCATCTCGAGTCTTCTTTTTCTTTTCGAGTCTCAGTTCCTCCCTTTTGACATATTGATTAAGATACCCTTCTTTGACTAATTTCTCCATATAATCCTTCATTTGGAAGCACTCTTTCGTGTAATGCTTGCAGTTTCTGTGATACGATCAGTATTTATCCTTATCTTTGTAATGCAGCTCCTTTGTAAGAGGGGCTGGTCTCGTTAACCATTGTTTGTCTTTTATCATATCAAAGACTTGGTTTATCGACACCATTAATGGGGGTATAAACCTTGTCCCTGGGATGGACCTCGTATGACTACGTTATCCAGTTCTCAGTTCTATCTCATTTAATGTCACTTGATTCATTATCTTTTTACAACTTCTAAGTCATTTTTCTATCGATTCTGTGATTCCATTCTTCATTTCGGGGCTCATCATTCCTCATTTCCGCTAGTTCATCAGGATTTTCTTTTCATCTTCCAGTATAATCTAGGTATTTGCCCGCTAGAATGTCTTAGCCATTATTAAAGGTTTGGATTTTGACAGATCATCGAAGAGCGATAAGTTCGAGTCTAGTCCTCATTTGTAAGGCAGCCTGACGACTCGGTCATCAAAATTTTTCACCTTGGTCATTTCTTCCTTAAACATGTGGGTCTATTCACGCAAGGATTCTCCTTTCTTGGCAGAGATGGTTAAAAGGTATTATGAATCTTCCATCACCGTCCGGTACATGGAGTACTATTCTAAAAATACAGTGGACATGACAGTAAAGTTAGTAATTAAATCACCAGGAAGGGAATGATACCATTTTAGAGTCGTCCCGTCTAGGCTAGTGGGGAACAGTTGGCACATTAACGCATCTTCATGTTGATGCAACGCCATGACGTGTTGAATCGTCTAAGATGGTCCACGGGATCAGACTTCAGCGCCACAAACTTCCTCGGTACCGTGGCCATTAGGATTTTCAGACTAAGTGGAGTGTGACTGAGTGACTCGAGGTGACCCTTTCCCGCACTCCCCAGGTTCCTCAGCTCCATCATCTTCCTTTCCATCATCTCCCCCATTGTCTCTTCGATCATGACCTTCGACGGATGGGGTTATCCCGCTGTCCCTCTTGTATGAAGTTAAGATTGGATTTTCGTGTCCTTATCTCGCACGTTCCTACAATTGTCATTGTAGTCTCGTTTGGTTTCTCACCCGGTTTCCTCAGAACAAACCTCATGTTCTTCGTGATTAGTTGCTGACTCACCTTCGCTCTTGCCTGTGCAAATTCCCATTGTAAAGTATTGAATTGGTCTTGTGTGGTTCGCCATGCCGTGCATAGTGCTTCAACGTTCCTCTGCTCCATCTCTTGCATCCCATTCATGATTGTTTGGAGCGTCTCCATCGGCGGAACGAGTTGATTGACATTCCCATCCCCATTCCTGATTTTGTTTCCCTCGTTGAAGGCGGTGTACGACCTAGTTCTAGGCATCGTTCAAATTTTTAGAGGTTGAGGCTTTCTCTCAACTCTCAATGAAAATACCAAAATATAAATGATTTTTTCTCCCTCATACAAAAAATAATAGAAAGCTTGAGAGAATGAAGACAACGAACAATGGAGTAACATAGTTTATGTTTGGTTTTCTCTATATCCATGAATGCTACAACTGACCTTTATTCATAGTTTTTTATGGAACCTGATATCATATCTTTAATAATAGAGTTACCACGAAAATCCTGGGGTATATCCCCATATCTAAGGATCTACGGTGTGATATTATGAGATATTCCTGTTTTAGGGAAGTTTCAGCTTCGTTTTGGGGATAGCCCAATATTCCTCATATTTTGGAGTACATATGCTCGTTGGATGACCTTGATTAACGCTCTACTGGCTTGGTGTATTTACTTGTCACTTGTCCTAACCAATTTCCTTTTCCCAATTGTCCATACCGATCTTATTTCTACGACATGTTATTCTTTCATATGATTCAGATCTTGCCATGTGTACTGTGATATTTAATATTGTTCACCAATATTATTAGAAATTAGTTATTAAGCTTGTAACATTATGGTAGACTTTTGAAAAAGTGGATTTATAGGTTTTCAGATTGTAATTGACGTATAGTTAATAAGTTATGTGCTTATTAATTAAGCTATTACTAAGACAAACATGCATTTAAAATTTAGAATAAGAACTTTGTTTCAGGCTTTAGGATAATGTGTGTATGAGTGATATAGTCTATGCCAAGTATGTCTGGGAACACGTGAGTTGGTGGTCGGAGAGTAAAGGACAAGCAACCTTAAGCACCCGTCAGAAGGTGACAAATTCCTTTAAGGCTCTAAGGTAGGTGAGAAACTCGAGGAGAGAATATTCTCAGTGTTTGATCTTAGGATTGATGAGAAGTGATTTTTTCTCAATAATGGTGCTAGGAACCCCATTTTATAGATAGGGTCAAGTTGGGACCACACACACATCCTTTACAACCGCATACCAAATGTGTGCCCTGACGAAAACTGATACCAGTAAAAGTCACGCTCAAAACATGATCACACACTAAAAACGTGACACCATGCCTAAAATGTGTCACATCCCTAAAATGACGTAATATAGGAAACCCCGTCTAAGGTTCCCCTCGTGGAGACATGAGGAGCCACCCTCGGGGTTCCATCTGGGGTGGCATGGGGAGCCGCCTCTAGGGTTCCCCCCATGGCAGCATGGGAATCCGAGCCCGGGGTTCCCCTTGTGGCGGCATGGAGAGCCACCATCGGGGTTCCCCCCGTGGTGGCATGAGGAGTCATGCTCGAGGTTCCCCCATGGTGGTATGGAAAGCCACATTCGGGGTTCCCCTAGGGTGGATGGGGAGCCACCTCTGAGGATCCTCCCCAGAGTGGCATGGGGTGCCGCGCCCGGTGTTCTCCCAGGGCGGCAACAGATCGGCACTTCCAAGAGTTGTAAACTGGCTACATCCTTTCGGGAGATCTTCCCATCCCAGTGTAGCGAACCTTGTCCTAATCCTACCAGACCACAGCCCCCAGATTGTTCCCAGGCAAGGAAAGACCTTTGGATCTTTATCACTAAACTCAAAAATGAAGTACAATATTTAATACCTAATTTCATCTAATGGGATTGCCACCTTTATAAAACAGGAGCATCATTTACAGGCGTTATTTCGTCATTATCATGCACCGATAAACATTATTCCATGTAAGTGGCACATGGACCTGTCTTTAGACGCCACATGTTCTCTCTGATACGTTACTCTTAACAACATGGCTCGCTATTTACATTAGCTCCCTGTTCAAGGTTGAGGGCACAGCAGCCAGGCTAAAACATATATTCTGGTTTGAGTGTTACCTGTATCTATCGCACTTGTCCGTGGGATAGACGTCCTTTTTATCTTGATAACTACGGACGTCAAATCATATAAATTTAGATCTGCCAAAATTTATTAGTAAATTCATTTTGGGGAAGTCCCCACAGTTTCATCGCACCTCGAATGAGGCAGAGAACCTCACCCGAGGTGCGTGTTGGCACATCACTAAAGGCGAGGTATGTTGCAATACCTCTAATGAGGTGTGTTAGAACGCCTTACTCAGAGGTGTGTCACATTGCCTTGAACAAGGCATGATAGCACCTCGAGCGAGGTGCTACAAGAACACCTCATTCAGAGGCGTCGAACGAAGCGTGTTTCCACACCTTGAATGAGGCGATGCGTCTCGCTCACATGCGTGTGACAATGTCTCGTTCAGACGCACGACAGTGCCTTGTTTAGAGGTGCGGCATCATCTCGTTTAGAGGTGCGTCAGTGCCTTGAACGAGGTGCTGCGTCTCACTTAGATGCGTGCAATAACGTCTCATTCACATGCGTGACAGTGCCTCGTTCAGAGGTATGTGCCAGTACGCCTCGTTCAGATGCGTCGCAGTGCCTCGAACGAGGTGCTACATCTTTCCTCGAGGTGCGTGATAGTGTCTCGTCCAATGGACGTTGTGATGCGTCCCGCCTTCCCTTGGATGAGACGCCACAACCCTCCTTGGACGGGACGTGGCATAGGAGCTCTCCTCCTCTATAAAGTTAGCCGGCTAAGATCATTCTTTTATTTTCATTTTTTTGCACTTCAGCTTGATGTAAATGGCCTCTAGAGTGATACTTACATTTTCCAAACATGCCACCCCGCCTGAATGTCCGCCGAAACCTTGGGGAATGTTCGACGTAATGGAAAAAAGATTAATTAATTCCATGGGAAAAATTCTAGAGGTGGTTGGGTTATCGTTGTCTGCACTATTGATGGAGAATGAAATGGTCAAAAATTGTGAAATCCTTGAAGCGGTATTGATCCCAGTACTGCGGCTAACTCGCGGTGACTTCCCTTCATTATGCATCATGTATGATGGTCAAACCAAGCCCAAGATGGGTTGGACTGAGTGGTGCGAGTACATTCTATCTAAACAGACATATATCACAACTATACGAGAGGCTGACATATATGAAGTTTTAAGGGTTTGTTCGTGTCTCAGCATTCGCACCTGCTCGCCTGTTATTCATACTTTGTTGACGCGTTAGAGTAGGCACTCTCACTCCTTTATTGCTGCTTGGGGGAGAGTTCACGCCTACTTTAGAAGATGTCCATATGCTTTTGTGTCTTCCATTTTTTGGAAACCACGACCCGTTCGAGAGCGCCTTAACCCTTGAGGAAATGGAAATTCTCGAATTACTTAAGGAAGGTTCATCACACTCTCATAAACCCGATACAGCAGGTATCCTAAGTAAGAAGTCAAATTTTGGTGGGTGGTTGTGCTATTTTTTCAAGGACGTGGAGTCCTCCAAGAAGAACTCGATGCTGGAAGTTAGAGAGGGTGCCAGATTCAAAGACAAAAGGGTCGAACTTGCGGCTTTTCTGACCATGTGGCTTTCTCGATACATCTTCCAAGGTACTTTCTTTCTCACTCTTTCTTTATGGAAATATTTAACCATATTTAACCATACTCGCCTTATTGACTAGGTGGGTTTCGAACTTTTCTATCGTGTCATCTCTTAATAGAAAAATATTTGTATATTTTTCTATTATAAAAATATACAAATATTTAACCATACTCGCCTCATTGACTAGGTGGGTTTCGAACTTTTCTATTGTGTCATCTCTTAATTTATCTTTCTACTTTGCAGGTCGTCTCGATGATATGGTCAGTGCGCGAGTTTTCACAATGGCCATTAGCCTTGCTAAGGGTCGTTCTACCCAGTTAGCACTGATATTCTTGGGAAATCTATATTACATGTTGGATCGCCTCCACGAAGATCTCCAGAGGAACTTGGGTCAGTACAAGATCAACTCTTATATTGATTTATCATTCTTATAGATGTTCATCTGGGAGCGATTCCCAATGTGTTCCCCTTCTTGGTCTCAATCTGATATTGATTGTGTCGATCAGCCCTAGGCATGGGTGTGGTGCAGTAAAAAACTTCTGAAGCATCTGTCTTTTTCTACTGATATCGACATCTTTGGGTACTTTCTGTTGCGAACCTATACCTTATGTCCGGATGGTTACGTTAAGGATGACCTATGGCCTTTTTCTAGGAAGCACATTCACTTAGGTTTGTGTGGTTCTCCCCTTCGGCTCTCCGATACTGACACGACTATTCTGGCTATTTTGACACCATCAGCACTCCCGGTAGTGACTGAGCGTGCGAGAGAGGCTGGACTGAACGAATTTTTGAGCACTTGTTACTAGTGCAACCGAGTGGCTCACCAATTTGGTTTCAATCAGTGTATTCCATCAACGCGACAACCATGTATCCAATTTAGAGAAGCCTTTGAGTATTGGATGGTAGAGGCATGTGCCCATAGTAGCATTACGTCATTTTTCTGTGTTCCCCAATCCACCCGTAAGCCTAATGTGACGACGTTAATGGAGAGATATTGGGAGGCCTTGGTTGATTTATGGTTGCAATACCTTCAATTTCCCCCTATTGATCTACCAGAGGAAAATATTTAGAGGGGACCTGACGCTACGGTCCATGAAACCACTTCCTAGCGGAAGAGTGAGCCAGATGGCCCCTACTGTACCCTAGAGGAAATGAAAGACTCCTGTCATTTGTCATGAGACTTCCGCCGAGACGTCCGAGTCGGGTGATTCTAATCCTGACTAGGTTGCTTCTTCAGCCAATCTTCTTACACCTTTCTTAAGGTCAGCAGCTAAACCTAGGAATCCACACCGATACACCGATGCCTTAGAGTGGTAACAAGGGATGTCCTGGTAGAGAGGCATGTCGCTGCTTTGACTCTAGGAGATTTGGAGCCACCTCTGTGTAAATTTCGAGGTAACATCGTCAGCTCTGACGATGAATCTCTGGTAAGTAACAATATTTTTTTATTTTTTACGCTACCTTTTTGCATTTTGATTTCATATTAGCGAACAAATGTACTTTACAGACGGCATGTAGCTCCTTCTAGGAGGTTAGTAAGGCCTGTGAAATGCTCTTGCAACAGCAAGCTGGAGGCGTTTGCGAGGCATTTGTAACACCCCCCGTCTCTCTCTCTCTCTCTATATATATATATNATATATATATTAATTCAATTATTATGACTCAATCTTGTAATACTTCTCTTAGGTCCATGAGTCGAGAATATTTATGAACTCTCGAGCTTCAGACACTGGTAGGGGATCTAAGCCTACCCTTACAGATGTTTCGCCAGCATTTCACGAGGTGGAAGTTTTTCAAAACGTATTTGCCTATTTCAGTCTTTACATACAATTTCGCTTTAGCTCTTCCTTTCCCTTTCATTTTTTATTTTTTTTACACTTGTTGTTTGCTCTTTCAGGATCATATCGTACCTCTTTCTCCTAGTTTTAGTCCAACGCCCATTGACTCGACCTTGGGTGTAGACAACGCGGTAATCTTTTGGTGGATGTCACCCCCGACCTGAATGATCCAACAGCCCCACACACACGCTGCTCCGAGCCTTGAAGTTCGCACTAGGGTAAATCCACCTTCCTCCTTGAGTTTTCAACTCCCAATCCACAGAGTGAATCCATGGGTAAACACTCAATTGGTATTGATGTTCTCTTGGAAGATCTGGATGATATCGGGATTGACCTCACCCTTGGGGCAACATACTTTAACATTTTTAGATCTCCTAATGGGGCACGACAGATGCCGCGACGTGGGCCTTCCGCATGTCCAGTGACGGAAAATAAGGCAAGATTCGAGAGGGAGGCCCATCGAGAGTCTTCTCAGGATGCTCATAGCATTGTAGAGGACCGTACCAGTCTAGCGTCTACTTTTGATGTCGAGTCAAATTGAGATACCTAGGTCACCAATAGTGGCTAACACTCTTCTTTTGACTTGGAGTCTTTTACCCTGCCATTGTCCAGGGTAATGGGGGTGTGATGGTTGACAAACTCCTACTCCCATACTTACAGAGGGTAGAGCGGCCACACCCCGGTGTAGGCTTTAGCCGTATGGGAGGAATGTCATTGATCCGTCAGACATCACCATGTTGGCTCATTGATCAGTCATCTCATGAGGATGCTGATCCCCAGGCTCTTGCTTTCTTGTAGGGTTGTTGGCATGACCTCCTCCCTATAGGACTGAATTTAGACTGGCTTCGTCCTCATATTCACACATGTAGAAGGCTTTAGAGATGTCATCTCAGAATTAATCAGGTAGAAGCTTTTGAGGCACAAATAGCGGAACGTGAGGCAATTATAGCTAGAGTAGAGGCGGATATCAATGACATTAGAGTCAAGATAGGTCAGCATCATGTCATGTTGGAGCGTTACCCTATCATCTCGAGAAAACTCGCTCCTGATTTTTTTTCCCAACAATAGCTTTTGTATCACCTTTTCTTGTATTCTTGTACATCTGTAAGATATTAATACAAAAACATGTTGTTATTTTTATTTCACAGTGCATTTACTCATACTTAGAGTTTTATATCTTAGCACAATCATTATCGACTAAAAGAGTTTATAAATTAAATCAGTATATGGCGGCCACATTCCGCTAAATAAGTGAGAATTGAGACAATTCCCATAACATGAAGGCCAAATCATGCCTTTGTAATTATGTGTTTCAAAAACGAGTTAAGCGCATTCTTCTCCACCCCCATCCTTTTTTTGCAACCGCTAAGTTCCATTTTAAGGGGATAGAAATAACGGTTAAATTCTTACAAGACATTGATGTTTGATAGAGTGAAGAAAGATGGAACTTGTATTAATATTTTGATATTTTATACATATCTTCCTTGGCCTACCTACTTTCACTGAAATGTCTTACATGCGTTTCAAGGACAAAACTTCACTGAAATGTCTTATGGTCCTAATTGCATTTCAGAAATAACCTACATTACAAGCTAGGAATATTAAAGAAAAATTGTAATATTAAGCATAGTATTTTTTAATGTACTTGAAGTTGATAGTTGTTGGGATGACTTGGTGCGTTTGAGGGTCGGCCAGTCAGTAGTACCCACTATCAGCTACGAAGGCGATCTCGTAGGGTCCTTCCCACTAGGGCTCGAATTTATTGGCATGTATCCCTTTCATCACTTGCTCAACCCTCTTCAGCACTAAGTCCCCCACGACAAAAGTCATAAGGATCACAATAGCTTCATACATATGACCCATGTGCTCTTGGTATGCTTGGATGCTTTCCCTGGCCTATTCTCTTTTTTCCTTTAAGGCCTCTAAGTCTCCAAGGAATGTGGCATGTTCCACCCTAGTGGATGATAATAGTTTAACCGAAGGTACCATCACCCCTGCTCGTATCATGGCTTCACATTCGTATACCAATGAGAAGGGTGTTGCCTGAGTAGGGATACGCTTTGACGTTCTGTATGCCCAAAGGGCAAGGGTAATAGCTCATGCCAGTTTTCTTGAGCTTTGCAAAGGATTCTGCTTAAGATCCTCAACAATGCCTTGTTGATCGCTTCTGCTTGCTCGATTCTGTTGGGTTAAAAGGGGGAAGATCTATTGTGGCGGATGTTGTAGTTCTTGAACAGCTGAGACACCACTTTACTTGTGAATGCAATGTCGTTATCCGATGTTATCCTCATGGGCAATCTGAATCTACAAATTATGTTCTCTTTGATGAAGTTGTAGACTTGTTCACCCGTCCCTTTCTTCAATGCAACTACCTCAACCCACTTGGTGAAGCAATCTGTAGCAGCTAGAATGCATATGATCCCCTTGGATGCGGTGAGATCGGGCCTATGAAATCTATCGCCTAAGTATGAAACAACCAAGGGACCTCCATCGGGTACAGGGGCACGGAAGGTGCGTGTATGGCGTTCCCTAACACTTGGCATGCATAACATTTCCTTGAAAATGCCTTATGCCTTGGTGCTCTCCGCAGAACCCTCTATGAACCTCTTCGAATCCACCTCCATGGTTGGCCAGTAATATCCTATTCGCAACATTTCCTCTTACAAATGCCTTATGCCTTGGTGCTCTCCGCAGAACCCTCTATGAACCTCTTCTGTGATCGTGTGTTGTTCCTCAAGTCCAAGGCATTTGAGTGGTTGACCATCTATCCCCCTTCGCAATAATTCTCCCCTTAAAAGAAAAAAGAGCGAGCTCCTTATTATGATTTAATGGCGTCTGCAGGGTCTATGGGTAACACTCCATCTGCCAGGTAGGCGATGTAGGGCTACCTCTAATCGGTGAAAACTTCTATCACATTCACTTCTTTTTGGTCTGGCAGGAGTTGGCACTTCAGACAGTCCTTTTGGAGTGCAAGGGCTTCTTCATTCATGTTCGGCCAATAGTACCCCATCCTTTATAGGCGTTTATGCAGCAATGGCCCATCCACGGAGCAAACATCTTCGTGAAGGTGTTGGAGTCGCATTCTGCCTTCCTCAACACTTATACACCTCGCAAGGACACCATATGTTCCCGATAGAACAGTACTCCCTTCAACTGCACAAAATTTTTACAGTCTCGGTCAACCATTATGCTTCATTCATTACGCCGTCTTTGAACACTATCGCTCCGGTCTTGATACACAGCCCACTCCCGGCTCTCAGAAACAGCAGAGCTAGTCTGGACAACCCCTTCGATAATAGGGGCAGGATTCGAGACTAGAAGTTTGGAGGCAATCGTAGCCAACGCATATGCATGACGATTTTGGGACCGGGTATGTTCAGCTCCTTGTGAAAGCTAGGAAAGGTTACTTCTTGAGCCTTATGTTGAAGCTTATGTTCAGCTCGTTTGTCTATCATATCTGGAGAGAGAGAAATAATCGAGTCTTTGAGGGCAAAATGAGGGACAAGAAAGTGGTCTTGGCTTGCATTAGAAATGCCATTAAAGGTAGATTTTTGAGTCTTAAAGGGTTCTCTGAGACTGAAGATAACAAAACCATTCAGCTTGCCTGGGGATTGAATGCCTCTATTTTTGACAATTAAGCTTGGTTCTTCTGTTTCTTTAGGATGTTATCACTTGTAATCTTCTGCTAGTGTTTGGGTGCCTCCAGCTTGGGAGAAGGACCAGGTTGGATAGTGACATTGACAATTGGGGAAACTTTTGGGGGAGCCAAACTCAATATAGAGTCAGAAGAGGCTTGGGGCTCAGAGCAATGTGACTTAGAGCTTCTTCAGTCCATACTTCAATTGGAACATTGGACAATTTAACCCAATTTGGAATGGTTGAAAGTTTCTCCTTTGAGAATTTAACATTTGGCTGCCACTCTTGAAGCACAATAGGCCTACCTAAGAGGTGCCAAGGTCCATCGTCTAAGAATGAGTTTCTATCCTCCACAGAGCCAAATTTGAAATAGAAAGGCCTCTGGCAGCCGAGACCTCTTGAATTCCATTCCTTCTAACCCATCTTAGGATTGGAGAAAGCTTCTCAAGCTCAAGAGCAAGTTTCTGCCCCTTTGCTATATAACTATTGGAGATGGTACTACTATGAAGCTTCTTACAGATAATTGGCATCCTCTAGATGTCCTTTGGGCCAGATTTTGGCAAAGACTTTTGTCAGGAACTTCTTGGACTCTGGACTCTATGGTGAGTGTTGTCATTCAAGACAATCAATGGCATTGACCAACTTCAAACACCTTTGAGCTTCTTGAGATTAGAAGTGTTCCAATTCCTCCTCCCCAAACTCAATGACAAGATGTTTGGAAATGGAGTTCAAGTCAGAATGGAGATTTCTCCCTAAGTCTAACCTATAAGGAACTGTCCCCTACAAGACAACCGGTTAAGTGGGAAAATGTGATATGGTTCTCTAAACACATCCCAAGGAGCAGCTTTATCTCTTACTTGGCTTTAAGAAACAAACTTTCCACTAGAGATAGGGTTGCACAATGGGACCAAACACTAGGATTTTGTTCTAATTGTGTGTGTTGTGTTGGCTACCAGGAGACACATGAGCATCTTTATGTCAATTGTTGTTATTCAGCTAGAGTATGGGCCACACTTGTGAACAAATGTGATCTACACTGCCAGGTTAGAGATTGAGATCAGTATGTAGATTAGATGCTAGCTAATGCAAAAGGGAAGTCACTCAGAGGAGTCCTACTTAAGCTAGTTTTACTTCCTTCATCTATTATATATGGAGAGAAAGAAATGCAAGGATTTTTTAAGGCAAAATCAGAGATTCCAAGATCTTAATTGAAGCTATTTCACAATTTGTCAGATTAAGGCTTTGGGATTCGAAGTGTTTTGGCACTAATGATACTAATCTATGTTTAGTGGATAGATGGGGTCTTAACCCAAGCATTTTGTAAACCTTGGCTGTCTTATGAAGCATTGATATCTAATTTCAGTACTTTACATATTACCAGTTTAATTTGCGTGCAGATCTTAAGCCTCTAATTAGGCTCTAATTTTGTATTTCCTGGGGTATGCCC